>QLTV01002840.1:1751108-1804660 GCA_003457575.1 Thermophis baileyi
GATATTTGAATTTGCCACTTGTTTGACCATTCTTATACATAGTCAAGTTCTTTCTGAAGGGTAGTAGCATTCTCTGTGGTGTTAAATAGTTTGACATCGTTGGCGAAGAGAACGCAGTTGCTTATAATGTGATCGCAAAGGTCATTTATATAAAGTATAAAGAGTGTTGGTCCTAGTACGCTGCCTTGGGGAACACTGCTGTTAACAAGTACAGGGTTTGATAGAGCTGTTCCTATTTTGACCACTTGTTGTCTGTTTGACAGGAATGCAGTTATCCATTTGTGTAGGGGGCCAGAAATGCCTAAGATTTAAGTTTTAGAATGGCCGGTCACTTCTCTTGTCCCTAGGAAGTAGAATTGCCAAGTTACTTCTGAAAACAGCTGCCAAGTAAAGTTCAGGAGTCCAAAATGATTTGAAAGTGCAGTTGTTTAAATGCAGTTTATGTGTCTATTGATGGCTGATTTGTTTGAATGCAAAGCTTCCAGGAATTCCCTAGTTTTGGGATTTAGCTTGGTGTAGGATGGCCACACATTTACATGCAAAAGAGACAATTAAAAAAACTAAGGAAACAAAAAGATCACATCCTCTCTAGCAGTCAACACACAGATAAGCAGGGATTAACACCAGACAAACAATCAAGCAGAAAACAATAGCTAATCAAGGAAATATTAAGGAGAAAACCACATACCCACCAACATTGGTAGGGCAAGCTATTGTATATAAAAAGGCATCAAAGCCACCATGACTAGCATTGATATGTTACCTAGCCAGGTAATGAAATTTCTTCAAGCAAATAATCAAGCTTAGAGAGTGCCAAGGACAGTTATCCTAAGCTATTCTCTTTTATTCTTACTTGTTTTAATGTATTTATGCATAAATGTATGTATAAGGAGCACTGTAGTGACAAGTTTACAGAATAATATATGAAGTAGTATGATTGAAGTGGAAACAAGGGGTTTTTTGAATGAATAAAAAGTTACTATAAGGTTAGTGAACAGTGTTAGTGTAGACTAGATTTAGTGAGACTTCTTTTTCTTTTCACTTACCTCTTACCTTTGCTTATCATCTATTATATTTTTCTATGCTTTGCTTACCATTGCTTATACAAAAGAAAGCAGTGCGGTTTGATTGATCCATCAGCATTCTCATCAGTAGTGGGTTGTAAATGATTTTGCTACCGGTTCGCGTGCTTGCTTGCACGTGCGCGCAACACTTCTGTGCATGCGCAGAAGCGTCCCGGGTGGGTGGGCGGAGCCTCCCACCGCCAGCGCTACCAATTCTAAGAACCGGTCTGAACCGGGAGCAACCCACCACTGATTCTCATTCATACTTATCATCAGTGTAATTCCACATGGCACTTTAAAAACAATAAAAATAATTTAAAAATTGAAGCAGCCAACTTCACTATTCCAAAATAAGAGGGTGACACCAGCTTAATGGCTACAAGCTTACAGATAGGAATTTGAAGAGCAAGAAAACTGAATAATTAGGGATTTTTAAATGCTGAAGTTTATCTCTCAAAGTTTTAAAATGTGCAGGTATCACATTTTAAAATAAGAAATGGTCATTCACATACCAGTCTATAGGTGGCAGCAAATGATAGTTCCTGAAACTGGATCTCTCATTTAAATTACAATAAAGCATTAGGGATATATTTGGTCTTTCATTTTCTAAATTTAGTGTCTATGTGCTTTTAACCAAGGCCAGAATATCAAATCTATTTGGAAATGAGAAGAAATTGGCATGCCAAAATCTTAGGTGATAAAAGATTTTACATTAGCAGCTTAACTGCTAATAGCTTGGGTTATGCAGGTATTTATTTAGAAAAAATACATGGCCACCTGTCTTAAGTAACTAACTCTGAGAGGTTAACAACAATACAAGAAGAAATAATATAATGAAAATCCCTATATAAACAACAAAAAAATACATGGTATAACAACTAACTCACAGCACAAGAACACATATTAGGCTCAGCTAGCCTAACACTGGGGGAGGGAGGGAACCAGATTTTTGTGGCCTAACAGAAGACCACAATTTCAGAAAGGAGGCTATGCCATAGGGCAAGCTCCACAACACATAAGGCACAATTCCTGGATCCCACTAGAGCAGGGGTGTCAAACTAGATTTCATTGAGGGCCACTTCAGGGTTGTGGTTGACCTTGGGGGGCCAGGTGGGCGTGGCCGGGGTGGCCGTGGCCAGCTTCCCTCCCTCCCTCCCTCCCTCCCTTTCATTCCCATCTCCCTCCCTCCTTCCTTCCTCCCCCCTCCCCTTTCTCATTCTCTCCTTCTTATTCCCATCTCCTTCCTTCCTCCCTCCCTCCCCCTCCCTCTTTCTCCCCTTCTCATTCCCATCTCCCTCCCTCCCTCCTTCCCTTTCCTGGGGGAGAAGGCAACTTCCCCCCTCCCCCCCATCTTTTAAATGTAGCCCTTATTAAGAGCCGGGGATGCCCGCTCAGATACCTGCTGCTTGTTTTTCCCAAAAGAAAAAGAGAAATCGCTGGCCCAGGGTCGGCATCCTAACTTTTTAAGGATTTCAAAAGCCGTTCTTTTAATGTTGGGGCCTCACTTTTTGGAACAACCCCACCCCTCCTCCACACACCACCTTTGTTTCCAAGAAAAAAAGAAATCGGAGGGAGAAGAGCGGGAGAAAAAAAAGCCACACACACACACACACACACACGAGACAAATCCAAAGTCGGAGAAGGGACCCTTACAAGCCTGAGTCACTGCCTCCTCCACTCCCACCGCCTTTTCTTCCAAAGGAAAAAGCCCCCAGCCCAGAAACGACACTCCCAGAGCTGGAGAGCTGCACTGAAGCAAGGAAAAAGAGGAAGGAAAACCTTGCGACTTTAAACCCCCACCCCAGCCTCCTCCTCTCCCACGTGGCTGCTTCTGAACTAAAGGAGACAAGGTTTGGAACTAAAGGAGGCGAGCAATCGAGCAGAGAAGCCAGAGCGGGACAGATCAACTGCCAGCCGGAGCGATGTCAGCCTCAGGGGTTTAAGCTTTCGGCTCTCCATTTTCTTCCTTCTTTCCTTTCTCTCGAGCTGCAGGAACAGCGCTTGGTTTGCAGGGTCTGAGGTTTATTTTCCTTTTCTGCCTTTATCCACTTCCCAGCCAAGGAATGCTGCTTCTTTTGCTGCCTTTCCCTAAACAAACCTCGCTTTCTTTCTCCTTCTTTCCTTCCTTCCCTGCCTCTCTCCTTCTCATTCCCATCTTGTTTTGGAGAGTTTGGCAACATTGCCGGTGGCCGTGATTACCGCGGCTGTGGCTTTCCCACGTGGGGCGGGGCGGGAGCGGTCCCAGTGAAAGGCAAGCCACACAGGCCGGCAAGCCACACAGGCCGGCAAGCAGGCCATGGAGGCGCTGGTGGTGAGCGCAGCACTGACCTATAACTAGATGGCGGCCATCAGGCCTGGAATGCGGTCAGCCTTAGATCCACGGGGCAGCCCTGGAGCCAGATAAGGGCCACCCCTGCCGCCTCAGCCCTGCCCCCACAGGGGGCGGGGGTGAGGCAGCGGGTTGGTTCCTTGCCGGCTCCAGGGCTGCCCCACAGATCTAAGGCTGACTGCGTTTCCAGGCCGGATGGCCACCATCAAGTTATAGATTAGCACCTGGCCGGCCTTTGTGTGTCTCAAGGGCAGCCCTGCGGCCCGGATCTAGGCACAGCATGGGCCGGATGCGGCCCGTGGGCCTTGAGTTTGACACCCCTGCACTAGAGGATGCTGTTTCAAATGGGCTCAGAGCATGCTAAGAGCTGAAGAGACAGAAATTGCTGGAAACAGATGATCTCACAGGTAACCTGGTCCTGGGACATGCAGGGTTTTATGCGTGCCCTCTAGAAATGCATGACCATGTGGATTCTGTATTTGCAGCAAAAACAGAAAAGGAGATTTTTGGGGATTCAGCTTTGCAAATGCTGTTTTTTGCAGGGCAAACCTATCTGTTACCATGGGAAAAAGCAGTTGACTATTCACATGCCCCTTTTGCAGTATAAAAAACATGAATAGACATGAAGACTAGTAGACATAACCTATTTTGTGTTTATTCTTATTATTTAGCATATGATGAGAACATGACAGAACAGAAGTAAATATATATAAACAGTCCATGTAATTATACATAAAACGTCTACAGGAATTTGGCAGTGACCTAATAACTGGATGTCCAATTTGGCTACTCAGGCAATTGCCTCTGGCATTGCTTCTTGCAGTTCTTCTAGGGCAGCGGTTCTCAACCTGTGGGTCGCGATCCCTTTGGGGGTCGAACGACCCTTTCACAGGGGTCGCCTAAGCGCGCGCTCGCCCGCCATCTTGGTGCCATGCCCCCTTTGTCACCTCATCGCCCGCGGGGAGGGGCCGGGGGAAGCCTCGTTGTTTATTATTTACCATATGACCAGAACATGACAGAAGAGACGCAAACATATACACACAATCTACATAATTATACACAAAAACTTCTAATGGGGGTATGGCTCATAACTGGATGTCCAATTCAGCTATCCAGGCGATCGTCTCTGGCATTGCTTCGTGCAGACCTTCTAGGGAACCAGAGAACGCACATCATGGGCAATCTTGCACAATATGTTTAATAGTTTGAATATGTTGGAATACATGTTAGAATGTACCCTATTTTTCGAACTATAAGACGCTCCAGACTATAAGACACACCTAGCTTTTGGGGAGGAAAACAAGAAAAAAAAATCTGCCTATGCATCTGCCTCCCAGCAATTTGCCTCCTTGCAACAAACAGCAAACAGCCTGGTCAGCTTCAGCACAGCCTGATTTAGCATGAGCAGCTGATTGGCGGTTGGATCTGCCTCCCGGAATACCACCTATCAGCTGTTCCAGGCCACGGGGATTGGCACCGCCCATTGCCGCCTTTGCCACCCATCGCCGCTGCCACCTATCGTCACCTCCGCACACCCCATTTTTGGCCCGTTCCAGGCGGCAGGGATTGCCGCCGCCGCCTGTCCCCACCGCCTGGAACGGGCCAAAAATGGGGTGCGCGGAGGCCAAAAATGGGGCAGGCGGAGGCCGAAAATGGGACGTGCAGAGGCCGAAAATGGGGTGCACAGAGGTGGCGATAGGCGGCAGTGATGGGCGGTGATGGCGGCGGTGGTGATCCCCGCAGCCTGGAACAGCTGATAGGCAGTATTCCGGGAGGCAGATCCAACTGCCAATCAGCTGCTCATGCTAAATCAGGCTGTGCTGAAGCTCACTGGGCTGTTTGCTGCAAGGAGGCAAATTGCTTGGAGGCAGAGGCCGAAGAGTGGGGGCCGACAGGTGGGCGTGGCTTCAGCAACATTCGCTGTATAAGACGCACAGACATTTCCACCCACTTTTTTTGGGGGGGGGGAAGTGTGTCTTATACACCAAAAAATACGGTATTTTGTATTGCAACAACTACAGAATTATTCAGCCAGTAGATGGCAGTGTTTAGTTTGCATCTATGGTTATAATCTATGGTTCCTTTATGTTCTGAGGAGAGTTTCCTGTGACAGTTGAAACTGTTAAGCAACAAGCCCCATGGTGACTGTACACCAGGGGTGGGTTCCAACTTACCTCGCTGCTGGTCCGCTCCCTCCCGTGCCGCTTGGGCGCGCGCGCACTTTGCGCGCGTGCATGCGCAGTAACAAAAAATCCGGAAAAAAACCCAAAGCCAAAAAAAAAAGATGGCGACCGCATGCACAGTGCTGGAAGTCGGCTTCTGCGCATGCTCAGAAGGAAAAATTCAAAAAAAAAGATGGCCGCCCCCACGGACCGGCACCGACCGATCCGGTTCGGTGACATCATCGTGACATCACCAGTGGGCCGCTACCGGTTCGGGAGAACCAGTCCAAACCGGGAGGAACCCACCCCTGCTGTACACTATACACTTTATTTGATCTGTATGGCTATGTAATTATCCTCTGCTACCATTTCTATATAATAAAACAGAATTTCTAACAGGTTATGGGTATGGATACAGACATCCTGGCATAACAAATTAATTGAGAATGACTGCAAGTGGAATAAAAGAAGAAACCAGGCCACAAGAGGTTTCAATCAGGAAATATACCAGAAGCAATAAAGGCATCCCAGCCAAACAGCTATCCTATATTGCTCGCAAAGCATTAAAACCCATTATTTGGGCAGTAGATGGCAGTGCTTAGTTTGCATCTATGGTTATAATCTATGGTTCCTTTATGTTTATCCTCTGCTACCATTTGTATATAACAAAACAGAATTTCCAACAGAATATCAGCACCACAACCAAACAAGGGGAATCTTTCCATCCCTACTGATACAGGTGAGGGCCACAGAGGATGGACTTTGTAATACTTGAAACATGGTTTTGATAATACTGTTGCACTGGCTAATTAACATGGGTTTTTTTGTGCTTTAAATTTGCTTTTTCAATTGTACTGCTAATAATTTCCCATAAACCATAACCTTCAAGAAAAAGTCTCTCTTTCAGAAACCAGGACTGGCAGGAGAGCATTCAATACATTGTAGATAACAGTTTCATTTTTAGCTGTTCTCAAGCCTCCAAATAATCAAGCCAACCTTGACAAGCGCTGAGAAGTATCTTACCCAAACCCATTTGGATGTTTTTTATTTGCAAATGTTTCTTTTACTTTTATTCAGAATACAATGCTCTTCTCTATGGCTATGCTGTAATTCTTGTGATGTAACTGAACAGATGAATATTTCTAAACCAATCAATTTTTGCTTTGAAATTCTTTGTTGTGCTAACCATAGGGAGACCACATGTTATCAAATTGCTAATAAATTGCTTTTAAATGAATTTCCAACTTGATTGCTTATTGGAAAAGGTAAACCGAGGCAGAACCTAGGCCCAGATTTGGCCATCACAGGACAGAGGCACTTCTTCCAATATCACACCTAATTGTTCAATTTTTGACTAGACAAAGCGAGGCAGTTCAAAACCAGGTAGTTTGGTAGAGAGATCACTAATGGTCAGGCCAAAAGAAGGTATCTGAGATCATTCCTCTCTCTAGGCATTCTCAGGGTTAAACTGGGTAGTTTATTAAATAGCTGTTTTCCATGCTGCCAATGGGATTTAAATCTTGTGATGGGCTGTGCATTGTCCTGGTGAATAGGGAGGGCCTTGTTCAGTATCCTTGACCGTAGCCAAATGAGAGATTGTTATCTTCTAATATAAAGAGGTACCGTATGATATTGCTAAGTACTAGTAATCGATGCACAGGAGTGGGATGCAATGTGCCAGAGATGATACACATTGACTGTAGAGTTGGACATCAACCATCTTGGTGTGGGCACTGTTAAGCCACACGCTGGCACAATATTCAACTGTGGAATAAACCAAAGTCAAGCCTGTTATGTGTAGGCTATTAGCATCAGCATCACAGGATGTTCCAGCCAGTCTGTTCAATAAATTGTTGCGGCTTTTCAATTTTGCAGCAGTTTTTTCCAGGTGTTACCGGAAGGTTAGTGATCTGTCCAGTATTATCCCCCAGGTACTTTGGAGAGTTATTATATTGTAAAGTTCAGTGAACTTCACTGAAAGCTGGTAATTTGCATACCTATTGCTGAGGTGATTTATTTATTTATTTAGCATATGGCATACCATGTATGGACTAGCAATATATATTAACATTTCATCTAGATTAATAAAACATAATAAAATATAAATGTTAAAAGAATCTATGTTCAAATACCAATGTTTAGGCCATCTAACCATTGAAGCACAGCATTTATATAAAAAAAATCAGATACTGGACCGGTATGTGCCCTTAGTTTATAGCCGGTCATGATGTGATCTACAGTTTGATGTGGGACCCCACAGTCACACTGACGATATTATGCCCTACTTATACAGAAAGTCCTGGCAGACGCTGTGTAAGGTGCGAATCCTATTCAGGATTGTCCACTGCTGACATGGTAGTTCAAAGCCACGCACCTGGCTGAAAAGAATCAGAATCAGAATAGAGCTGGAAGGGACTTTAGAGGTCTTCTAGCCCAGCCCCCTGCTCAAGCAGGAGACCCTATACCATTTCATACAAGTGATTGTCCAGTCTCTTCTTAAAAAACTCCAGTGATGAAGCACTCACAACTTCTGAAGGCAAGCTGTTCCACTGGTTAATTGTCCTCACTGTGAGGAAGTTTCTCCTTAATTCCAGGTTGCTTCTCTCCTTGATTAATTTCCATCCATTGTTTCTTGTCCTGCCTTCTGGTGCTTTGGAAAATAAATTGAACCCCTCTTTGTGGCAGCCTCTCAAATACTGGAATACTGCTATCATGTCCCCCCTAGTCTTTCTTTTCTCTAGACTAGCCAAACCCAAATCCTGCAACTGTTCTTCATGTTTTAGTCTCCAGGACTTTAATCATTTGCTTTTCTTTGCACTTTTTCCAAAGTCTCAACATCTTTTTTGTAATGTGGCTGAGATAGAATGTGGCTACCACTGTTTTTTGTTAGGCTTAGTTGGAGGCGGCATTTTTGAAGTAGTCATCCAGCTTCTGGAGATCTTGAGAGAGGATGTTTTCTGTATCACTGAAGTTGGTTCTTTGGACTGTGAGATTGATCTCACTGGCATAAATAAATTTCCGAGAAACAGTTTCAGGCATTTTGTGCTATCCCCTTGCAGACAAATATTTCATACTAAGGATCAGTTGAAAAGTCCTTCCTAGTGCTCCAACTTTCAGACATCAACTCTATTGTTTTAAAGTGTTGCTTCTTGGCCTGCTTTTCCAGCATGAGTACCACAAGTACGGCCACATCTCACACTGACAACATATACATGATTTATTGTTATGAGAACAATGTGTGACAAGCACATTGGCATCAATGTACTGAAACTTATGACAACCCATTTGCTTAAAATACACCCTATTCATAGGAAATATGTAAATGTTGTTGTTTATATTTAACAAGCCAACTAAAGCCCTTCAAAACATCCTAAGACCTAAGCAAAAGACCCAGCAACCCCAGAAGAAAAAAACAGGAGTCATCTACAACATACAATGTAAGAACTGCAACAACCACTATGTAGGACAAACAGGCAAAAGACTGGCAGAATGCATCCATGAGCACCAACTGGCAGTCAGAAGACATGACAAAAATTCGCTTAACAACTGTGGCAAAAAAAACCTGTCATAAAATGAGGTAACAGAAATTTTGGGCTTAGTTGAGGATTACCTGTATATTATTTTACTCTATTAGACTAATGGCCTTCTTGTTCAATGTCATGTGTAATGGCTTGCCAAGCTGTAAAAGATTGATGAGCAGAGTGGTTGCGATGGAAGCCGGGTCTTCTATGAGGTCTGGGAGAGGGCACCGGCTGAGGGCGTCTGCGTTACTTATGTCTTTGCCTGCCGGTGTATTAGTGTATAGTTATAAGCTGCCAAGAATATTAGCCATCTAGTCATTCTAGGGGACATGTAGGTCGGAGTTGGGCGGTCCCCTGCAATAATGCCAAGGAGATGCTTATGATCTGTAATTAGTTCAAATGCCTTCCATATAAGTATTCATAGAAACGCATAATTCCCGCTACAGCAGCCAGCCCTTCCTTGTCCAGCTGCCCATAGTTTCTTTCCGCGGGTGATAGAGTTCTAGAATAAAATGCAATGGGAGCCTCAGTCCTGTCTGGTAGCCTGATGGCTGAGGACAGCGCCAACTCCATAAGGGGATGCATCACAAGTTAACAAAAGGGGAAGAGTCTGGTTATATTGAACCCTCATTTGGCTCAATACAATACACTTTTGGATGATAATAGGTTCTTTACAGCAGAGAAGGTAGCAGCTTCTTTTGGTCCCCAGTTCCATCGTGCCTTCTTGCCTAGTAGTCGGTGTAAAAATTCAGCAATGGTCGCCTTCTGTGGCAGAAAGATACTATAAAAGTTTAAAAGTCCAAGAAAAGCCTGGAGTTCAGTCTGATTTTTTGGTGAAGGGGCTTCCTTGATAGCTTTCACTTTATTTGGGGTTGGGTGAATGCCTGAACCATCAATTAAATACCCCAGGAATTCAACTTGTGGCACTCCTATTTTGCATTTCTCTTTTTTCACTTTAAGCCCCACTTTTTGGAAACATCTCAGTGTTTCTCTAAGTCTCTGGAATAGTTCTTCTTTGTTGCCCCCAGACACGAGGACATCATCAAAATATGGTACTACCCCCTCAATGCCATGTAGGTGGTTCTCCATTAAGCTTTGGAACAGTCCTGGAGCCATACTCACCCCAAATTGCAATCGGTGGCATTTAAATGCCCCTCTGTGCGTTACAATGGTTTGGGCTTCAGCGGTGGCGTTGTCCACTGGCAATTGTTGATAGGCTTGAGCTAGGTCAAGTTTTGCGAATATTTTGCCTTGTCCTAGGGAATGCAGTAGGTGCTGAACGACCGGTACTGGGTAAGCACTTTGTTACGAGGCTTTATTCAGGGTACATTTGTAGTCCGTGCAGATGTGGATTGAACTGTCTGGTTTAATTGGGGTGACTATTGGGGTTTTCCACTTAGCGTGATCCACCGGCTCCAAAATTCCTTGGGCAATTAATTTGTCTAATTGTATGTCTACTTTGGGCCAGAGGGCAAGGGGAAACTTCCTTGCCTTTATTCTGATGGGGGTTACATTGGGGTCTAAATTGAAAGAAATGGGTTTCCCCGTGTACTTGCCCAAGCTCCTGTCGAAGACGTCTGCAAATTCCTTCATCAGGTCCTTTAGGTTGTCGTCTGGGAATGCGTGGATGCCATCTTGGACTGCGTGGATGCCTGTTACTCCTAAGTCCAGAGTTTTGAACCATTGTAGTCCCAATAGGCTGGGCAGGTCGTTGTCTACGATGGTCAGTTGAAGTTTTCCTGTGAACTGTTTAAACTGGACTTGCACGGAGCCTATTCCCAGCACGGGGATACGGTTCCCTTGATAATCTTTCAGCACTAATTTCTGTGGTTCCAGTTGTTTCTTCTCTAATTCCAGAACTGCTTTCTTGATGGTGTTCCGGGATACAATGGTCAGGGATGACCTGGTGTCCACCTCCATGTTGCATGGGGTCCCTTCGATGAGGACCGTGATGTGGACTTTTTCTAAGTTGGGCACGTTGGAGTGGTCAATGGTTGTTTGTTGTGTTTGTCTGGTGTTTGCGGCTCTGGGGTCTCTGCGGTTATTTTTTTTGTATTGTGTCTTCCTGAACCCAGGTTGCCCTTCTGGTTGCCTCGCAGGTTGGCGTGGGCGGAACATGGTGGGCTGGTCTGCTTGGCAAGCTCTTGCGATGTGACCTCTTCTGTCACATCTCTGGCAGATTGCATCCAGGAATCGGCAGCTTGCTCTGGGATGATTTTCCCCACAGCTGGCACACAAAGAGGATCTATCTCATTTCTCTGAGCTTCTGGCTCTCCCCTCAACTCGTAGGTGGGGAATTCTTCGGTCTACCATCTCTCCTGATGTACAGCGGCTGCCCTTTGTGGCACGTTTAAATTTTGTTTTCTAGATAACCGTGGCTGTTTTATCAGTTGCTTCAGATGCTCTAGCTTCTTCTAGTGCCAGCTTAAAATTGAGCTTAGGGATAGATAGCAGTCTTCTCTGTAAACAGAGATCTCTCAGCCCGAACACGAGTCTATCCATTATGGACTCTTCTATATTACTGAACTCGCAGCAAGCCGCGGCTTTTCGCAGAGCGGCGACATACTGATTAATTGTCTCACCTTCCTGTTGCTTCCGGTGGTAGAATTCGTGCTTATACACCATGGGAGAGGGTACCAGTGCATAGTGTGCCTTTAGTGAATCTTGTAGCACCGTCCACGTTACCGCCTGTATTGGTTCTGGTTCTGATAATGCTTCAGCCATATCGATGACTTCTGGTCTGCAATAACTGAGAAAAAGTGCTTTCTTCCTCACATCTGGCAGCTCCATTAAAGCGTTTGCTTCCAAAAAGCACTGAAACCGGAACATATATTTGTCCCAGTTCTCTGTTGCTGGGTTAAATGGTGGTGATGGGGCATGCATGGTCATCTTGATGCCACGTGGATGCCCGCTCTGTGTGCATTGTCCTTTGTTCTCCTCAATATCCCACCTTCGTCACCAGTGTTAGGTTGGGGGTTTGAATGAAGAGGCAGGACTCCAGCATAGTGACTTCAGCTCATTATTTCAAGTATAGGCAATACATCTCCCTAGGCTGGCCGACAGCGCTCTCTTTTAAAGGGCTCAGTCAGGCAGCCTGGCCACTGACATCTTATTTTTCCCGCCGCTCGAATAGGCCAATGAGCGGAGACATGCTAATTCTACTGTTTAACTCGGACCGGAGTGAAGCCTTTGCTCTCAGCTTCACTCCCTATTTACATATTCAACACCAAAGTCATTAGAAAGGTGGCCTACAATCAGCTCAGCAGAGACTAAAATTCAGGAAAAGCTTCCTTAGGTTGATGGAAGACTTTGAAGAATTTGAAAGCAGAGTGGATCTATGGAAAGCTAAGAAGAACCAACACTGAATGGAACCAATGGAGGACCTGGGTCTGACGAAAGCTGGGAAGTATGGAAATCATTGAATAGACTGCACATGGGTACAACAAGATCCAGAGACACTGAACAAATGGGGATATCCGTTGGCTTCTGCTCATTGCGATTGTGGTGAAATGTAGACAACAACACATATGTATACCTGCCCTTTGTGCTCCAATCAATGTACACTTGAAGACCTCATGGCAGTGTGACAGAAAACAACTAATATTGCTGATTGTTTAATTAGTAGATAGTTTAATCTTGTATTTTATATTTTAAATTTTATGTCACATAGTATGCTTATTTTAATTGTGATGCTTCTGACATGAATAAACAAACAATTAGAAAGGTGGGATCAACCACTAGATAATTTTCTGATTTTCTGGTTAGGCCTCTGACATAGTGATAAAAAATAAT
Organism: Thermophis baileyi; assembly: GCA_003457575.1. Lineage (NCBI taxonomy): Eukaryota > Metazoa > Chordata > Lepidosauria > Squamata > Dipsadidae > Thermophis > Thermophis baileyi. The sequence goes on from QLTV01002840.1 coordinate 1,763,977, forward strand.
ACTTGACTGAATAAACCCAGATCAATCTTCCCAAAGAAGGTGGTTTTCATTTATCATTCTAAAACTGAGTCTTCCAAAAAGAAGAAGAAATAAGAAGAATCTAATATTCAAGCGGCAAATCCAGTTTCTTTCTCCAACCCTCCTCTCTGCAGTGAATTCTGAACACATCCTAAACACTCACAAGCTTATTCAAGGATGTATTAATAAGTAACTGTATACTAGGTTTGCTGTGTTAATTTTTTAGCATCTGATTATTGCCCTCCTTTCCACCTTTCTGAAGAACCAATCAGATATAATACTTGAGTTTTAAAGTCTCAGATGCAATTTCACTGTTTGGGCAGCTCATTGGATGTCTTTGGTCCATTGTGATCTTTCAGTCTAACCAACCTCCCAAGTTTATTGTTGTATGGAAAAATGAGAGGGAATGATATGTATACTGTCTGGAGCTTTTGGAGGAAAGGCAGAAAATCAACCAGTTTATTCTTTTGACCTCCAACCTAACAAATGATACAATCTGTAAAGGAATGTAGATTCGAACATGCAGAGGGAAAGAGCAACCATTAAGGGGTCTTAGAAGAAATTACTCAGTCCTAAGAAAAAGGAGCAAATTTAAAATAATCCTACTTTGATTGATTGTCTCTAAGAAATAAGGATGGGTTTTCCAGATTCTGTTTGATACTCTGCTTTAAACAATAACAAACATCCCAATAATCTCTGCCATGCCTGTTTCTTGGCCTATATTAAAGGGCTGGCAAAATCTGAAAAAGAACCTCCTTTTTATAATGAGGGATTTTGGTTTATCAGTTTCAGAATGGAATTGCTCCTTAAAAGCCTCTCTGTGTGGTGGCCTTCCTGTATTTCAGATTGGCACAAGGTTTCTTCCTTTCTTTCTTTTTAAAACATGTTTTATTTGCAGTTTTCTTTTCACACCATACATATTTTATGTACAGTGTATTGACTGGGTCAAATCTTTTTTAAACAACGCTAACAATAATAATACAAATAAGTATGTGTAATCCTAATCTTCCAACTTCAACAGTACTATTCTCTCTTTATAATTCTTTATCATTTCCCCCATTAATTCATTTAAACATAGATAACATTTCTTTGCGCCATGTATTTCCCCTACTAAATTACTAATATTAATATTTTAAGAATTACCCATTATTCCACCATAACTTCAATATTCCAAATGTGTAGGATTACTAATAAAGCCAAATATTAACAATATTTAATCAATCCCGGGAGTGTATCTCAAAATCCCCACAATTTCTAATCCTTAATATTCTAAATTCACAATATAGTTTAACACACTATTAATGTTGATAATACAATTGGATTACCTAATCCTAAATTTCCATCTACTAAGCTTAACTTATTTTTAATTATAATAAATTATATTATCTGTTAATATATATACTACTATTTTCCCTATTTGTATTTTTCCATTTTATTAATACATTTTCTCATTATCCATCATCTCTTAACCTAACTAAACATTCCCTTCTGAGTGCCCTTTGTCTCTTTCTGCTGTATTATTTGAACACCCATCAACAAGACTTCCCCTTTTTTTAAAAGAGATTTTTCTTTTTTCCCTCTAAATCTTTCCTTTTTTTGAAGAGATTTTTCTTTTTTCTCTCTGTTCTGTTATAAACTTTTAAGGAGTTATCTAATTGATTCCTACTTATTAATCCTTTCTCTTCTTTATTTTTAGCTTCTTGCATCTCATTTTGATTTTTCCCTTCAACTGCTTCTTCTAATTTCTCATCTATTTCCTGAATATCATGTTGCTCTTTTCCCAATTGTTGAGTGACTTCTACATTCATTTCTGTGTCTTTAAACAATCCCCTTGTCTCCTTATTGTTCTTTATAGATTTACGCACACTTTTTAACATCAAGAATATTTCTTCATATGCCTCTATTGTCCCCTGTAGATCCATTTTATAACAATTTAATAAAAATTACTCAGTATATTTCTAGGTTCTATGGTTCCGTCTCAATATTTAAAAACTCCTGCTTAATAAAATTTCATCAATCTCATAATTATACCTTCAAAACCCCTAAATTTATAATCTTTAAAATTCTTTAGTAATTTACTCCCTTTTAGTTTTCCCAATTGTCCAAATTTTAAAGTCTTATTTAACTTTCCTTCTTTTCTCTTTTCTTTTATCACCTTTCTTCTTTTGTCTCATAGAATGTTCTGTTAAATAACATTAATAGTCCAAATCCAAATTAATCCACTAGGTTCCTCCAATCTTTCAGATCCATAATCCAATAGCCAATTTTAATAAAATTTAATTATTTGCAAGTTAGTTCCTTTTATAAATCTTCAGAAGGGGAAAAAAACTCATTAAGTATTCTCAAATTATCCAAGTCGTCTTCTAACATAAAGTCAAGGTCAGGCTGTCTTCCAGATGTTGGTATTTCTATTCTGTGTATTAGACTCTATGTGTATTGAATTCACTTTCACTGGGTATACTGCGGCTATAGTGCTGTTGTACTTCTCTTCTTCCAGTAGATGGCTCTCTTATTCCCAACATTAAACGATCTGTCAAAAACAGCTGATTATCGGATAAATCCAGGGGATTTAGAAATACAAATAAACAAGACAGTTTCTCCCAAAAATCACCTTTCAAATTGTTTAAGCTTTTTTCAGGCTTTCTGTGTTTTAAAGCTTCCCTTTGGCTTCTTTCGCCTCTTGATTTTCAGGGTTTCCCCCCCCCCACTCTCCGTGTATTTAATCGCCGCTTTCTTAGGCTTGGAAGTTATCTTTTAACATTCTTGTACTTAAATCAGGTCTTTAGAGTAAAAGTTGGTAATTATCTCACCCAGTTTCAATGCTCTGTCCATGAACCGCTCCAGCACAAATCTTACAGTCCCGGTTGTCCCAGCTTTGTGTCTGCCAAAAATGGCCATCATCCCTGCTGCCGTTCGGGAGAGCTTGCTTCGGACCTAACGAGGAAATTGCGAGTTCCTTGTGGTCAGCAAAGCTCCTCTCCTTCCTTCACCACCCCTACAAATCGGCTATGACCCCGTAGGATCTCCCGACAGCGGTTACCGGCTGGATTTTGCAAGGCTCAGTGGAGCCCGCTATTTTCCAGCTGTTCTCGCTGTGACGTCAACCGGAAGTTCCGGCACAAGGTTTCTTACATACCCTTGGAAAAAGTGGTTTGCCAGTGAGGTTTTGGAAGGATCACCCTCCCATTCCATAAATAAAAGAGGATTGCTGCAATTCACAGCAAAAGACAAGGGGGCGCCCCTGACAACAATAAATCATAGGGCTCTCCATTAAACTATGAAAACCCAGCATGTTTAACAGTTATTGCAATGCCTGGAAAGAGAAATAGGTCAGGCATGAATGTATTTTAAGAAGCGATTGCAAGTCCATGAGGTATTTCCCTGAATAAATTTATGACAAAAAATATAAAGTGGCTAATCAGAAAATCTGCTGGTCCTGTTCACAGATAAGCAACTCTAATGAAATGGGAAGCCAGATGCTGCTACATGGGAATTATATATTATATTATTTTTAAAAGACTGGTTTTGAAAACAGATTCCCAGGCTAGATTATAAAGAAACTTAAAATCCCAATAAATCAAATCCAAAGAATATAACAACTTCTAAAACACATCAAGAGCTCATATAAGTACAAAAAGGATTATAAACTTTATATATAGAGTTCCATTCTACTTAAAGAATAACTCTTGACTCCAAGAACTATTTAGAGCAAGTCTGCACATGCTTTTCCAGGCAGAAGGCATTAGTAGATTTACATAAAGTGATAGGATTAATTGATTTAAATTAATTGATTTAAATATGCTGACTATAGTTACTCCACATGTATTTAATAATTTCTCCCTTCTTTCTCATAAACTGGACAATTTATCAGCTATTTTTGGAGAATATTTAAAGACCATACACCAAATATGGACAGATTACTAGTGGCAAAGTCTCCACATGCTATGCATGCCTATCTAGACAAATTGAATGTGAATAAGCAAAGTGATTTACTACAGCATGAACCTCTCCCAATGGAAAATTATTACTACTTTTTCTACCTATTTTAATACTGTGGCAAGTGCTTAAAAAGAGGTATTGTGATTTTCCTTTCTCAAAAGAAGTGAAATAATGACAAAGATGAGATGAACTGATACTTTGAAAGTCTACCTATGCTTTACTTTTTCTTTCTTTCTTTCTAAGGTAAAAGTCTCCTTCACTTCTGTTTTCTTTAACCACTGATCAAAGATTTTAGAATCTTTTGTTTCCCTCAGACTTCACTCTAAAGCAGTGTTTCTCAACCTGACCAACTTTAAGACATGTGGATTTCAATTTCCAGAATTCCCCAGCCAGTTGAACTCCACACATCTTAAAAGATGAAGGGGCTGAGAAACACTCTATAGAAATTTCAGTTTCACATCTGGAAGGCATCAACTTAGGGAAGGATAAAAGATTCCCCAACTCCCAAAATTCTGTAGCAATAGGCCATCTATCCATTGACCCATCCCTCCTTTTTCCTAAACAGCAAGAGTGACAAACCATTTTTACACTGTTTCCAAGAACAGTGCATGAAGACCTCCATGAAATTTCCAGGAGTTACGTTTGGCTTGAGGTGGTGTTATCTTGTCCCTGCAGATGACAAAAATATATGGTTAATATATTTAATATATTTGGGCTAAAAACCATCAGATCTGGTCAGTACTTGGATGGGAGGGCTCAGCAAATTCAGCCCCATGACTTTAGGCCAGTCTAGAAATTTGAAAAGCATCTTAGAAGAAAGCAAGGGCAAAACACTTCAATACTAATGCATGGTTATGTCTAGATAGTCAGGGTGAGGGTTCCTTTGCTAACTTAGTGTTAATATTTTTCAGTTGTTAATTTCAAAAATGAACAAATCTCTGACTCTGGCTAGTTGGCACATTTGTAGTTGAAATACAACACTCTGCACTCTTGGCACTAAGTCAAGGAAGGCAATGGTGAAATGATCAGCTTTCTTGGCAGTTACGAAGTTGCCCCTTGAGCAATGCTAGCATTGCATAACAAACTTGAAAATGAAAGGGCCAATAGTGCATGTTCAGGCTGAACTTCAATCATTGTGGTGTTTAATAGACTCTGCAAGCTGAATTTTGGATTAAGAAACTCTGGGTATTGATATTCTACAAAATCTGCCCTTACTTGGGTTGGAATATTTTTATTCTGAATTTAAGTAATTGAATTCAATCATGAAGTTTTATAGTGGCCTATATGTAACTTCTTGTTGGTATCATCAAATAGGAATGGACATTCCTGGTTCAGTAGAAATGTATTTTCGATCATGAGAGTATTTTAAAAGTAGAGAGAGGAGACTGGTGCAGATTCAGATTTTGTATCTATTCTATTCTATTTATTTATTTATTTGTTTGTCAAACATGTACAAGAACATGTACAAGATAGCAGGTATAGGTATAAACATAAACATAATCAAAGTGAATACATATCAGGTTAAAGTTTTGGGGATTTGGGGAAGAAACTACAGAGTCAGGTAGCGTATTCCAGGCATTGCCCACTCTGTTGCTGAAGTCGTATTTTTTGCAATCAAGTTTGGCGTGGTTTACATTAAGTTTGTATCTATTGTGAGCTCCTGTATTGTTTCGGTTGCAGCTGAAGTAGTCATTGCCAGGTCGGACATTGTAGCAGATAATTTTGTGTACTACGCTTAAGTCAGACCGAAGGCGTCATAGTTCTAAGTTGTCTAAGCCCAAGATTTCAAGTCTGGTGGAATAAGGTATTCTGTTGCGAGTGGAGGAGTGGAGGACTCTTCTCGTGAAATATTTTTGGACTCTCTCAATTGTATTAATGTCCGATATGCAGTGCGGGTTCCAGACAGGAGAGCTGTATTCCAGAATTGGTCTAGCAAACGTTTTGTATGCTCTAGTTAGCAGTGTAATGTTGCCAGAGAAGAAGCTACGCAGGATTAAGTTGACTACTCTTAGTGCCTTTTTGGCAATGTTGTTACAGTGGGCTTTGGCACTTAGTTCATTAGATAGTCTCTATAGATTAGCTACTTTCAGATAGTGTCTCTCAGCTGTTTATAAATTGTTCCTTCGGGAGAATCTCAGAAGCATCAAATATCTCCAAATAAAAAAATGCCTTTTACTGCTCCAATATTTCCCAAGAGATTGTACAGTCTCATATCCAGGTACTGAAGTAATCCATTCTAGCCTGGCTTTAATGAAGTACATTTGCCAATATATCGAAGAACATTACAAAAAAGTAAAGATCATAATGAGTCAAGCAGCAAATTTAGAAAGTGTTGCTCATGATAATATGGTTCTATCTGAAATATAAATGTCTAGATCACTCAGCTGCAATCCTGAAGCCACTTGCTGCAAGTAAGCCCACCTGAACTTCAAAAGACTCCTGCTAAAGTGGGCAGTCGTGCCTAGACTACTACTACTTTTCAAACAGGAGTAGCCTCCTTCTGTTGTAACTCTGGCAAGGTTTTAATTTCTGTAATGGTCACCTTGCTACATTTTGTCTGTTTTGCCAACATGCTGTTTCAAAAGGATATTGGTTGTTTAAAACAGAGCGAGAATGTGACTGCACAGGAAGACAGAAATAATAGTTTTAGAAGTTTGTACACTATTTCGTTTACTCAGATAAAAAGCAGACAGTCACTTCTGCTAAACTCTAACATTATCCTACTGTCCCTCAAAGACACATAGACTATCAACCACTAATTCATGTACCGGTATCATAATAAAATATGACCCATATTTAATTACAAAATACAATCATATTTAATTCATTTTATAAGAGCTAAATTATTGCTTGCTGGAGTCTACTATTTTCTCTCAGCAAATCCAGAACTCCATAGTGCTGTGGCATCTCAGCCTCAGTCAGCTTTAGACTGCTAACATTTTAGTTGCATTCAGATACAAACAATAAATTTATTAGTATGAAATAAGCTTAGGTTAAGCTTTGAAAGGCCATTAGAAGGAGGCTGTAACTTTTAATTTTGGATTAATCCCAATTGAGAATTATGACAAAAGCCTAAACTGCAGTTAATATTTAACTATGACTTACTGAATCAAGACAGCTTAAACTTATGAGCTCAAATTGATCTATTTCAGACCCTATTATGCAAAATTCAGCTCTTTGAAAAGGCTCTAATGCTGGGAAAAGTGTAAGGAAAGAGAATGGGATGACCAGCAGCAAGATGGATGGACTCAGTTACAGTGGCAATGAATGTACGATTGGAAGACCTGAAAGAACAGGTTAGGGACAGATCATCATGAAGAAAATCTATCTACATTGGTCACTAAGTGCCTCATTGTCATTGGTTTATTTATTTGGATAATTAGTGAGTATCTATCTCAACCTTAATATTTTCAACTAAAATTCAGAAAGGTGTATTACATAAATATTATAACAGAGATCATAATATTTTTAACAAGCTGGCTAGTCAAAATTTCATACCATAAAATTAATAATAAAACCACTATTACAAAATAAACTGCAGAAGAAAAATATACTTCAGAGAAAATGAAATACAGGTAGTTCTCAACTTATGACCACAATTGAACCCAACATTTCCATTGCTAAGCGAGACAATTGTTAAGTGAATTTTGCTCCATGTTACGACCTTCCTTGCCACAGTTTTAAGTGAATCACTGCAGTTGTTGATTACACTGTTAAGTGAATCTGGCTTCCCCAATGATGTTGCTTGTCAGGTTGCAAAAGGTGATCACATGACCCTTGGACACTGCAACTGTCAAAAATATGAATCAGTTACCAAGCATCTGAATTTTGATCACATGACCTTGGAGATGCTACAACAGACATGTGAAAAACGGTCATAAGTCACTTTTTTCAGTGCTGTTGTAACTTTGAACGGTCACTAAATGAACTGTTGTAAGTCAAAGACTACCTGTACATCTTTATCACGTGAACATTCAGAATTCAAAGCTATAAATAGAGTTCTAATGATTGAACTGACTGACTGACTGACTGACTCCCTGCTATCCCACCATCCATAAAGGGTGACAAGCTTGACTAAAATTCAAACAGTGTCATAATTCTCTCAATATGTAAACTACTAGAAGTGGGAAGTAAAGCAAAAAAGAGAATTGGAGAGTCCTGCTCTCTAGCAGGGCTCCCACCTCTTGTGAGAAGCCTGTGGTTTTAAGATTTTTTGCAAGACACAATTAAAAAAGGAAGCAGCATATATTTGTAAACTTTTAAAACTTAATTAAATGCAAGAAAACTTGAAGGTATAGAAAAATAAATACAGAAAGCAATCATATTGCATTTATACATGAGACAAAAATCCAAAATCCATTGCTGGATAATATGCTTATGTGATCAAAATGACAGTGTGCAGATTTCTTACTTCTGCAGAATTCTTCATTGAGCAAGGTTTTTGCACAAATCAAGAGAAGCAGCAGCAAAGGAATTCAAAGATTAAATCTCCTGGTCAGTGTGTGTGTGTGTGTGTGTGTATACGTGCACATGTGTAACAAATAGGCAAGATGGTGAAAAGTTGGTATAATACAAGTTGTGATTGTGTCCTTTTTATCATACCCATGTATATCCCTGCACCTGGTATAATCAGGAGGCATTGTAAAACCCAAAGGTAGTCTCAAGTTGGAGATAGACAAAATGCATTTTTAAAGGGTTTTTTTTAATCCCACCTTTATTATTTTTATCATTCAAGGCAATGGACATACCTAACATTACGCCCTCCTCTTATTTTTCCCATATCAACAATCCTGTGAGATGAATTGGGCTGAGAGTAATTGGCCCAAGGTCACCCAACCAGATCTCATGCTTAAGTGGGTACTAGAACTCACACTCTCCCAGTTTCTAGACTGGTGCCTCAACTGCTAGACTAAACTGGCTCTTTTTATTAATAAAATGTTATTGCTGATGTTACTGATACATTGTTTTCACTTAGCATTCTGGACAAAGTAACATTTTATGTTATTTTCATTAGTCCTAATAAAAGCATTATTTAGTAGGACAGATGCTGTACAATATACAAAATTGTAGCATATTATTATTTTAAGTTATTTATAAATTCAATGAGCCAACAATCTAATGGGGACTTTTAAATTAGTCTTATGCAGTTTGGGAAAGTAGCTTAATGTTTTTTTAATATGTGGGATAAGCAAATATGACTATATGAAGCTGAGCCAGGACTATAGAAAGAGCAGAAAAACCTTCACATAACATCCACATATATGGGAACCATAATAAAATCTATTAAACGAACCTCAACTCCCCTACTTTATTGAAAATGTGTGGGCTCTGTGACTTTTACAAAAGAGACATAATATATCTATATATGTATAAAAACAACTAGAGCTATTTTCTTTGGCAGTTTTGGTGAGGAAACACCTCTGTGGCTCTGTATGGTTTCAGCTGCACTTGTTAATATGAATATATATTGAACAATTACAGTATAGCTAGATGCATTAGTTATGTGAATAGTAGCTACCATATAATACTGTTTGATATATAAGTATTGTAGAGATACACCTGTTCTATGGCTGCAGCACTGGCTGGTAGTAGGTTTCTGGCCGCAGTTCAGAAATGTTTGTCATGACCTACAAAGCATGCTGGATGGGCAATTCTGGCAGTTGGTCCACACATCTTAAAAGTTGAGAAACATTGCGCTATACACTGCAGCATTGTGTTACACAGCATTAGGATTGCTTTGCTCTACATATGTCTGACCAGTCATCTAGAGAAGGCTTCCTTCTCAAGAGCAATTAAGAGATTCCACCAGAAGCTGGTCCTTTTCTGCAGCAACAACCTTAATTGTAAAACAGCTGCTCTGGGAAATAGACAAAGTGCTATCCTTCTGATATTTTAAAAGGCACTTAAGACCATTATTCTTCAATGGACCTTTGATTCATTTTTGGAATCCATAGATTGTTCTGGGTGTGACATAAATATCTACAACAGTATGACCCTAGCATACTCAAAATGAACTATTCCCTGAACTTCCAGCTGAGCATTTTGGGCAGTGTAATCAAGCAATTGCTTTCCAGAAACCGCAGATCATGAGAGTGAAGGTTCATTCTCCAAGCTTGTGGGTTGATTTCCAAACATTTCATTACCAGGCTAGGTAACATCTTCAGCAGAATTTAGGGGATGTCAGTGTCAGTGTTCTTCTGTTTATAAGGGCTTTGTATGGTCAGTAGGTCTTGTGATGGTGAAGTCATGTCAGGTGAGGGGCCCATCAGGTCAGGGTCTGGTGATGAGTCTTGTGATGAGTCAAGTGTGGGTGTGTCAAGTGAGAGTCTTGTGATGGAGAGGTTACGTCAGGTGAGGTCATTGGGAGGTGAAGTGCTGGTTGGGGGGGGTCTTGCACGGGTTGGTTGAGGGTTGGTGCTGTCTCTGGTTGGCTGTGCGGTTGTGATTCTGAGGGGTTTGTAGGCTGGTTGTGATTTGTTGATGGAATTGCTTCAGAGGTGGGTTCCTGCCGGTTCGGACCGGTTCTTTAGAACCGGTAGTGGGAATTTCCTCCCGCTCGCCGAACCGGCAGTGATGGTCGGCTGGACACGCCCCCGAACTGGCTCTCTTGGCGCCATAGGCACCGGCATCTTGTTTTTGTTTTTTGCTCCTGCACATGCGCAGAAGCTGGGTTTTTAGTACTGCGCATGCAGGCCCGCGTGGCGCACCCACACGGCATGCCCGCGTGGCACGTGAGGAAGCTAACCGGCAGCGAGATAAGCCAGAACCCACCCCTGAATTGCTTGTGCAGTGCCAGGCTTCGATGAACTTACGAGCATGGTGGGTGGTAGCGTGGCCGATGAGTTTTGTGTTGCTCCAATCAAACTGGTGCTGTTTGGTGTCAGAGTGGGTAGAGATTAAGGATTTGGGATCATGGCATTTGACTGCCAGCCAGTGTTCATGGAACTTGGTTTTTAATTGATGTGATGTTTGTCCCACATAGAATTGGTTGCAATTCCTACAGTTGATTTTGTAAATTACATTTTTTCCCCATTCTTTTGTATTTTATCTTTGGTTCTGGATAATTCCTGGTGGAGTGTGGCTGTGGGTTTGTGGGCTATTGCTATTCCTAGAAGTTGGAGAATCCTGTCACTTCCAACACTCCTTTTGTGTATGGTAGGTTTAGTTTTTGCGTGGTGGTTGGTTGTGTGGTGTGGTGTGGTTTGGGTGCTATGTGTCAGAATACAAAGTTTTTTGGATAGCTGTTAGGAAGAAAGATGTCAAGCAGCCGTTTGTCTTCACTTTTATTAGTGTTGTGATGCTGCAGTGTGTCCTGGCCCTTCTGAAGAGGGTCTGGACACAGCTTCTTTTGTGTGCGGTAGGGTGGTTGCTTGCAAAGATGAGGATCTGGTCCATGTTCATGGGTTTGCGGTAGACATGGGTTTCCAGTTGTCCATTGTCTAGTCTCCTTATGTCGATGTCAAGGAATGGGAGTTTGTTGTCTGTTTCCTCTTCACATGTGAATTTGATCCCAGGGAATTTGATATTGAGTAGATGGTGTGTTTTTTCAATTTGGGAGCATTTGATGATGACAAAGGTATCACTGACATAGTGGGTCCAGAATTTTGGTTGGATGGTGGGTAGAGCTATGGGTTTGAGTTGTTGCATGACTACTTCTGCTATTATGCCTGATATGGGTGGTCCCATCGGGGTACCTTGTACTTGCTTATACATTTTTCTGTTGAACTTGAAGTATGTGTTGAGGCATAGATACAGAAGTTTCATGATGGTTTCTGTGGACATGGTTTCTGTGGACATCTGTGGTGGCGTCATCTTTGTGGGTATGGTGTTTTGTGAGTAGGTGGTAGATGGTTTGTTTAGCCAGGTCAATGTCAATAGAGGTGAAGAATGCAGTGACATTGAAGGATACCATGATTTCTTGAACTTGGTGTGCTTGATGCGTTGCAGAAATAGTTCTGGGGAGTTTATTGAGTGGGTTTAGTCATTGACCAGATGTCTTGAGTTTCCTCTGCATGGTTTTTGCTAGTTTGTACATTAGTGTTCCAGGTAGAGATACAATTGGGCGTAAGGCAGTGGTTCTCAACCTTCCTAATGCCGCAACCCCCGTGCCCATTGCCAGTCACCAAGATGACGGGCTAGCGTGTGCTTAGGCGACCCCTGTGAAAGGGTCATTCGACCCCCCAAAGGGGTCACGACCCATAGGTTGAGAACCGCTGGCTTAAGGGGATACTGTTCTTGTGTACTTTGGGGAGTTCATAGAACCTTGGGGTTGAGAAGTCTTGTGGTTGCATATGATTTCTGTCTAGTGGTGTTAGCTGTTTTTCTTTTTCCATTTTCCTTAGGGTATATTTTATTTTGTTCTCTAGCTGCTTTGTTGGATCATTGCAGATTATTTGGTAGGTGTTGGTGTTAGTTTAAATGGTTTTCGGTTTTGCTGATATAGTCAGTTTTGTCCATTACTACCGTCAGTCTGCCTTTGTCTGCCAGTAAGATGACGATGCTCTCATCTTGTTTCAGTGTCTTTAGTGCTCTCTTCTTTTGGCTGAGTATTTCTTTGTCTGTTGTGTTGGACATTGGCAATGATTCTTTGTCTGATGTCTTCTTGTGTTTCTTGGTCCAGGTGTTGCGTTTTTAGAATGGATTTGAGCTTGGCTAGGAATTCAATGGGGTCAGCATCATTGTGGTTGAAATTGAGGCCATGTGAGGATGGTCTTTTTGTTGTCAGATAAGAGATTGGCTGGATTGATTTTTGATCCATTGTTCTGATTTGTCATCTTGTGGTTTTAGGGTGATGGTATTGAGTTTCTCTTGTAATGAATTGTATTTTTGGGTTTGTATTTTGGCATTCCTGTGCATTGTGCATTCTAAGGTGTCTGTCAGGTCTTGTCCAATGGAGTTGAGGCATGCATTTTTTAAAATTCATTGATGATACGTTGGTATTTTTCCAGACCCTTGTGGGCACTGGTGATCATGCATTGAAGCATTTTGCGTCCATTTTGGAAGGCCAGTTTCCATGCTTGTAGGTGATCTGTGGTCAGTAGCATATCATTTTGGGGGTTGTTTGTTTGCAGAGGCATTCATGGAGGAAGTGAAGCTGTTCATGGGTCGACGAACATTTCGCAGCAAAGCTGAGGATCTGGTCCGTGTGCGTGGCTTGGCAGAAGAAGCAGATTTCCAGTTCTCCATTGTCTAGTCTCATGTCGATGTCGAGGAATGGGAGTTTGTTGTCTGTTTCCTCTTCGCGTGTGAATTTGATCCCAGGGAATATGTTACGGAGAACTGGAAATCCGCTTCTGCTGCAAAGCCATGAACACGGACCAGATCCTCAGCTTCGCAAGCAACCCCACCACCACACAATAGAAGCTGTGTCCAGACCTTCTTCAGAAGGGCCAGGACACACTGCACCACCACAACACTAATAAAAGTGAAGAGAAATGGCTGCTTGACGTCTTTCTCCGTAATGGTATCAAAAAAACTTTGTATTCTAACACACAGTACCCAAACCACAACATACCACACAACCAACCACCATGCAAAAATTAACCCTACCATACACAAAAGGGGTGTCGGAAATGACAGCCAGAATTCTCCAACCTCTAGGAATAGCAATAGCCCACAAACCCACAACCACACTCTGCCAAGGATTATCCAGACCCAAAGATAAGATACAGAAGAATGAAAGAAACAATGTAATTTACAAAATCAACTGTAACAATTGCAACCAATTCTACATGGGACAAATATCACGTCAATTAAAAACCAGGATCCACAAACACTGGCTGGCAGTCAAACGCAATGATTCCAAATCCTTAATCTCTACCCACCCTGACATCAAACAGCACCAGTTCGATTGGAGCAACACAAAAATCATCGGCCACACTACCACCCTCCATGCTCATGAGTTCATTGAAGCCTTGCCCTCCACAAGCAACTCCTCAACAGACACATTGACCTACAACCAGCCTACGAACCCGTCAGAATCCAAATCAACCACACAGCCAACCAGAGACAGCACCAACCCTCAACCAACCCATGTAAGACACTCCCCCAACCAGTACTTCACCTCCCAATGACTCTCACCTGATGTAACCTCTCCGTCACAAGTCCCATCACAATACCCTGACCTGATGGGACCCTGACCTGATGTGACCTCACCATTGTAAGTCCTACTCGCCATATTAAGCTCTTAAAAACAGAAGAACACTGACAGTGACATCCCCTAAACTCTGCTGAAGATGTTACCTAGCCTGGTAACTAAACATTCAGAAACCAACTCACAAGCTCAGAGAATGAACCTTCACTCTCATCCTACAGCCAAACTACAGATATTCACAACTACTGCAAACCACAGATCATGTTGTAAAATTTTCTTAAGCTACACCACTTCAAGCTAAAAGGGTGAATTGCCCATTTCTTCTGCAAACCAATAAGTGTCCTTGACCCAGAGAGGTATATTGTCCCCTGAGAGAGTACAGTATTCAGACACTTCATCTCCTGCAAATTCAAGGAGGACAATCCCCAAAACTGTTTTACTGCATAACCAGCTGTTTTAGTAACAAACTCTTGAACTTTAGGTTGTATCTGTTTTCTTGATAGAGCTTGTTTACACTGTATGATTAGTATCTCCAGGAACACATCTAAAGTTATACAAAGTTATAAAATTTAACAGTAGAATATAGTTTTTTCTCATTCTTTGATTGATAGACCTGGTCTGGCTGATTCTGGAATGTAGCTATTTCCATTGAGGTAGTAAATAGTTGGGTTTGTCCTTTCAAAACAGCATCTCCTGTAAAATGTTAGTCTCAGGAAGGATAGGTGTTCTTTTTTCCCCTCATCATGAATTATGAGCTTAATTTACATGAACTAAGTTACTAAACACATTTGCATAGATATAAAGCTGGGATTAGGCACAATGGCGCAGTGGTTAGAGTGCAGTACTGCAGGCTACTTCTGCTGACTGCCGGCTGACTGCAATTTGGCAGTTCAAATCTCACCAGGCTCAAGGTTGACTCAACCTTCCATCCTTCTGAGGTGGGCAAAATGAGGACCCAGATTGTTGGGGGCAATATGCTGAATCTGTAAACTGCTTAGAGAGGGCTGTAAAGCACTGTGAAGCGGTATATAAGTCTAAGTGCTATTGCTATTATTTCAAAGCTCACCAGCTAGAGATGGGGCAAAAGCTCTGTGACACATGAACTGAAAAGAGCCACTGGTCCCCAAACATATGAAGTTGGCTGTGTATTGTGCAAACTTGGTCAAATGAAGTCTGGATAAGTCATCTCAACACAACAGTATTATAACATACAGTATTGCTCCATATGCAGATGACCATAGGTTCTGTCAATGTCTTTGAAGAATTAAAGATTGATAAGTCTTGAAGATTAATAGCAAATGGCAATCGTTCAGGATCTTGCAGGCTATTTCCATTCTGAATAACATAAAAAACTGCCTTAGACCAACTAGATCCATATAGTTGTAAGTTACCCGTCCTAGTACTATTTGGCTGCATTTCTTCTGGATTTCAAGTAGGAATCTTTTCTAGGCCTACATGATCACATGAGGAAGTGAATACAGATGTTTCTGCATGCCTATGGGTTACAACTGACCATCTTATGTTCTCCCAGTTAGCAGTTCCACATATGTATGTTCCTATGTTTACCTACAGACATCTTGTAAATGATGCCCCCCACCCCCACTCACTCACATAATTACAATGAATGAGCTCATATACCCACACTTCACTTGTCTATCAGCAGAAAGGGAAATGCTGTGGTTTGTTAGGAGAGGAACAGGTTTGAGTTCCCTATTGACATGCCAAAAATCTGCAGAAGGCACTTCTACCTATGGTTAGTCTGTTTTTGTTGCCATAAATTAGGATTTGATACAATCTGAGTTTTTAAAAAATCCCTGCCAATCTAAGAAAAAAGGCATTGATAATCAGTCAGCAAGTTTTCATGAATGCATAAGCTAATAAATCAAAACAAATACTTTGGGAACTGTGAAAGATGCTCAAAGAAAATTCATATAAAATGTATTTTTATATTTTGTAGATGTCGTTCCTTTTGTTTCTGATTAACAATCCAGCCAATGTAAGCATGTTTTTATTGTATTTTCTTCCTATCTTTCTCCTCCATATTTTTCTAAGGTCTGTCTCAATATTCTCCAGACTTTATGACTCTCATAACAAACATTTAATCTCTCAGATGTGTCACCTTGGAATTCTTGAGTAAATCTCAAATATTTCTAGCCCTCGCTCACCTAAGCAATGCCTCTTTCAAAATTCTTCCTTAAAGTGAGCTGCTTCAGACAGCATGCAAGAATGCAAGGTTTATAACAAAGGGGGGGGAGGGTCGCTGAGGGGAATGAGACGCTCCTAACACTAGAGCCATTGTCTGCTGAACCTCGAAGAAAGCAGGGCGCGTGAGATTTCCGGGGGCTGCAGAAGAAATTGCAAAAGCAGGCGGCCAGCCAGAATTCCCCTTGCTCTGAATGAAATGGGGACGAGGGGACGCTATTAAGAAGAAATCTGCATGATCTCATTAAGCAGAAAGTATTGCTCAATAACAGCAGAGATGGACCCCCAAAATATCAAGATATGCAATCATTTGAGCAACAGAATCCCTCGTGGAAACAGCCACAGGGAAATCACGATTACGCCACTTATGATACAAGCTGTTTCTCGTAGGAGTGCATTCTATCACAATTCTGACGCACAACTTCCTGCAAATGTTAAACATTTGTTGAGAATTAATAATCCTTTCGTCTGGTTATCTTCGTGCCATACTAGCAGTCCCAATTAGCTCATAATCCTGAATTCTTTGTCCTCAAGGAAGATCTGAGTTAAGCTCCGAAACATCTTACGGTAAAGGTAGCCGAAGGAAGGATACAGGGTACGTTTGCTTTCTCACTCATATTTGGTGTACATAAATTTAAAAAAAAATAAACACTCCCTGGGGTTTAGAACTCGCTAACCAGTTTATGAAATAGCCACCGATTGTTATATGCAGGACTGAATTTAGGCGTTGCCTACTACGCGCTCCTCCGTCAGCAGCCATTGTTGGCGCTTTCGGAATCCCCAGCAATCCGACTAAATTCCAAAGCTGCACGGGGACAACCCTCCCTCCACCGAGCATTTCTGGCTGAAGGGATAGAGGATAACGTGAGGAAATAAAACGGCGTCGCAAATTTCAGGCTCTGGCACCAAGGTAGGCCTCCTACACGCATTACAGTATTGATCTTGCAGCCCGATGGCGAAATCATTTTTCAGCCCGGGGATAAAAGCCGCGTGTTAAGGAAAGTTCGCCCTCCCCTCTTTAGCTAGAAATAGCGCTTTTTTGAAAATCGAGCCCCGGTAACATTTCTCGTTTCGGGAGAACCGAAACCTGGGCAAATGGCTCATTCTATAGTGAGGCCAAGACCGGGTTAATTGGAGGGAGGGGTTTTCCGTTTCATGCTTGAACATTGTCTTAATGGTTTTTTTAAGGGGAAGTCGAGCTTGGCAACGGCGGTGAAAGAGTTAAGCAGATTCGGGGTGACATCACTGCAATTTGCATAAAAGCGGAGCTATAACTGGGCACGCAGTGAGACGCTCTTTTATATTACAGTTCAGAGCGGCTGCGGGAAGGTTTCGGGCTGCATCTGTTGGGACAGTCTCACTGGTGAGGGTGCAAGTTTTAAGTTCTCTCGTGGGTGCTTTTGCATGTTTCCGTTTTGCAGTTTTCCTTTCTGCCCGGGTCAAAATTATTGGGGTGGGGTCCGGGCTAGCTTTGATTTCAGAGGGGATCGCTGCTTTGTCGAACGGGTACGTGGAGCAGTTCTTCCACGACGCCTCCATCGTGGAACCGCTCGGGGCTTAAAATGGGGGTGATCGTGGCGCGACGCAGTACAATGGCGGGAAGAGGTTTCCGCTCGGAAAGACATTCTGTAGCCGAACCTCGTTGCTGTTCCTCCGGGATTTGCTCGGGGAAGGAAATATGGGGTGGTGGGGGGGATATGCACCCGCCTCGCGCGCTCGCCGTGCAATGCCCTGGGCGATCGCGGGCGTGGGGAGCCTCCGGGAGGAAGGCAGAATGCTTGGGCTTTGGGTGTGAACGGTTAATTGGACGGTGGCAGTAGATGCGCCTTATTGCCCCGTCAGCCGGCCGGGCCCCCGTTTGGTTGGGGGCTGGTCTTTGTCTAACTCCTATAGGCAGTCTTGAGGAGCCGAGGGCGCTGAGCTGGAGGAAGTGCGGCAGCGAGAAAAAGGGCGGTGGTTGGGACTTCTCTTTGTGAAGAAGGCAAGGCGTCCACCGACTGAACTAGGGAGCCAGACGCCCAAGATGGAGGATGTGCTTAGCATCGCCCGGGAGCTCCGTCTGGATTCCCTTACTCGCATCGAGCCCGCTTGGGCGTCCTCGCAAGAAATTCGCCTTTCTTCCATTTTCTCTAAAGGCTGCACATGTCCAGGCTGAATGAGAAAGAGATTGCTATCCGGCCACGCCCTCCGTCAGCGATGAGGTTTAGTTATTTAAGGGGAGAAAGGTTAATTTTTATTTCTAACACGATTTTTATTTTTTTAATACAATGCATCACTTCCCCCTCCCCCAACTGCTTCGTCAGAAGTCCTGCCATGTGGGTATGCAGCGATGCTTAGATTTTTTCCCCCCTAGGCACATCAGATAGATGAATCTGTCATTCTGAATACATGGTTAAGAGTATGAAATAGGATTTTTAAAAAAGGGCTATTATGCACTATTAAACCAATATGCTGAAGCTGAAAGAGCTGGTAGGAAATAAAGGAACTGTCTGAAGGAGGGAAGGAAGGGTGTAGTATAACATCTTTTTTTGTCCTTTTGTTCACAGATCAATCAATAACAATGTCTGACAAACCAGATATGGCTGAAATTGAGAAATTTGACAAGTCTAAGTTGAAGAAGACAGAAACGCAAGAGAAAAACCCCCTGCCTTCAAAAGAAAGTAGGTGAAATCTTAGAAAAGAGGGCGTGGGCCACAGAGACAAAGAAGTCAGACCATCTTTACACATATGCTTTTTCTTACCAACTTCTTAACGTTACTGGGAATTTCATTAACAAAGTAGTATATATTTCTACTTTGTGTAGAAATACATACATACATACATAAATATGTATGTATGAAGTTAAATACAACTTGTGCAGTAAATTACAAATTTTAACACATTTGGGATTTTAAAATTTGCATTTTGAATGCTAATTATGCAATTGCCATTTAATTTTTTTTTCTTTTTCTTCCCCACCCATCCTCTCTTCATTTTGTAGCAATTGAACAGGAGAAGCAAGCGGGTGAATCGTAATGAAATGGGCCCTTCCAAATTATGCACTGTACATTCCACAAGCATTGCCTTCTTATTTTACTTCTTTTAGCTGTTTTAACTTTGTAAGATGCAAAGAGTTGGATAAATTTAAAATGACTGTACTGCCCCTTTCACATCCCCCCCCAAAAAAAGAACAGAGCGAACTACTGACGCTGAACGAAGGCACCTTCCTTTCCATCTGCCTGTCCAGCTTCTGGTCCAGTGGCACAAAAGCTTGCATGTTTCTTAAAAGAAGATTCTAAGAGGGACTACAGTAATCTAATAACACATGAATATACGCAAAGCTGTACCAGGGTCCTGCGAGCTGTAAAATGCATTTTAATCGAGTGCCATTTTTTTGTTCAAATAATTTTAATTATTGGAATGCACAATTTTTTTAATATGCAAATAAAATGTTTTAAAACCTGGATTACTTTGCTATGCTATCTGTTCTTTTGGACAATATTACCTAACGAAGAAGCATAAGTGCCTGTGCTGACGTGGAATTAAATGCTGTCATGGAGGAATCCTGGCGTTCTTACATCAGTTTGAGACTAGGACCAAGCTTTTTTTTTTTTTTAATGCTCTATTCTGTAGAAAAAAAACATCTTAGTGCGGGTGGATCTGAAGTTTCAAAGTCCAAATCTAATCTGTTTTATTAGTACAGCTCATTTGTATGCTGCATTTATTAGGAATTTAGCACAGGTAAAAATATATTTGAGCACTGGAAGGAACCACCCAAGTTAAGAACAATAAGATTCTAGCATTTTCCCTCAGATGTTAACATTTTCAGGATTTTCCACCATTGATAGTGGATTATTGGATCCAAAGGTGGGTATTGTGTGTGGCCCTTAAGATCAGCTAAAAGTTCTGTTGAATGTGTACCGGATGGGAAGGCATGATTTGTATTTTTAGTATTCAAAGAAGGCTACGGTTGCTATCATTGCAGTAAGGTATCAATAATGACAGTCACATTTTCAAAGTGACATTGAATTAAATGGCATTGCTCATAAATCTTCCATGATTATATTGAAGCTGTTGGTTTTGCTTGATACTTCTATTATGCTGTTTCCCCACGTACCTGATCTTTATGGTTTGATGTAAGTTATGAATTGCAATTTTACTTCTTAAAAATTGGTTCCGTGCAGCAATTGAATCCATGTGTGAGAAGCCGTGATCTTTTTGATGTCAAGAGTGATGTCAGCTCTATCCCGGGTGGTCAGTAGGGATATCGGGAAAATTCAACATTTGATAAGCTTCAGATTCCTTACCATTTTTTACACTGTAGTACACTTGTACTGTATCTAATTCTCAAAAATCATTGGAAACCTAAACCATGAAGACAACTTGAAGACCAACTGCAGGTTTACATATTTCACATATAAATCCCTATTGTGCATGTGTGAGAAATGAATTTTGAAAGCAACTTGATACATGTGAGTATGAGCAGTTCAAGACTACTGGGCAATTAATTCTGTTTGAATCAGTGGAGCTGTTTTCTAGGTAAACATTTCTGCACTGCTTGCATGCTACCTGGGTCCAGGTAATAGAACTGGTATTTCAAGAACCAGAATGGTAAGGGTAAGAATTTGTTTAATTAAAAAAAATGTAATGGGGAATTGAAAAAAACTAGCTGTACTGTGGGATTACATTTGCTTTTGCTCTACCTATGGTCTGCACAGGAAATCATTTTGCTGAAGCTAAGAGAAAAGAGCCACCTACAGAGTAGTGATCTTAATCAGAAAGCACAGGATGTAGTAAAGCGTGATGACTCAAAAATAAAGTCTACAGTGAATTCACCAATAAGAAAGAAGTGGACACTGCAGTGGCTTGAAATACAATAGAAGACCTTATCTTTTAAACAAAGTAGCAGCCAAGCATTTTTTCGCTTAGGCTCCGAAGACTATTTGCCTGGGGATTGCCCATATGGTACTTGGCTACAAATGTCCAAATACAAGGTTATTCTGTTCAATTTTGTTTTGCTTTGTTTACTAAGTTGACATATTGACTGGCTTCAAACATTAAAGCCATGGATCCTTTCAATCACTTCATATTAAATAAACTACAGCAGTTGGATTCACAGTATGCTGAGCCATAAGCAATAGTTACAAATTACAGTGCCCACTATACTATACTAGAACATCATGCCGTAGCACACCCAACCATAGCATTTAAGACAGCTTTCCCTAATTGGATGCTGCTTAGATGCTTGAGACTATATTATTGCTAGTCAACGTAGTTTACTGTCCTACAATATATGAAATTGTATGACTTTGAACTTATGAACTTGACTCATATGCGCTAGTATTTTTACTCTTGTGTATGAAACATGCCTGTCTCACTACCTTCTCACAGCCTTCTGAAGAAACTCATTCTGAGTATTCGTATTCTCCCAAAGTAAAGAGTTAAAACATGATGCCTTGTATCCAAGCCCACTGTACAAATAAGTACCATAATAATCCTTAGCATATCCTGAAAATGTTATGTGGTTTAGGAAATGAAAGGTATCTTCAAAACTTTTGATTGCTATTTTGTCATTCAGAAATCACATATATCCATAATGGACAAACCATTTTGTAACTCGTTATTCGTCCCATAGGCTTAGAAGAACTCGCCCAGTAAACTTCATGTATAACTCCAACAAATATTTTTGTGTGCAGACAGAGAATATTTTAACTGCCTTCCAGACAAGTTTCCTTTTTAGCTATCCAAGTTGCTTAAAAATAATGTTGCAATTATTGTGAACGTCAGATTATGTTGAAATAAACAAACACAAGCAAACATTGTTTTAAGTGATTTGGGCCTTGATCTGTATTTACTAACTCTAGTACTATGATTTATGATTGTCTTTTGAAACAGAAAAGCTGTTCTAGACATGTGCTCTTTTTTTAACAGTAATTTTAGTAAAAATTACAGTTGCAATGATACAAAACTAATACATACTGTCCTGACCAGCAAAAGTCCATTAAGGGTTAGCAGAGATAGCTATGCTAGCATTGATCAAATAAACTAACATTATATTCTTTCCTTTTGCTTTTAACAATCTTGATCTTTAGTCCCTTCAATATCGTAGAACTGAATTATCTGTTATTTTTTCTTTATCCCTTCCCATAAAATTCTTCAAAGCTTTAACAAGTCTTTTTTTGTAAATCCAGTATAGGAAAATTATTCAGATCAGTCTCTTGGTTTGTTATTTGTATTTCACTTTAATTATTAAGACATCAGATGATTTATTTTATATATCTAGTGTAGGATCTTTTTTTATATCATTCACGTAGCCTGTCATTTTCAAATTCACTTTCAGATCAGTTGCAGTCTTGTCTGATAAAATTTGTTCCTTTACCATAACATGTTTTAAGCATTATAAATGCTGACACTCTTAAAATTAACTTCTGGGTCCATTGTTCAAAAATATATATATTTCAATATGCCAACTGTTAAAATATTTTTGATCAATTCTGCATTAGTAAGTTAACTTTAAATATTATTCTCATTTAATTGTAGTCTTTAATTCGGTCTAGTTCCATCTAGTGTCCAACTTTCAAAGTCCCACCCTGTCATGTTCTTTTAAGGAACATAAAACAAAAACATTTTCTCATGGGAAGGATTCTTATAATTAATTCCAAAAATCAAAATTCAACTACATCTATACTCTTAGTCCACTTGCAATTTTCCAAAATCAAAGTTATAATCAGCCTTTGGCTGTTTATTCTATACCAAAAAAAAAAAAAAAAGTTTTTTAAGTTGTTAAATTTGTATTTAAAACTTCTTTTTGCTAAGGATCACCTGATATTTTCAGACTTGTCAATCCAAAGGTTCCTGATAATTGAAAAGCAGTTAACAAGCAATTTCTGAAGTGGTTGGAAAAGCAAGTATGCAAACCCAGTATATTTTTGAAGGCGCAAACCATGGTTTGAACAAGATGGCTGTTGCACTGTCCCCCACAGCTCTAAACTTACGTTGTCTTGTCTTCTCATGAGATGCAATTGTCTGAAGCACTTGTGAAGTGATCTCAAGTCCCCTCCTTGTCAGAAGAAGAATTTCAAAGAGTCGATAAATTTGTAAGGTTATAATTTCAACATAGTCATTGGCTCTCCTTTTAGCAGAGCAGCTTTCATATTTTCTTTCCTGGAAACATTTTGGACATGTGTTCCAATGTGTTTTCAATGTATTGCCTTTAATAATGGGTACTTACTACTTTAGCTGTAGAAAGAACAATATTCAACAGCACTGCTTTAGATTCAAAATATTAGAAGCAACATATTCTTGGGTCACTATAACAAAGCAGATCGTAGATTCCCCCCCCCCTCTTTCTCATGATTGTCAGCACCGGAACTTCTCATGAACCATATTATATGTCTCTACTCAAAAAAACAATTCTCAATTTAACTTTCTAATGTTATGAAAAGGTTCTGTTCTGACTTCCAAATATTAAAGACACAAATTGTTTTCCATGTACAGTTAGCATGCCCTCTTATTCAATGTATTTATTGATGCAGTTTCAAACAATGCTCATTTTTTTCAGACTAAACCCATTCAAATGCATTTCCTATTATTGCATATACATTTGGTTTTGCAATCATTATACTTCTGTGCAAACCTGAATGTTGTGCTATAATGAACAATTTCCTTGGAAACCATTCACTTCCTTAGTAACAGGGTAGAGCTTAACAGCAACGAAGTCTCTCTTATTTAATTGATGTGAAAGTGTGCCAGGCAAATAATTCTGAAAAGGCAAAAAGGCCACAATAATTCAAACAATTAGTTTTAATGACTACATAAATATAAAAGATAGCACGGATATAGAATGCAGAAATATACTCATGATATATTGCAACAATAGAAACCAAGATTTCTAGAGCTTCTATTTTCATATTAGGTGATGTTCTAGAGGAAAATCAGTGTGTTAATGGTGATAAAATTCCAGCAAGAAAAATTATCAAAAGAAATGGGGAAATTGAAAAGCAAAAAAATAAAAAAAATAAAAAAAATTCTGGGCAATAAAATAATTGAAATTAAATCATCTCTCCCTAGGTGCTTTGCAAGAGATTTACATATATACATTGTGACATATCTCTGAGGAGGTATGCCTAGAATCTTGAAACAGATATCACAAAAGTTAATTATCCTTGCAAAGCAAATTTCCATCCACAGAAGACAGAATAAGAGATCACTTGAGTTTTCTATATGCAGTAAGGTGCTGTTATGGCATACCTTTTGAGTGGTTACAAGACCTCCTGTATGTAGAAGGTGACTGCAGAAGGAGACTGCTTTATTGCTTGTGAGATTTGCTTGCTCTGCACTAACCTCTTACAACGGGCAATGGGAAAATAGAAATGATTCTTTCTTTTCGCCTGTGAGTAAAGGAAGAAGGATTTTTTTTTTCTCAGAGCGGTCTTCTATAAATAACAGTTTACTCAACCCTAAACCCAAAAAAATGTCAACAAATGCCTAACCAGTCAAAACTGTCTTGCTTAGCACTAAAATGCCCTGTAGCATGCATAGAAGAAGAGTGATTCTTCAGCATAGACACACAAACACTGTCACATAATAATTATTGAAAATACTCATGAAATTCCTGGTTGCATCACATACCAGCTCCATGCTTGGCAACCAAATAGCATTTCAAATGCCATAAGAGGACCCTGTTATTAAACTATATTATATGGGCATACTGGATAAACATATTTGTTAATTTTATATGAATTTTTTAAACATGAAGATTGGAGAAAAATAGTGAGATAATTTAAGACTGCTTAATTTAATGGAATCACCTTTGTTTTTTTCATGAGACTAAACACATTAAAAAAAATATTAGTTTATTGATGACACTGTATTTGCAGCTTTTCAGTTCTACATTCACTACATGCAAAGTGAATGTTGGATTTGGGGAAGGAAGTGTGCCTTAAATTTGCATGGTGAACATGCCTGTGAGCATCTTCTTTATTTTTTATTTATTTATTTTCCCAGACACACAATTACTAAGATGCTAAAATATTAAGCTTCAATGAAGATGCTTGAAGATTGTTTTATGCAGTCCCAAGATCATTTTCCCAATAACACAATTCACACCCTCAAATCTTATTTTCACCACAAAGGCTCAATGCAAATAGTGGTTGGGTACAAACTGATTGTTGGAAATCCTCTTGACACCTTGACTATTTGTGAAAAGCCCATCATGTAAACTACACAGAAATTAGATTTCAACGTATTGAAATTAATACGAATTTTGATCAATCCCACTGAAATTCCACAAGAGTTTATTAAGATTCCTTGAGAATCTACAAGCACAAATTATGAGTAACGCCAAATATAATGCAATATTTTATACCTAATAGCTGCACCAAAAGCCAGATGCCTTAGTTGAGATTTTATCAGCAAAACTCAAATATTCCCACATTATTTTGGCAAGAAAAGGAAGAATAAATACTCAAAATGCTCTGATGCATCTAGCTGATAATGTGATCATCACAGAGATTTACAGTGTTGTGTATAACGAGAATTCACAAAAGAAAAAAATCAATTTGGAAGCACAAAAATCTATTTAAAGTTAATAGGTTAAAGATTCCCCCAAGGCATGAGTCAACTTTCATTTCATTTCAAATTTCATGCTAGAGAATGTGATTCCAAGAGATAGTCCTCTTTATAGGACATACAATTTTGGGTAATCCAGCAATATGATAGTCAGAAATGAAACTTCTACCAACACAAGTTTTATATGTTTGGAACAATGTCCAAAACGGAGAAAAATGTAGAAATCTTAGAAATAATTTTGAGGATCATTGCCTCCTCTCTTCTTGATCACAGTATATTTATAACTGATATGGTCATAAATTTGTCACATGGTGAAAGAACTGCACTCCAATACACTTTTAAGTGTAGCATCTTGAGATTTAGCTAAATTGACTATAAACTGCTTGAGGTGGTCAAGTACAATCTAGCCCAGTGATGGCAAACCTTTTTTTTCCTCGGGTGTCGAAAGCACGCGCACGCGTGTGCCCACACCCATAATTCAATGCCCCCACGCACACTGCACCACTGCGCATGTGAACCCCCCGTGCTGCCCCACCCCCGTGCATGCGCACATGCCCCCCTCCCCCATTTCCCGACTTCCGGTGGGCCCAGTAGGCCCATTTTTGCCCTCCCCAGGCTCCAGAGGCTTCCCTTGAGCCTGGGGAGGGCAAAAACGGCCTCCCTTGCCCCCCGGAGGCCCTCTGGAGGCTTCCCTGGAGCCTGGGGAGGGCAAAAACGCCCTCCCCGCCTCACCGGAGGCCGAAAAGAGCCTCCACGTGAGCCGAAAATCAGCTAGCTGGCACACACATGCGTGCTGGAGCTGAGCTAGGGCAACTGCTCGTGTGCCAGCAGATATGGCTCCGCATGCCACCTGTGGCACGCGTGCCATAGGTTCGCCATCACAGATCTAGCCTAATCTGGAGCCCTAAAATATGTCAGGAGTATGATTCTTAAGCTCAGTAATTGGAGGCAAGTGCCCAAACGTCCTGGGTTCCAGTATCGGTCACAAATATACTGTACTTCAATATATTTAAGGTAAGCGATAATCTCTGCACTTCAATGCCTTGATCCCCTGTCCTGTAAACATATATTCATTTCAATCTTTTTAAAAAAATGTATATTCAATGTATCTCTTCAAACCTTCACATTGCTGCTTTCTGATTACATTTAGTGATTCATTACTGGCATATTTAACTATATTAGCCTGCTTAATTATAGAAATATAGTGTTGCAAATAGTGAAATAAGAGTAGAGAATCAAAATCAGTTTTGAAGGAATGAGCTAATTCTAATATGCTTGAATTGCCTTCTCTTGCTTTGCTTTCGGTTTTCAAAATAATGACTGAACTTTCCTTCCTCAGTTGTTTATATCAGTATTTCTCAATCTTGGTAGCTTTAAGATGTGCAGACTCCCAAAATTCCCCAGCGTGCTGAGTTTGAGGAATGAGAAGGTTGAGAAATACTGGTTTATATAATAATCACCAAGGCATAGATTTTCAGTAAAAACAAAACAAACAAACAAAAACAGCTTATTCACATCCTTTTAAAAATTACTTTGTCTTCCTTTTCTGTTCACCTTTAGATCAATGCCTTAAAAGAAGGGAAATGAGCAGGCTATTGTATATAGTTCAATTATTATGTGATGTTGTAGAGAACTATAATGAACCATCACAATCAGTGGCACAGTTAATAAATACCTGTCCTGGGTTCTGCACATAGGTCTCTTCATGCTCAGATGAGTGCAATCCTAAAGTTCTCCCCCAACATTTCCCCAACAGCGCTCAGTTGGCACACTCAGTGCAGGATCTGACCTGCTGCCCTCATGTGACCCTGGGAGAACTGTCTCATAGATCACACTAATTTATTTATAATTATTCAGTGGAAAGGACATTTATATTTATTAGTCAGGAACTTCTGCAATAGAGCTTAAGGTTTAAATTAATGGTGGTGTCTGTCATTACATACATTAAAGAGCTGTAACTGTGGGAATTATCTCTTTTGTGTATTTGTGTGTGAGAGCAGGGGACTCTGAGAACTGACTATCAAAACTGAAAACAGTTTCCCATCATCCTGAGGAGAGAAACACATGGAAATTGTGGAATAAATTCTAAAGCAATCACAATGCAGTAAAAAAAGTATAGAAAAAAAACCAACTCTCAATCCAATTTTAAATTTGCTGTAATGCCATTCTCTTTGATGCACTCTGAACCTAACAAAAAGTTTACTCATTCCTCTGTGATACTAATTGAAACCCGAGGGAAACATTAGGTTTTGGTTATGGTTAAAAATGAAAAACACTATCTTTTTTTTTTTAAAAAGTAGAAAGCATAAGATGATGAAGACACCAGCCCAGTACCAGTTGGATGTTTTAGGCAAACGGCGCACAAAGTCAAAAGCAACACAACCATTACAATACCGGTATTAATACATAAAAAGATAGGCTTATTTATAAATTCATAAGTAATGGCTAAAAGGATGAGAGTTATTTGATCTATGGGTTTCAAACTTCATACTTGCAAGATTTTATTTCCTTTTTCTTTTCAATTGCCAACAATTTGCAGTTCTAGATTAGCAAGAAGTCAGCTGAGCAAATTAATCTGAATGTGAAAATTCAGCTTCTTGGAATATTCCCTGATAGCATTCAGGTACATAATATTACAATCATTATTAACGTCCACAGACACAGCACAACACAACTCTTTATAACTGCACATTAAAATAATGTAATGCTATTCAGATGTTTTCTGTTTGGTCTATCTAAAAGTCACTTGTCTTCAGCAGTAAAGGAGGAACTTCTTGTTCACCCTATCCTGCAATTTCTTAAGAAATGTGGATTTCAGAGAAGTTTTGCTAACATTGTTATTTCATTTTGACAGCTTAGTAGTATAGGTAAGACAGGAAATATTTAAAAATTCATATTGTACAAATTTGTTTGCTTCCTCATTTTAAACTTCAGCTAGCAGGCCAGGAAAGATAAAAGGAAATTTCCTCCTGTACTAGCACATAGAACTGTATCCACTACACAGTCTGACTTCCAGTCTGCAGTCTGGAAATTATGATTGCTGAAATGCAATCATAATTTGTTTATTTTAAGAACATTTTATTAATTTACATTAAACATCTCATTAATTTTAATAGCATTTATGCATGACTCCTGAACTTCTGAGAACCAATGCTCTCTACTTTAATCCTATAGAATATGATCCAGATAACAATGGAATCATTTCACATTAAGGTTTTCTGTCTTTTAAGATGGGTTTTTGCAAAATTCATTGCCAAGATTAAGTTGAACACTGAGTAATTTTTATTCAGCACAATTTAATCCAATGGAAAACTTTCTTCTTTAGGCTGACATCTCATAAGCCTCAGCTAAGCAATGAAGAAAAAAAAGTTGGTGGTGTTCTTTGTACAATCAATTGTTCTAAGTTTTCTAGCCTATGTGAAAAGTGAGGAATTAAATAAATAAAAAGAAGGCAAGCCATGCCATTAGTTTTATAAATAGCACACTGTACATTCTACTCAGTAACCTGAATATATATTCAGGTTACTGATGCCCACGCATTTCACTAATACAGTATGTTGTTATTGCTGCTGCTGCTGCTGTTTACTTTGAGGTCTACTGAGCTGGATTAATCTGAATATTCTAGAAAATGTTTGAAAGACCACAAAGATTTTGGAGAACCTGGAATAATATCAAAAAGCCCCATATTAGGCATATAACGGAACCCAGGTACATAGGCAATACATAATAGGATTGGTCTCTGAGAGTTAACCTCAGCACTAAGATGGGCAAAATTTTAGCAAGGAGTTCCTTAATCAGGTGGCATTGCACATGCTGTTCCCTTAGCTAAAAGCTTCATTCCTCCCACTCCATTTTTTTTCTTCGCAAAACAAGGGAAGGAAACTGGTCCAACAGAAAAAGCTCCTCCTCCTCCTTCTGCTGTATTTTCAGTCAAGAGCAAAGAAAGCAGAGCAATATGTAATGAAAAGAGTGACTAAACCCTTTTTTCCAAGATTAATGTTGACAAAGTAGGAAGAATGAGTTCATCACAATGGCTCTACAATAGATGCCATTTGGATCTTCTTTTTCCTTTAGGCTGCCTGCAGTCTTATTCGTACAGTTTTGAGAGTAAGCTCGACTGAACTCCATGAGCCTTTTTTGTGAGCAGAAAATCACAGGATTTTGTACTATAACTCCCAATTTTGTTTCAATGCTTGGTTGGGGACAGAAGCAAAGAGAGCGCCCACAGCATGATGTGTAAAGACTCCTAATTTATTTCTTATAATAAGATTAATATTAAAATTTGTTCCCTCAAATTTTCTGGGATAAAAGTCCCTGCATTGAAACTTTTAGCAGTCTGGCCTATGACCATTGGCAATAGGTTCTAGACTAAACTTATGCTGTCATCATGTGTCTTCAGCTCAAGACTGCATATTGAGGCAATTCAGTTTCTGTTTTTTAGATTTACAGTAGAAGGGAAATGAGTGTTGTGGCGTGGAGTTTCTCCAGTATTATAGCTCCTTTCTTGCTTGCTATCTCAGTGCTCCTTTCCCATCAGAAAAAGAAGAGCATGAGAGCACGCCATGGGAGAATAAGGGAATGCTTTGAAACCTCTGGATCAAATGTCTCCTATCCTCCAACCATGCCACCAAGTACAGCAGCAGAAAATGTACATCAACACAGTTGCCTTTTCAATCGCTGTAACAAAGGGGGGAAACCCCCACATGATAATTTTATTCCTTCTCCCTTGTCAACAGCAAAATACATACTGAGCTGGTGTCATGGCAGATAAGCAAACTGAATTCCCAGATAATGCTTGTAAAACATTCCACTGATGAAAACATTTGATTGACAAATATATGGTGGCAAAATGATTGAACAGGCTAGATTAATAGGGGAAATGTGGTTGTTTTTATAAATCTCTTTTGTTAAAGGGTGCTGTCTAGACCAAAAGACTCCTAGACAGGTGAAGAATGAGAAGTGCAGCTAGTGGGACCAACACATGTAGAGAGTTTCCTACAGTGAGAGATCATCCATCCTCTGGCTTGACTTTCTGGGCAATAGGGAAAGTAGGCCCTTTGCAGAGGTGGGTTCCTCCTGGTTTGGACTGGTTTGCCCAAACCGGTAGCAACCCGCTGGTGACGTCACAGAGCTGGTTCGGTCGGTGCCGGTCCGTGGACGCCGCCATCTTTTTTTTGGATTTTTTTTTGGGGGGATTTTTAAAATTTTTTTCTTCTTCTGCGCATGCGCAGAAGCCGAGTTGCTGGCACTGCACATGCGCCGCCATCTTGTTTTTGGCTTTTTTTTGGAATTTTTTTGGAATTTTCAGCACTGCGCATGCGCGCGCGCGACCACGCAGCGTGGGAGGAAGCGAACCGGTGGTGAGGTAAGTTAGAACCCACCCCTGGCCCTTTGCCTTTTCTTTAGAATCTATTGATTTTGCACTAGCACATTTTTTTTACAGGGGTGGTCTTCTTTCTAAGCATGATGTCTGATGCATCCTGCCAAAGGGTGAGCAGAGAGGTAGGGGGGAAACCCCCCCCCCAACAAATGAGTGTAATGAATCAGGATCTGCTACAAATAAGATTGTCCCAATAATACAGCTGGGCTCTTTTGCAAGCCCTGTTTGCTGTCAGAAGATTTTGTGTAGAAGATATTGTCAGACAATTTTAGCTACTGAGAAAATACGTGGCATTTCTCATATGAACTTAGCTTTGATTCTTCTCTGTTTTAAAGCATCTTTTCTTTGTTCTCCAGAAACTGGATTATTTATCTTCTACCTGTGTGGTTTGCATTTTAGATGCTGGAACCATTATTAAATATAATCACATTCTTACACAAGCAACATGGTGTTAATTTTGTTTCGTATAGATTGCCTCCTGAGTGGTATGTATGATATCTGTTACCTAGCAATAAGAATAATTCCTAGCAGTGTGCTGCATTTATC
This sequence comes from Thermophis baileyi, assembly GCA_003457575.1. Lineage (NCBI taxonomy): Eukaryota > Metazoa > Chordata > Lepidosauria > Squamata > Dipsadidae > Thermophis > Thermophis baileyi. The sequence continues at coordinate 1,795,704 of QLTV01002840.1, forward strand.
CCATTTTTGCGAGAAAAATATTTCTTCATATTTAGCATGCTCAACATATATTTTATCAGACAAGAGTGTAACTCAGACATTGGGTCATCTTGCAAAAACAATATTTGTTCTGGCAAAGATTGGTGGCCTACAGCATTCTTTGATCAAGGTCACTTTCCCTATTCACCCCATTCTTCAAACAAATGCTGGAAAAAAAAATCCCAGTGTGACTGATTAGACAGCATCAGAGATTAAAATTCTACCTACAGGTATATCTATGGGCAAGAATATTTTATTATACTCTAGTTAATCAGTTTGGAATTCTTGTTCTGTACTCATAGTAACAAACACCGGACAATTGCTACAGCTATTCTCTGACTTTAAGTATGAATTAAAAGAAAATACAAATTCCCAGGGTGTTTTTAATCACAATGACTGGTAATATAATTAACAGTTTTGAGGATTATTCACTTGCATGGGAAGAATTTAAGTATTTTTTTAAAAATCTTAATCTGCCTCAATTTATTATTAAGTGACTAGAAATGGACAGAATAAGATATATACTGGTAGTTAGATTAAGGAATGTTACTAGTATTCATGGATTATTCTATGTTTGATTTTGTAGGTTTATGCTACATAGCAACTGCTATGCTACAATAGAGCTTGGCCTATTTGCATGAATATTTATAAAGGAAGCTGTTTAATTCCCATCCAAAAATCATGCCGCTAAAATCAGTGGATACCATAGGTAATATGATAATATTAGCCTTCTATTTTATTGTAATAAAATTTATTTCATGTGCATGTGATTGTTAGGCTTTATATGCACCAGCAATTTATACAATGGTAAAGTTAGAAAAAATGTATTCATAACTGCAAAAATTAGAACATTGCAATCTGTTTACATAAACAGTTTCTCATGAGATTGTTCACAATTCAAATAAAGTGCTGTCTTCTAGTTATCTTTCCTAATTTAGTTATTTATCAAATTTATATAGCCATCCATCTCACAGAAAATTACTCTGGGAGATGTACAATAATAAATGAACAACAAAAAAACAAAAAATACATAAATCCCAACAATTGTTAACATTTTAAACAGACCGTATTTAAAAAATAAAAACTATATGGCACAGGAGAGAGTAATTCTCAGCCACAATGATGAAGCCATTGTAAAATTTTACTGGTCTCCTAGGACATCCCGCCCCCAAAGCTGGTGTCAAAGCCAGGTCTTGAGGGACCTCCTGAACATCAGGGAGTATATATCAGTATATCTATCATCTATCTATCTATCTATCTATCTATCTATCTATCTATCTATCTATCTATCTATCTATCTATCTATCTATCTATCTATCTATCTATCTATCTATCTATCTATCTATCTATCTTACTTCTCAGTAGCATATGCCAGACAGGTAGTTTCAAAAGACAAGGTTCTATCTATCTATCTATCTATCTATACATACGGTACATACATACATACATACATACATACATACATACATACACATACACACACACATACATACACACACACACACATATATACATATATACATATATACATGCATACATACACACACACACACACACACACACACACACACATTGAATGAAAGATTAATTAATTTCATGTTTCTAGACCACCAATCTCCCTCAGCAGACAAAAACCTGCACCATGCCTTCTCTACCAGGCCTGATAAGATGGGCAGATGTAATAGGGGCAAGGCAGTCCCTCAGATAACCTGGCTGTTACGGACGGACGTAGCCCGGATTTGCATGGCCGCCGCTGATTGGCTAATCTAGCGGCGGGAAAAATAAACCGCTATCAGTGGCTGGCTAACCTGCCGGAGCTCTTTAAATAAAGAGCCCCGGCAGCCTAGCCGGCAGTTCGTACTGCTAGCAGCTAGGGAAATAAAAGGTGCTGAACACTCCCGCGTCCTGTCTATTCTTCCCGTGACCCGATCTAACACTGGCGGCGAAGGTGGGATTCTGAAGAAGGACAAAGGGCATTGTTTCACCTCGTGGCATCCGTGGCCATCTTTATAGTAAGGACCGATCCTGCTCCGGCCAACCTGAGGATGGCTACTCAAACTTCCTCCGCACCAGCAATCTTCGACCCGAAGACAGAGGAATGGCACACATCCATGAGCGGATTCCGAATGTTCCTGGAGGCCAACTACCAGGATGTACCAGACAACAGGAAGAGAGCCCTCTTCCTCACCTACTGCGGCACAAAAATTTACAAGATGGCACAGACCCTTGTAGCGCCGGCAGATATAGAATCCATTTCCTGGACAACTCTTCAAAGTATCTTGAAGGACCACTACGCACCGGCTGCAACCCCCATGGTGAGCAGAAACGAATTTTACCATCGGCGACAAAGAGAAGGGGAGACCATAAACGACTTTGTGGCCAAATTGAGAGAAATTGCGATGAAATGCGAATTCATCAATCCCGAAGAAATGATGAAGGATAGAATCATCTTAGGAATGAGAGACCTCAACCTCCAAAAGAAACTACTGGTGAGGTAAGGAGTGACCTTCAAGTACGCGGTGGAAGAAGCGAGAGTGGCAGAATCCTCAGACAACTCGGCAGCCGACATCCGGAGGGCAAGCGGAGTGCATCGAGCCCACTGAGAACCCGACTGGATGACCGAGGTCCCCGAGTACAAGGATGAGTCGGAAGAGGAGGAAGCTGTGCACCGCGTCCATCCCGACAAACAGGTAAGCCCCAGAGACTATGATCTCAAGCAACCACATTGTTCGGGTTGCCTGGGAGCCCATGCCAGAGCGGCTTGCCGTTTTAAGGACGCAATCTGCCACCGGTGCCAGTGAAAAGGCCACATAGCCAAGGCCTGCAGAGCCACCCAACCGACACCCTATCAACCCAAGCCAACAATGGGATCAGGGAGACCAGGGCAAGCCAGACCTGGAATCCAACGGAACAGGCGCTGAGAAGACCAATATACAGACAATCAGGGAATCTGCCACACCACTGTGGGCCACTCAGATGCAGGCGAGGGGGACAAATTCCACGTAATGATCCCCATCGAAGGAACCCCCTTGAAAATTTAACGATACCGGGTCGGTCTTCACAATCATGTAGTGGGACACCCTAAAACGCATCAACCCAACCACATCAAGGGGACAACTCAAGCCACAACCTATAAGGCTGAATGACTTCCAAGGGAACCCCATTCAAGTACTGGGCCGAGCCGACGTCTACATACACTTCAAAGGGTTCTCAGGGAAGCTTCCTCTGACTGTCATCACGGGGAACAGGCCAACACTGCTGGACATAGAATGGTTCAAGCCTTTGGGGATACACATCACCGGAATCAACCAAATCAAGGGGGATGAACTGGACCAACTGCTGGCGACTTTTGAGGATGTGTTCGACAGGAGCCTAGGTAAATATACAGGCAAGCCTATTTCATTTAACCTAGACCCCAGCATCACCCCCATAAGGCTCAAGCCTCGGAGGGCCCATTTGCTCTGCGGCCCAAGGTGGACGAGCAATTGGATAAACTCTTTGCCCAGGGAGCCCTAGAGCCAGTCGATCATGCCACGTGGGAGACCCTAATAGTTACCCCTGTAAAGCCAGATGGGTCTATCCGCGTCTGCACGGATTACAAATGCACAATCAATAAAGCGTTGCAACAAAGTGCATATCCAGTACCAATAGTGCAACATCTGCTGCATTCATTGGGAAATGGCCAAATATTTGCAAAATTGGACTTGGCCCAGGCCTATCAGCAATTACGGGTGGATGCCGCCACCACAGAGGCCCAAACTATTGTGACTCACAGAGGGGCATTCAAATGCAAACGCCTGCAGTTTGGAGTAAGCGTGGCCCCGGGGCTCTTCCAAAGCATGATGGAGCGCCTACTACAGGGCATCCTGGGAGTAGTCCCCTACTTTGATGATGTCCTCATATCGGGAGAATCCAAAGAACAACTCATGGGCCGTTTAAAAGAAACCTTGGGAAGATTCCAAAAAAGGGGGCTCAAGGTAAAAAAGGAAAAGTGTAAAATCGGCGTAAAAAGAGTTGAGTTTCTGGGCTATCTCATCGACGGGTCAGGCATCCACCCCATGGATAGTAAAGTAAAAGCCATCAAAGAAGCCCCAACCCCAAAGAATAAAACTGAGCTTCAAGCCTTCTTAGGATTACTGAACTTAGATAGTATTTTCTTAAAACAGAAGGCGACCATTGCTGAGCCACTCCACAGACTACTGGGGAAGACGACCGCATGGACATGGGGACAAAGAGAGGACGAGGCATTTACAGCCGTTAAAGAACTGCTCTCATCTGATAGTGTCCTTATATAGTATAATGAAACTCTTCCCCTAATACTGACATGCAACGCATCCCCTTTCGGAGTCGGGGCAGTCCTAAGTCATCATCTACCAAACGGCTCGGAAGCTCCCATAGCTTACTATTCAAAAACATTATCCCCAGCTGAAAGAAACTACAGCCAGCTAGACAAGGAAGCGCTGGCTGCGGTGGCCGGAATCAAACGCTTCCACGAGTACTTGTATGGTCGGAGATTCAAACTCATCACTGACCACAAGCCACTGCTGGGACTTCTCGCTGGAAACCAACAGACTCCGAACTACATGTCCCTCAGAATGATAAGATGGTCCATCTTCCTAACAGGATATGACTACAAATTGGTGCACCGCCCCGGGAAGACCATTGGAAACGCAGACGCCCTCAGCTCTTGCCCCATGCCAGAACTCGTGGAAGACCCCGTGCCAGTGGCACAAGTATTATTGATAGACATTGACAGAATCAGCCCAGTCATATAGAACAAGATTGCAGAACACACGAAAAGAGACAAGGTGTTATCCAAAGTCGTGAACTGGGTGTTAAGGGGGTGGCCACAAGAGAAGATGGGGGACGAATTTAAAGGGTTTCAAAATAAGCAACTTGAACTGTCAGTACTCAAGGGGTGTCTGGTATGGGGGTAGAGAGTTGTTGTACCCCAGAGCTTGAGGAAGCAAGTGCTAGAAACATTGCATGTGGGGCACCCCGGAATTGTGCACATGAAAGCACTAGCTAGAAGTTATAACTGGTGGCCCAACCTAGATCAGGACATTACAGAATGGGTGGCCACCTGCATGCCATGCCAAGAGACGCAACCGGCTCTCCCACGCACCCCCCCAGGAATGGGAGGTACCCAAGGCCCCCTGGTCAAGGATACATATTGACTTTGCTGGACCTATGGGGGGGCAAACGTTCCTGATCGTGGTGGACGTATACTCAAAGTGGCTGGAAGTCGTGACAATGACCACTATGACAACAGAAGCAACCATCAGAGCATTACGACGGATGTTCGCAAACCATGGTCTACCTGACGTCCTCGTCTTGGAAAATGGTCCACAGCTCACCGCCAAGGGTATGGAGTCCTTCCTGGCCGAGCAGGGAATAAGACATGCCCTGGTGGCACCATTCAGTCCGGTGAGCAAGTTGAAAGAATGGTGAGACTCACCAAGGAAGCACTCACCCGCATGGGACCGGGGAACTGGCAAGAAAGAATCGACCAGTTCCTGTTAGCCCAACATATTACGCCAAGCGCAGCCACGAACAGAAGTCCAGCTGAACTATTAATGGGACGGAAATTAAGGTCCCGACTGGACAGGCTAAACCCAAACTATCACCCCAAAACACCCTTGGACTCTACCAGGCCGAACAGAGCGTTTGAAATAAATGATTTGGTGTTAGCTCACAACTATGCGGGGTACCCAAAGTGGGTCAAAGCCAAAGTGGTGACGGTGACAGGGCTGAAGTCCTACCAAGTCAAGCTGGACGACGGACGAGTCTGGCGGAGACACATAGACCAACTCCGCCGGAGGCTAGGAGAGTCAGGAATACGTCAACCTGATGAACCACAGCCACAGACAGTCCCAGAACAGCACAGGGAACAACTCGGGTCTCCGCCCCGAGGAACACACACACCAGTCAAGCGAGAGGACGACACCGGAGAACCAGCCCTAACTACACGAGACCACGACAACATGCTCTCAAGCCTGGGGGAGGTGCGCGGACACTTATCTGGAGCTGCCGGAGTCCAGCAGAGCCATCCGGAGCAGGAGGACGGAGACACCAGGCCAGAGACTGCCACGCCCAGCTGAGGATTCCAGGTGGTTCTACCAATAGATCCAGGAGAGGCAACAGGCACGACCGCACAGGCCGAAAATCCAGGAACAACTGACTCGCACAGGCCCAGTAGGACAATTAGATGCCCCGCCTACCTGTGGGACTACGTGACGTTTATCCACAACCGATTGGACAATCCTCATTCTAGGAGGGGAGGGGTGTTACGTACATACGTATGGACGTAGCCCGGATTTGCATGGCCACCGCTGATTGGCTAATCTAGCGGCGGGAAAAATAAACTGCTGTCAGTGGCCGGCTAACCTGCCGGAGCTCTTTAAATAGAGAGCCCCAGCAGCCTAGCCAGCAGTTCGTATTGCTAGCAGCTAGGGAAATAAAAGGTGCTGAACACTTCCGTGTCCTGTCTCTTCTTCCCGCGACCCGATCTAAGGGCTTCAAAGGTTAAAACCAGCACTTGAATTGGGCCCAGAGGCAAACTGTCAACCAATATAGCTCATGGAGCAGAGGTGTAACGTGCTGTTTTGGAAGCACACATAACTACTTGCACCACTGCATTCTGCATCAGTTGAAATTCCTGGATACTCTTCAAAGATACAGTAGAATGCATTACAGTAATGCATTCTATAATAATGCATTACTAGATAGAATGCATTACAGGAATGCATTACAGAGAGTGTGAGCAGAGCCTCCTGATCTAGGAATGGGTACAACTGGTACAGAACAAGAAGCTCTTAGCCACGACTGTCACCTGCTCTTTGAGCAGGAGTTTTGAGTCTAAGAGGATGTCCAGATCACACATTCTGTATCTTATAGCCTCCAGGCACCAAGATAAGATATTCACATTACTTTTTTTTTTGAAAAAGTTTTTTATTTTTTAACACTCTCCACATATATATCAACACATATACCTTAAATCATATCAAACTTTACGTAGTTATACATTACTATCCAGTAAACAATTAACAAACATCCTAATCTTGCACCTTTTATAATCTTGTTACCTGTGTTTTTAATACTTCATGTCACTCCCCTCCTTCTATCTCCCTCTCTTTCCTCTACCTTCTTTCTCCTTCTCTCCCTCCTTCCTACCCTTCTTCTCCTTCCTCCCTTTCCCTCCTTCCTCCCTTTCCCTCCTTCTAACCTCCTTCTGCTCTTCCTTCTCTCCTCCTCTTTCTACTTCGTCTTCCTCCCTCTTATTCCTTTCCTGAGTAACTCCATTTGTGATCCATCTTGTAGTTAACAGACAGGTAACTCATCTCCCTAACTTCACTTAATTAACAGTACAACTCTTAAGCTATCTTTTTTCTGTATTCATAGTTATGTACATATTATTTTTTCTAGTTATATTCTTTCTTCTATCTTAATGCTGCCTCCCTTATTGCCTAGTTTTGTCACCTTGTGCTGCCTCCCTTACTACCTAGTTTTGTCACCTGGGTCTAACATCTTTAACTTTCCATTTTCCTCCAATTTAATCGGTGTTACCTATCTATACATATTCATTTTCCATCCAATCATAAAATTTCCCCCAAACATTATAATATTCCGAATCCTCCTTTTCTTTAATTATCATTGTCAATCTGTTCATCTCCGCACAATCCCATATTTTCTTGATTAACTCCCCTTCAGAAGGGGCTTTTGTTGCTTTCCAATTTTGTGCAAATGCAATTTTAGCTGCTGTAATTATATGAATAATTATGTACTTTCTTTATTATATTTATCTGGTAATATACCCAACAGGAATATCTCTGGCTTCAACTCTATAATTTCAATATCTTTTCTATCCATATTTGAATTAAGCTCCAATACGCTTTGGCTTCAGCACATGTCCACCACATATGATAAAAAGAACCAGGTATTTGATGACATTTCCAACATTTCATAGATTTGTCTTTAAACATTTTAGCAATCCTTTCTGGTGACATGTGCCATCTATAAAACATTTTATACATATTTTCTTTATATGCTGTTGCCATTGTCAATTTATAATTCCTTTCCCAAAGCTGCTGCCATTTATCCAGTTCAATCGTATATCCAAAATTCCCTGCCCGTTTTATCATTGTTTCTTTCACTTGCTCTTGTTCTAAAGTAATATACAGTAAATAATTATACAATTTTTAATTAATCTTTCATCCGTTCCTGTGAGTATTTCACCTAATTCTGTTTTTTCTAAATTAATACCCTCTGTTTTAACATCCTTATCATATCTTGATTGCATTTGCATTCTCATATACCAGTCCATCTTTATCCCTTGTTTCTCCAGTTCTTGAGTAGATTTCAATTCCCCCTTATCAGTTAAAATATCCTTATATCGTGCGATATTCCCCCAATTAAATCTGTTTGGGTGTATTAGTGCTTCCATTATTGATAACCAATATGGTATTTTCAAATAGTGTTTCTCTTTTATCTTTTCCCACACCACGTACAAAGAGTTCCTTATACAATGTCTCTGGAAATAGCTGTGTATTTTACTTCTTCCATACCATATAAATGCGTGCCATCCTATCTGTAAGTCATGTCCCTCCAAAGTCAAAAGTCTTGTATTTCTTAACAAAATCCATTCACTCATCCATGTCAATGCTGCAGCTTTATAATATAACTTTTATCTTTTCCCACACCACGTACAAAGAGTTCCTTATGCAATGTCTCTGGAAATAGCTGTGTATTTTACTTCTCCCATACCATATAAATGCGTGCCATCCTATCTGTAAGTCATGTCCCTCCAAAGTCAAAAGTCTTGTATTTCTTAACAAAATCCATTCTCTCATCCATGTCAATGCTGCAGCGTGATAATATAACTCCCAATTCGGTAGTCCAAACCCACCTCTGAGTCTTTCATCTTGTAACATTTTTAGATT
>QLTV01002840.1:1806507-1820538 GCA_003457575.1 Thermophis baileyi
AGAGAGAGAGAGAGAGAGAGAGAGAGAGAGAGAGAGAGAGAGAGAGAGAGAGAGAGAGAGAGAGAGAGAGAGCGCACACCAAATCCTACAACACCCATATAAGAGAGTCCATGGGCAAGAGTTCTCAACCCCAGTCACCAAATGGAACCAATCCTGGGGAAAGGAAGCAAACCAGCACAAAACTGTGTCTCCCATTTCCAATCCTCTGAACTGATGCAGAAGGATACTGTAGGAAGTTAGCACCCACCCCTCTCCTAGAAAAACGAAATATCCTAGGAAATATTAAAAATGCAGAATATTATATAGAATATCCCTGGAGAAACATGTTTTTAGGCAGAAAATAGACTCACTCTTAATAGCCCCCACCTTTGTCAATGGACCATTAAGACCAGAGCAAACTCACTCATCCCCCCCACCTTTGTCAATGGGCAGTCTATTCTATATAACAAAGATAGGATTAGCCCATCTTACCACATGGTACCTGGAAAGATTGCATCAGCCAGCACTCAAACTAGCTTGAATTCAAAAACACAGCCTACAGAGTTGCCCCTGCATGGCCCCATGGGAGTCTGACAGCCAATGGGATACATTTCTTACACAGGAACAGGAAACTCTTAAGGTGGGGCCCAACAGAGAGCATAAAGCCGGGGCACTCTCAGCATCTCAGCCCTTTTCTCTTCACCCAACATCTGGAAGCATGTGATCCACCTTTTCTGTTCAGGAACTCATGCCATGTGCTCCTCTCCACCATTAAACCTTCTTTCCAAGCAACTTCCAGGAATCCAGTGTCTTTTTCCCCACTTGGAACCGAACCCAGAAGGATATTCCTTACAACAATACCAAGATCAATTACATTGAAAGCTGCAGGATAGTCAAGTAGGGCAAGAATAAATACACAACACTCATCTCTTCCTCAGCAGAGGTCATCAAAAAATGTGACCAATGCCATTTTCATCTCCTACCTGGACCTGAATCCCAACTAAAAAGGATCCAAATAATCTACTTCTTACAAGGCCCTAGGAAACTACTATACAACCACTTTCTCAATCACCTTCCCCACCAAGAAGATAGACATTGGATCAAAATTGCTGTTGGGGAATATAAGATCATACAAAAATGAAAACACTTTCTAACCGAAGATGGAGGCAAGTCTGTTTGATGACCATTACTGTATTAGAAGTGGTGAATGGATTATAGTTCAATAAACTAGGAATTAAGTGCAGGGAAGTCAGGTTATAACTCCTGTAATTTTTTAAGCCAGGGGTTTCCAAACTTGGCCACTTTAAGACTTGTGGATTTTAACTTCCAGAATTTCTCACCCAGCCATGCCGGCTAAGGAGTTTGGGGAGTGGAAATGCACAAGTCTTAAGGCCAAGTTTGCAAACCCTGTTTTATGCAAATAACAGAATAATCAGTACTGTAATACTATTACAAAACATAAATCAGGGAATGCCACTAAGTTTAATTTATCATTGGGATCCTGTAAGACAAGGGCATGCAAAGTGAAATTTTGTTTAAGTTTTATCTGATTTTTTTGGATGCTTCGCAGAAAGTAGAAATGAAAGCATTGTTATGACAGTGGGACTCTGCTATTTTAAGATGCTGGCAAATGCCTAATCTTATCCATTTGTGAATTTTACTCCCCTCTATATGAGTTGAAAGTATCTCATGTACATTATAGGATTGAAGAAGAATCTTGGATGAAGAGCCGAGGTGGCGCAGTGGTTAGAGTGCAGTACTGCAGGCTACTTCAGCTGACTGTTTAGCAGTTCAGCGGTTCAAATCTCACCGGCTCAAGGTTGACTCAGCCTTCCATCCTTCTGAGGTGGGTAAAATGAGGACCCAGATTGTTGGGGGCAATATGCTGACTCTGTGAACCGCTTAGAGAGTGCTGTAAAGCACTGTAAAGCGGTATATAAGTCTAAGTGCTATTGCTATTGCTATTGGAACTGGCTATAACATATTGCTTTGGATTTATAAGGTATGAGTAGGTACAATATTTGTTCAACAATCTGAGCCTGAACAAGAATGTAATGACTCACTTCTACTAATTGTATGATTTCTTAGCAACTTTAACTTTTGAAAGCTATGTGGAAAAATGACGTTTGTTAATCAAGAATGTTTCTTTCTTTGCAAAGACTGGAAATAATCCTAAAACTAGACTATATATACCATTATGATATTTTAATAAAGATAAAACGTATCAGACAGTCTCCTTTACAACTAGGCTTCTGGCTCATAATCTAACTGTTCTTAAAAAAATCTGCCAATCTTCATGCTACAGCAATTTAAAAGGCTTTGAGAAAGTTTCCCCCCCATAAATGTTTTAAATAAATATTAAGATATGCTTGCTTCAGTAGCACATATATTAAAATTAGAACAATACAGAGAAGATTAGCATGGCCCTGCACAAGAATGACACACACATTCTCGAAGCATTCCATATTTTAAAAATTAAAATAAGTACTAAGACAGCTCTGATTCTGAAGATCTCTCAAGCAGAAGAACAGTGTTGTAGGATAACAGAATAAAAGATACAAAAGTGCAGAATAGGGCAATTAAAATTATTTAGGCACTAAAAGAGTTAGCCTGCAGGGAAAGGGAGCAGTGTTTTCACATATGCAGCTTAGGAAGAAGTGATTAAGGAAGGAGATAAGATAGAAGCATATGAAGCATTGAATTAAAAATGTGGTTTGAAATTCCATCCACCCTTCATACTTCAGAATCCGTTGATTGAAACTAAAAGTTTTCAATTTGATTAGTCCAAATCCCTCCATCGTTGCTTTATATTCACAGATTAATAAGAAGGATTAATAAACAGAACTTAACAATTCAATCATATATTTCTTTATGTAAAAGTCCTTCTTTATATAATACATGATTAAATGGTGGCATTTACTGGTATAAATTAAATGTCTTAGTGCTTATCAATTTTTATGGTTTTTAAAGCTATTAATTGCATTTATTGAAGACATCTACAGATACTAATTAAATGTGCAAAGGACTGTAACTTAGTTACAGGAATTATTTTACTTCTGACAGCTTTATTCAGAATCAAGGGCATCATGCCAATTAAGTACCAATTGGTAAGGGAAATAGTCAAAGTGGCTTCACATCTTCTGTCCTGTTTATGACCTAAGGATACATCTTCTAGTGTAAACAGGCTTGAACTAGACATGAATTTGCTTTGATCCATCAAGCTATTTTATATTGCATTCCTCCTATTGCCATCTTCTGCTAGGTTTTTATAAATTTGCGAGGTGGAAGCTCAAGAAACACAAATTAATTTAAGTATTAACTTAAGAATGGAGATTCCATGCCCCTCCCTTCCCACTGCAGCCTGTCATTCCTGAGGACCCAGAACCTTTACAATGCTGTCTGATACCACCCTATAGCTTCAGAGAGGGGTAAGATGCCATGGGATGACAGATGGCTAAAATTGCTTTTGAAGGTTCAGGGTTGTGGGGAAGGGTCTATAGTTAATAGGGAGTTAACCATGCTTAATACAACAGGACTTAATGATGAGTAAACATGCATATAATTGCACTTCTGGCTACAAATGTACCTTCCATCTTAACCTGCTACCTTTTAGCCATGCAGTTGATTTTCTAGTCTAGGCTGCTCATCTCATTATGATCTTTGGCTTCTTCCAGGCCTTTACTTTCTGGTTTTGTCATATGCTGTAAAACTTCATAATTGAAAGCATAAACATATTTGAAGCAAGTACAACTTTATTTATAAATATAAATTGTATCCTCATGGGTGGTTGATATAAGTTTTGAGTCTCTCAGATGGACATAAGTGGCAACACTTCTTCTGGAACCCCCCCCCCCCAAATGATAGAAATATTGATTTAACCAACTGGTGTGATTGTAGCACATATAGGCCTCAGTTGGACATAAGCTGTTTGTTTTAATTCTGTGTGGAAGCAATTCTAAGCTATGACCTTAATGCAGAGGTGAGGAACTATGGCCCTTTTATGACTTGTGGACTTGAACTCCCAGAATTACTGAGCCAGAATGGCTGGTTCAGGAATTCTGGGAGTTGAAGTCCACAAGTCATAAAAGGGCCTTTGTTCCCCACCCCTGCCTTAATATAAGCATAATAGTGCTCTAATGATTGCTATTTATGCACAGCCATATTTTCCCATTGATTTTCTGCCATTTTAGAATCATACTTTAAATTCTAGTAGTGCCACATATTTATCAGGATCACATGTATATAACAATCTTTATAGGTAGAACAGATATAATTGTAATGTGCTTTTTACAGAAGTGTGTTGTTTCATAACATTGTAGATAGACCTGTTTCTATATCATGCTAATCTATATCATGATTAGCTTGCGTTTGGATTAGCATGTAGTACTTTTGGTATATTCAGTAATCAGTGATACTTTCAATAAGTCAGGTTTTAGCATGATCTGTGAAGCAGATTATATCTTTTAAAATAATAATGGTGTTGGGAAAAAATATTTCTTGGAGCAAAGAAATTCCATTTTAGTATGAATTGAAGACATAGACAACTTGGCAAAACTATCTTGATTTTGCTTGAGGGGGACGGGATAAAAATAAGTCAAGATGGCAACTGCAATACCATCTTGACATTTTTTTTATTCCAGCTGTAGATGCCCCTGTTTGGCTACATTTTTTGCGGGCTATATTATTGTTTTATATTTATATATTAATAAGAAGGACTTTTACAAACCTTAACATTCAGTCATACATTTCCTTAAATGAAGGTCTTTCATTTTAAAAATATTAAATATTTGAAATAGCTTTCATATTGTAAAAAGCTTGACATAAAAATGTGATTTTCTTTTTGCTTAAACTAGAAAGTGGTGAAGAATGGGGAAAATCTCTTTGTCCAGACATCCTGTCTTTCAAGATTCTTTTTTCTGATAAAACAAGATTTGCTATGGACAGGATAAAGAGAATATCCAATCTCAGATATTAGTCAAACTACAGGATATAACATATTTTCAGAACAGTATTTTGGGGGGCATAGTTGAGAAATGATATGGGCAATTCTTCCCATTAACAAAATATGTATGCTTTTCTAAACAGGAGGGAAATGCCCTTTTTAAAATAAACTTCTTAAACCAGGGAGACCATTAGAATTATAGTTAAATACAACAAAGTCCAAATGGAAAAAAAATAGGACTATACAGTTGCATTGACTCATTTGTATCTCATTCATTGTCCTTCATTTCTGCACTTATGTTAAGATGAAACAAGAGTGAAAGTAAACTGCAGTACAGAGCAGCTAAAACTAAAGGAAAATTAATAAGATATAGCAACTGTAAAATGGATGTTTGTTTTATTACTCATTAAATATAGATTCCTACCAGAAGCAGAAACATTCTTTTCATTTTTAAAATTTGTTCAAGAACTTTAAAAAATCACCAGGAACGGGCAACTTGGAAGTTACCTGAAGACAGCAATAGCAATAGCAATAGCAATAGCAATAGCAATAGCAATAGCAATAGCAATAGCAATAGCAATAGCAATAGCAATAGCAATAGCAATAGCAATAGCACTCAGACTTATATACCGCTTCACAGTGTTTTACAGCCCTCTCTAAGTGGTTTACAGAGTCAGCATATTGCCTCCAATAATCTGGGTCCTCATTTTACTGACCTCGGAAGGATGGGTGGCTGAGTCAACCTTGAGCCTGGTGAGATTAGAACTGCCAAATTGCAGCCAGCCAGCAGTCAGCAGAAGTAGCCTGCAGTACTGCATTCTAACCACTGCGCCACCACAGCTCATAGATTTAAGATAACTTAAATCTACCATGTTTTTGGTGGCAGTCACATATATGCAACAGAGTACTACTGCAGAACCATTAAATTATAGCATCAAAAGGAATCCTTGAGGTCTTATAGTGCAACTTCCTGCCCAGAACAGAATATATATCTTCTCAAATAATTGATTGTCTGAGATAATTCTACTCTATTGCAGATATGTGACTGCCACCAAAAACATGGTAGATTTAAGTTATCTTCAAGTAACTTCCAAGCTGCCCATTCCTGGTGATTTTTTTTAAAGATTAAAGGCAAATTGTTCCACTACTTAACATCTCTCACAGTCAGAATGTTAGTTTTTTTTCTTATTTTGAGTTTTGACCTAACCCTCTATAAAGCTTCCATCCACTGGTTCTTTTCCTACCTTCAGGAGTTATGAAATGATCCATACATACAGCTCCCAGCCCAATGATGGGCAGAACGTAACTAAAAGTATTTGGCAGGGGCCAAAATCCAGCCTTCTGATCTACCAGAGGGCTTCAGGAGGCCATTCAATAATATAATAAAATCACAAAAAGGGACAAGGACAGGTTTTTTTTTTTAGTTTCAAAAGTTTATACAGATCATGGGAAGCCTTATCTGCCCAAAATCATGGACTGTTTTTATGATTTGGGGATCTGAAACCCTCTGATCCCATTCCAACATGCTTTCTGCTTCAATTTTTATTCTTAATTTTGTTTAAACACACAAAAACAGACAAGCAAAAATCATCTTGCATTGCCAATTCCAGCATCCTGCACTTCATTTGCAGCTGAGGAAAAGCACAAACAAGGTGGTAGGACTTGCAGATTGCCCACTTTTTGCTATATTTGAATGGCTAGGACCATATAAAGATTTTAGAATAGAATAGAATGAGCTGGAAGGGACCCTGGAGGTCTTCTAGCCCAGCCCCCTGCTCAAGCAGGAGAACCTGTACCATTTCAGATAAATGACTGTCTAGACTCTTCTTAAAAACCTCCAGTGATGGAGCATCCATGATTTCTGAAGGCAAGCTGTTCCACTGGTTAATTGTCCTCACTGTTAGGAAGTTTCTCCTTAATTCCAGGTTGCTTCTCTTTTTGATTAGTTTCCAACCGTTGTTTTTTATCCTGCCCTCTGGTGCTTTGGAGAATAATTTGATCCCCTCTTCTTTGTGGCAGCCCCTCAAATACTGGAATACTGCTATCATGTCACCCCAATTCTTCTTTTCTTTAGACTAGCCAGACCCCAAATCCTGCAGCCGTTCTTCGTATGTTTTAGTCTCTAGGCCTTTGATCATCTTAGTTGCGTTTCTGTGATGCTAGCTTGTTGCCAATACATTTCTTTGCTTAATGAAACTCAGATAATGTCAGGTTCCCTTAGGGACGCTGCCATTCTGAAGAGGTGGTGGTGTAGGTTGTTGGAGCCAAATTCCTTGCATGCTTTCACTTTTGCTGTAACCATGTGGGATTTAGGGAGCGGGGACCAGGTTGACATGATGGACTTCCTCCCAGCCTGTTAGCAAGGTTGCGGCATCCTGAGGATGGACTGCTATCAAGCTAATGCCTCAGAGTTCTCAAAACACCTTTGCGGCATTGTATTGGTTACTGATGGACAGGGGGATTGGGGTGGGGTTTGAAAGGGGAAAAATAGCCTAACGCTTTGCGCGGGAACTTCAGATTCTACCTGACTTCTCTGCAATCACTTTCTCTCAGTAAGTTTCCTTTTGAAATACTGCTGGTTTCAAGAGTCATGCTTTCCTGAGGAGATAGCTGAGGCAGGTCCTTACGGATAATTTTGTAGTTGACACTAATTTATCCCAGTTCTCTTGTTGGGAGGGATTTCAACATTATTGTAGAAATTGTTGTCTAAAATGTCTCAGTGTCTTGCATCTGCCATAGCAACCATAAACTAAGGGAGCAGAATATTGTCATGGTCAGAGTCTCTCTAATTAGCCTTAAACTATCTGTTGGAATGACAGGACATTGTTTTAAATAGCACTTAATGGAGCTGAACAGTTTCCTGAATGTGCTTAAGATATATTTTCCTGCCTCATTGGTTGATGATATTGTTGAAGGCTTGCGCAGTATATGGAATGCAGAAAGAATTGGAATAAAGAAACTGACCACATCATTCCTAACCTGTCTCACTCCCTATTTACTTAACTCTTGTTTTCCTGGCTGATTAAACTTGTCAAGGTAGTACAGGCCCAGTATAGTGGCAATGCTTCTTGGTGACAATTGATTAATTATAGACTGGTAACAAGTATGTTATTACTGGCCAATTCTTCCCAAACCTCAGATGTATTGGACTACAGCTCCAATAATTGCCGATTGTAAGATCTTTGAGTATGCACATTGGGGATAATGGAAATCCTAGTCTAGGATATTTTTGTGAAAGACATACTGTTAAAAATTCTGTTTTATTATATAGCAATAGTAGCACAGGTTTATAATATAGCCATACAGATTGGTAGCAAAGGCTGATTACATACCCATACCCATCAAATAAAATATACAGTGTGCAGTTACAAGCCTTGCTGCTTAGCGGTTTCAACTGTCACAGGAAACTCTCCTCAGAACAAAAAGTACCATAGATTATAACCATAGATCAGTGTTGGCGAACCTTTTCAGCACCGAGTGCCGAAACGGGAGCATGGGAGTGCGCTGGGCGGCTGCTTTTCCGGTTTCTGGTCGCGCATCACCACCTGGTCTTCCAGTTTCTGGCGAGCATGCGCACGTGAAGACCAGCTGGCCAGTGCGCATGCACACGCCGGGAAGATGATCTTCCAGTTTCCGGTATGCACATGTGCACTGGCCAGCTGGTCTTCACACACACATGCATGCCAGAAACCGGAAGACCAGGTGGGCGGTGCGCATGTGCGCACCGGAAACTGGAAAAGCAGCCTCCCAACACGTGCATGCGCACCGGGCAGCTGCTCTTCCAGTTTTTGGCACTCCCGCACGCGTGAAGACCAGCTGGCTGGCACACCGGAATCTGGAAGAGCAACGGGCGACGGCTCGCGTGCCTGGAGAGATGGCTCTGCGTGCCACTTCTGGCACGCGTGCCATAGGTTCGCCATCATGGCCATAGATGCAAACTAAACACTGCTGTCTACTGGCTGAATACTTCTGTAGTTGTTGCGATACAAAATACATTCTATCATGTATTCCAACACATATCAAATTTGGGAAGACTTGTATAAAAATGACTAGGTTTTCCCCCCCCACGGACCTCATTTCAACCACAGAATTTTTATTTACTTTTTTGCATTTTTACAGGAAAGCATTTTGCTGAACATTCCACCATATTTAAGAAAATAGTTTAAGATAATGTATACAATCTTTCAAAACAAAGCTAGCTCATGATACTGACAAATTACAATCTCAATAGACAACCAAGAATTAAGGATATTGCTCGGATTACAGAAGCAGATGAATATATTTTCATCATATAATGAAATTTGTATAGAAATACTGAAACTGGGCCTCTCTCTCTTAATTATTTCTGGCTTTTTGGTAATACTTAAATTATTTGTTATATTTTAACAATTCCTTTCCCTATGTTTACTTTGATTTTGCTGAGAGATTGTGGTTATTAAAAATAATTAATATTCCCAATATTCTTGGCACTGTGAATCCATTCAGTCATCTATTTGCTTACCTCTTAGTCAAGAATTACTTTGCAACTATTAATAATTTTGTAATGTACTAAAACAATTTGAACTGTTCTTTTCTAGCATTTAGTTTCTACTATCAAGTAATGAACAATGTTAACTCATCATCAAGAACATTTCTTATTCATAGTAACTACTTTTTGTGATAATCTTGTAGTAATTGATTTCTTACAAATACGGAGGATTATTTAAAATCCACTGCTTTTATTTCAATGAGTTCACAAGTACTATTTTGTTGCATTGAGTATTATTTACCTTAGCAACAGAGGGTATTTTGTTTGTTTGTTTGTTTATTAGATTTATGTGGCCATCCATCTCATAACGCAACTCTGGGAGCCTCACAGCAATAAAACCAATAAGTATAAAATCAAAAATCAAAAATAAAAATCCAGTGCCTCAATCATTCCTTTGGGATGTCCCACAACCAGCATCAGATATCCTCATTGTCTCCCAGTGCCTGAGTAAAAAGCTAGGTCTTGTATGGCCTGTTGAAAGTCTAGAAGGATAGGAACTGCTGAAATCATTATAGGGACAGGTTTTATAAGGTAGGGACAGCCAAGAAATGTCATGTTTCTGAAATGGCAAGATTTCAGGAAAGGATCTGAAATTACATATTATATATGTACACTTGGTGTGCTGGTTTTAGGGAAAACCTGGAGACTTTTAACTGATTAGCAATCTGGTAAATTATCTATGCAGTCATTAGTCATAGCATGTGATGCAATATAAATGGTATGTCATGTGACATCTTAACATTTCCCCCCAATTTATATTTGTTAATGCCTATTCTCTGGATAAAATATGGCTTTGATGTCTTCTATAATCTATCATGGGCTTGTTGAGTTCTAGAGTAGTTGTTAGGAAGAAGTGGATTAAACTTGCATTTCTAATTATATATTGTAATTATGTTTTTTAACCTGAAAGATGCAGACATATCCTGTTCTTTTATAGAGAGCAAAATTGCTTTTTGGGGTTGCTACAACCAAAATAATCATGGCTAGAGAAATGGAGCTTCTCTGTCTTGTTCTCTTTGAAGGAATGAATGAACAAATTTCTCAAGTTCAATATAAGGATTGTGATTTTTAGGTATTGTTAGATTAATCTCATGAACAATATAGAAAATTCAACCAGAATTCAGTTCTTTATTTGTTTAGATACAATAGACAGAATCTTGCCAGGCTAAACCCTTATTATTCTCATCTTAACCTAGAAGATTCAAGAGAGTGACTACCCTAACTCTCTTCCTCTGTTTTTTATCTAGCTCCTGGATGTATTGCCTCTGTCTCACACCCCATTCTGGAATGTACTCCCTCCTTCCTGGGAAACTGCTGGTTCACCATAGTCCACCAGACCAGCTCCCCTTCCAAAGGTGCAATCTCTCAGAGGTGCCTTCGCAGATGATAATATATCCATCCAGCTGTTTTTCTTCAATGAATTACACTCTTAATGACGACTATATTTACCAATAATTGGGTTCATTTCTACCAGCTTTCTTCCTCCTTAAAAAAGTAGCCATAACACATACTATATGGTTTTTCTGAGCTGTAAGGCTATAGAGCAAAAGAAAAACCCAATGTTATGTCGGCTGATTTCCTTTTTTTCCTGGTTTTTTTTCCCAGTCTGTTGCACAACCTCAAAATCTGATCAAGAGGATTAGTAAAGGAGCATTTGAAGGAACATGAGAAACAGCAGGAAAAGGAAAAAGTCATTCTTTTCTTGTTTCTTCTGATGGGCCTACACTGGAATAATTTTTGTGCTGAAGAACCACTGAAGCAATGTTTGTACTAAATATAACTATTATTCAGAGTGCACATTGCAATGAATACAGTGCATTATCTATTGTTTTGAAAATATAAGCATAAGACGCACCTCAATGCATACTGTAATTATGGAAGAAACAGGAGGCATTTCAAACCTTTTACCACCTATAGCATCACAGCTGTAGGCTCTAGTTGCTGCTGAGTTATTTTTAAAGACCAGTAATTGCAAATCTGAACAGGTACAAAGTGTTATATTTAATGGCATGATGGTGCACAATTTCGATCATCACATGTTTGTACTGGAACACCACTTTTTAAAAATCAGTAAACTGCTTTCTACCTCCTACAATCCTACAAGTCTTAGGGGCACAATAGAGCTTTGTAGCAACTTTAAAAAAAATATATATCCCTTTTTGGTGCCAATTTTTCTGAGTGAAGGGATTTCTTTCCTTCTTTGTCATTCAACATCCTCCTGCCGTTTCACCGTCCCAGCCCCACTTCCAAACTGATAGTGTGATGGCTTCTGCCCCTCTGTTCATCAGGGCATTCAGACTGTGAAAACATTTCTTCTAGGAAGAGTTATATTATTACAAAATAGAAACCATTTTTTTCTCAGTAAAGTGTGGAATTACCATCCCCTCTAAAGGCTACATGGGGAAAAAAGGATAGGAACAGGATAGAGAGGGCATTGTATGTCTCAATTTTGTCTCATTAATGAACTTTACTACAAATATCTTAAATTCATGAAAAAAATCTATATGTATAAAAACAGAATCCATTGCACATCTGCCATTATTTATGCAAATGTGACATTTTCATTTAATTGTACATATAAAATATGTTAGGAGAAAAAAAGCTTAATTATAAGCTTCATTAGTAGATTCTGATTTCCTTCCCAAACACAGTCAGGAAATGGCTATTTTCCCCAAAGACTGAATTTTCACATAACTGTCTAAAAAAACAAACACTGGAAAGAGTAAATCAGTTCAATGTTTTTGCTGTTATATTGGTCAAGGTCAAAATGGTCCAGAGGAATGCAAAGTTTTGATTCAATAAGCAATTCATAGTTGGTGTTAGACCTGTCCCAGTTTGATTCCTTAGGGAAGTAAAACTCTTGACTCCATGTGACGTGAAAAGGCACTTTTACTAAGGAATACTGGTTGCAGTAGAGTCAAGCAGAATCTAAAATTCCTGCCTGCCAACACGAAGCTAAAACTCCTAGTTTCCCTTAACCCTCCCCACCCCCGTAGTCCATCCATGCATAGCCAATCCAGCACTGCTGAGATGTTATGAGAAACTCTGAGGTGTTTGGGCTGGTAAAATTCCAGACTCAGGGCAAGTGGCCTTGAAGAAGCCAGCACCAGCATGAACTGGATTCCAGAAGCCTCAGTTCCTCTTCAATTGTCAATTTCCCCCTCCCAATTTCCCATCATAAAAGTATACAGCAACCTGACCATTTGTTCCAAAATTATGACTGATGATTTTTAAGGCCAGTTGATTATACATTCTGTGTAGAATACAATGAGCTGGAAGGGACCTTGGAGATCTTCTAGTCCAGCCCCCTGCTCAAACAGGAGAACCTATACCATTTTAGATAAGTGACTGTCTATATCCGTGATGGCGAACCTATGGCATGCGTGCCAGACGTGGCCCGCAGAGACCTCTCTGCGGGCACGTGCGCAGTCACCCCAGCCCAGCTCCAATTGCGTTTCTCCATTGCGTTTCACTCAATCAATTCCAACTTCTCACGAAAGAAAAAGATCTCGTGAAGTTGGAATTGATTGAGTGAACTTTTTCACTTGTGTGCTTCACAATGGGGAAGACAGGGTCCCGTCCTCCTTCTGAAGCCTATTACGATGTGGAGCCACAATGCCACCCTGCATTGTCTCAGCTTGGCAACAAAAAGCAGTTTCTTTTCCTGCAGAACTGCCTGTGTTGGGATGCCCCACCTCCCCGCCAGCCAGCTGAGCATGGGCGCGCTGCTCCTGGGCTCGTCGGCCTTCGGACATCATTCCCACCACCCAGCACCAGTTCAAGGGTTCCTTTCCCCCCCATGGGGGGGGAGAAAGAGAGAAACAGAGGGAGGCAGAGAGAGAGATAGAGAGAGGGAGGGAAAGAGAGAGAGAGAAAGAAACAGAGAGAGAGGGAGGGAAAGAGAGAGAGAGGGAGGGATATTACAAAAGTTCTTCTTTTTTATTGTTGCTAAACATAATGTTTCAAAAGCAGAAAAAGTCACCCCAAAGGAGTCTTTGAGGGCTGAACACCAAGAGGCACAGATTTCCTCTGCCTTCTGTGTTCCCACCCCGCACTGAAGCGAACCAAATGGGCTGAAGTCTCCCCACTAAGTGGCCCCGCCGAGCCCACTTGCAAACTTTGCCAAGCGTGGCTCCAAACGTTTGGCTCGTGCGTCCCTCCTGGCCAGCACCAGCGCTGCAGTGCTGCAGCGGGGAAGGTGCGCACCCTGCCTGCTCCGCTCTCGCTGGCCAGAGGTGGGGCTCCATGCTGCCGCCTCCCAGCCAGAGCGCCACATTTGTTTGCTTGCTAGTCACCTCTGAGGAGGGAGCTGCGATCAGGCTTCCCGGGCCCTCGCCACAGAGGGAGAGGGACGGGGGGTGTCTCCCCGACAGGATCCAGGTTGGAATTGCCTTATTTTGTGTGGATCTCTAATGCTTGGCTTTGCCTGCCAGCCTCAACTCCCCCTCCACAGCCCAAGTGGTTGGATTCACATGACATTGAAGCTGGACAGGAGAGCACGGATATATAGATACCGGTATATGGATGGATGGATGGATGGATGGATGGATGGATGCATGGATGCATGGATGCATTGATGCAT
>QLTV01002840.1:1820768-1849587 GCA_003457575.1 Thermophis baileyi
CCATGAAAAAAAAAAGAAAGAGAGAGATAAAGAGAGGGAGGGAGGGAAAGAGAGAGAGAAAGACAGAGAGAGACAGAGAGAGAGGGAGGGAAAGAGAGAGAGGGAGGGAAAGTGAGAGGGGGAGGGAAAGAGAAAGAGAGAGAAAGACAGAGAGGGAGGGAAAGAGAGAGAGAGAGAGGGAAAGATAGAAAGAGAGGGGGGAAAGAGAGGGGGAGGGAAAGAGAGAAATGATATTACAAAAGTTTTTCTTTTTTATGGTTGCTAAATGTAATATTTCAAAAGCAGGAAAAAAATGAAGGGGCATAAAAGTGCATTTATCACGTTTTTCTTAGAACAATTAGCTGAACTCTGCCTTGTTTATCATTATTTTAGGTAAAATAAAGGTAATATAAAATAATAGATGAGGTAAAACCTCATTATTCAGGTTAAATTGCCATGTTGGCACTTTGCGATAAATAAGTGGATTTTGGGTTGCAGTTTGGGCACTCGGTTTCTAAAAGGTTTGCCATCACTGGTCTAGACTCTTCTTAAAAACATCCAGTAATGGAGCGCCCACGATTTCTAAAGGCAAGCTGTTCCAACTGGTTAATTGTCCTCACTGTTAGGAAGTTTCTCTTTAATTCCAGGTTGCTTCTCTCTTTGATTAGTTTCCAACCCTTGTTTCTTGTCCTGCCCTCTGGTGCTTTGGAGAATAATTTGACCCCCTCTTCTTTATGACAGCCCCTCAAATACTGGAATACTGCTATCATGTCACCCCTAATTCTTCTTTTCTTTAGACTAGCCAAACCCCAAATCCTGCAGCCGTTCTTCGTATGTTTTAGTCTCCAGGCCTTTGATCATGTTAGTTGCTCTTCTCTGAACTTTTTCCAAACTCTCAACATTTTTTTTTGTAGTATTGTGACCAAAATGGTTGCAGTATTCCAGGTGTGGTCTTACTACGGTTTTATAAAGTGGTCCTAGTGATCTTCACATGATCTTCACGTGATCTTGATTCTATGCCTCTGTTTATACAACTGAGGATTGTATTAGCTTTTTTGGCCGAAGAATGAAATATTTTGGGAAATATTAAAAAGGCAGGATAAAACATATCCCCTAAAGGAGAAATAATAATAAAAAAATCTTAAGGGAGGCAGAAACCAGCCCCAGGTTCCCTTCCCCAAGCAGAAACTGAGGAGGCCAAGCTTTTAGAAATGCAGATTTGGTAATCCATTCAGAAAGACTGGGTCAATCTATTCACAAACACCTTTGGGAATTAAGATGGGATTAAGAAAGGACAGGACTTGATCTTAACTCCATTCATTAAGAAAAGTGGAAACAACCTCATCTAGGTCATTTATTAAGATATTGAAGGACCTAAGACAAAGTCTTGTGGTACCCCACTACTTATTTCTCTCCATGTGGATGTAGTACCATTAAGGACTACTCATTGAGTACGGTTTGTCAGCCAGCTACAGATCCATCTGGCGGTGATGTTGTCTATTCCACATTTTTCTAGCTTACCAAGAAGTAGGTCGTGGTCTATTTTGTTAAATGCCTTACTGAAATCTAAGTATACTATGTCCACAGCATTTCGCTTGTCTACTAATTTAGTGACTTTATCAAAGAATGAAATAAGATTGGTTTGGCATCAGGGGTGGGTTCCTCCCAGTTCGGACCGGTTCTCCCGAACCAGTAGCGGCCCGCTGGTGATGTCATGATGACATCACCAAACCAGATCGGTCAGTGCCGGTCTGTGGGGGCCACCATCTTTTTTTTGAATATTTTGAATTTTTTTAAAAAAAATTTTATTTCTTTTTTTTCCGAATTTTTTCCGAATTTTTTTTTCCTTCTAAGCATGCGCAGAAGCTGACTTCTGGCACTGTGCATGTGGTCGCCATCTTTTTTTTGGCTTTGTTTTTTTAATTTTTTTATTTTTTTCAGATTTTTTGTTACTGTGCATGCGCGCGCGCGCTTTGCGTGCGCACGCCCACAAGGCATGCCCACGTGGTGCGGGAGGGAGCGAACCGGCAGCGAGGTAAGTTAGAACCCACCCCTGTTTGGCATGATCTGTTTTTAACAAACCCGTGCTGGCTACTAGTTATAACTTTATTTGCTTCTAGTTGTTCGCAGATCTGTTTTTTGATTATAGTTTCCAGGATCTTCCCAGGTATTGATGTTAGACTGATTGGTCTGTAGTTTCCTGGGTCTGTTTTTTCTTCAATAGTTTTCTCAACGATTCAATATTAATCAAAGCCAATATACTTGTAATGGCGCTAAATCATTACCATGATTACCATTTTTTGTTTAGTGTTTACAGTATTTTGCCCATCTACTGTACCAATAATCTTTGCCTTTCTCCACTGCAGACAAGCATTTTCATTTTTCACTTCATTTGAGTGCAGAGGAGGCAAAGGAAAACAAGACTGGCCTAAAGCTACTCAGAGGGTTTCAAGCTAAGATGAAATCCAAAGCCGCAAACATTGCCACTCCTTTCTAGGAAGAAAACCCCCCAGCACCTACCACTTTGTCTCAGAGTAACTGAAAAAGCTTTCTTTTTCTCCTTCCTCTTTCATTCTCTCTCCAAACTGACAAACAGAAAGGCTGTTTTACAACAATCCTATTTTCAAGGTGTTTTCTCTTCTTCTATTAATCAGTTGGATAATCAGTGGGTCATTGTTTTGGTGCCTGTTACTTATTGTCATAGCAGGCTAATGACGCTATAAAATGCTTTGTATCTGCAATCAATTCCAAGCTTTGTTTGCTTGCAGAAATGCAAGGTCTGCATGATTACAGTTAAGATATAGCTGAATTCAATACTGGATTAGCAACACCTTTGACTGTGGGTCTTCCCCCCCCCCCGCTTCAACTAATCATAATATAAACAAACATCTCCACAACTATTTCTTCATCTCATTCCCAGCCCACTGAGTGAGACAGGATTAACTTATTTCTTAGCTTTACTGTTTAAAAGTCTATAAAAGCTAACATGCATATGATTGCAAAGCCTTTGTATAATGTACAAAAAAATTGCTTCTTACTTGTTCAGAGTCCTTCCAGTTTTTTCCTAAAGTGGAAGAATTCTGGAACAAATTGGCCCTAAGGAACTTATTAAACTTCCTGCTTACATTTTCTGAATTCCAAAAAAGTTCAGCAGGCAAGTTCAGAGCCAAATGTTATGGTTTTCACAGTACTAGTCCAAGTAGAGAATAAACCTGGGTATTCCTTGCACTAAGGGTCGTTTCAGTTTGTTTTTAATGGGGAGGTGGAACCAACTGGGCTATTTCTCTTCCTTGGATGCACTAGGTAAGTTTTGGGGCTAACAGATATATTTCCAAACATATTTGGAATTTTGAGTGCCTAACTGAGGATGTGTTTCTAAAATGGCAGCCATAGGGTGGGAGGCTGTTGGCTGTTGCATCTGACCTTTTCCTTCCTTTCGAGGCATGCTGGCATTCTGATTTTGATTTGATTTTCAAAACATGTACATGAAACTTAAGGAGGACATGAGCACTTTTGTAAATAAAGATTACATGAAAGGCCCAGTGCTGCATTCAACATATCTAGTTCTTGTTTGTTTATTTACTGTGGCAAGAATATAAAAATGTAAATAGATGTACCAAACATTTGATTAATACAAAGAAAGCTGCTCAGCTTCTATTTTATTTTATTTTATTTTTTATTATTTTATTTTATATTTTATTATCTTATCTTATTGTATTGTATTTTATTGTCTTTTTATTATTATTTTATTTTATTATTTTATTTATTTTTTATTCCATTTTTATCCTGTCTTTATCATTGGTCAGCTCAAGTTAGCATACATGCCTAATATTTCTGCTTTCTATTTTTTGCACAACACTGTGAAGTGAGTATGGTGAAGATAAAATGACTGGCTCAAAGTCATCCAGCTTTTTTTCATTATCTAATATTCTCCTATTACCCTGCTTAACCTGCATTTTGATTCTATTCAGTTATTGTCAGCTAGTTTTATCATGAGCCCTATGCATTGGGGAAAGAAACGGAGTACAGTTACCTTTCTGTGAACCTCTTGCATTGTTTAGGGACAAACACAATTATATTGAACATTTAGAATATAACAGTCCTTTCTGCTTTTATGAAAATGAGAAGTAGTGACAGGAGTTTCTGTCTCTTTACTGGACCATTGCATGTAGGTTGGTGAGGGGCTTCATCTTGCTTTTTTTTTCTTTCTTACCTTAAATGCAGAGAGAGTATTTGATATGAAGAGCCATGGTGGCGCAGTGGTTAGAATGCAGCACTGCAGGCTACTTCTGCTGACTGCTGACTACCAGCAGTTTGGCAGTTCAAGTCTCACCGGCTCAGGATTGACTCAGCCTTCCATCCTTCCGAGGTCAGTAAAATGAGGACCCAGATTGTTGGGGGCAATATGCTGACTCTGTAAACCACTTAGAGAGGGCTGTAAAGCATTGTGAAGCGGTATATAAGTCTAAGTGCTATTGCTATTGCTATTGCTATTGTGAACTGAAACAGCTGTGTGATGATCCTGAGCAAAATCAGGTATGCAGAAATCTCCTCTAATTACAGATGTGAGCAGATCATGGACCAGAAGCACTCAGGGCATCTATTTCCAGATGTTTCCAAATTTTTGCTGCTTTAATCGGGTTGCAAAAATACAATGCATCTTTTTGTTTTGTCATATTTCAGGCACCCATTTTGTTGCATCATACTCTTCCACAATTCCTCCCCCAGCAGGTTTTTGTTTTCTGAAACTAAAGATTGAAATGGTTACCATTCATCTCACAAAATCTTTTATTGCTTTAACTCCTCAAAATACACCAATACTTCTTCAACAGGCCAGCCACTTGGTCCCACCCAATCTGGCAACATCGCATCATCTCATTTGTCAAGGCCAATGGATAGATGGAGCAAGAGATAGAGAGGCAGACAGATAGATCTCTCCCTCTCCCCGCCATAAAAATGCTCCTGTTCGAATTAAAACAAACAAATAAACAAGAATCAAGCTTGTCCATCTATTGTACATGGAATGCAATCTGTGCTTTGCCCTTTTCAATTTAACACAATCAGGTTCTGAATTTTGTAAAAGGTTTTGCATAAGTTGAACATATTGCATGGTGCAGGAAGATGGGTGGGCAGAAAACAGCTGCTTTAGTCCTACACTCTCTTCATGCATATGTCATTTGAATGTCTGAATTGGCCTGTTATTTGTTTATTTATAATTTTTACTTTTCTCATTGGGACTTATGTTATTAACTTCCATACAAACATTTTCCTACTGTTGAAGACAAATTTGGGGGCCTGCATGTTTGTGGGGGAACTGCAATTGAAAAATTGCATGGGTTTACAGAAGGCCTTCTGTTATAAAACTGAGCTTAAGTGGTCCAATTTAGATTCACCAGATTGAAGTCATCCAAGGTGCTAGTTATTATTTGCAATCCCAACATCAATACAATAGAGATACTATCAAGTGCTGTGAGAATCAGAAAGGAGAAAGGACTGTTCATTTCACGTCAAAAGTTGCTTCATTGTGGCTTATTTCTTTTCTTTTCGTAAGACTCCATTCTTGGCATATTGTCTTATCAATGAAGACATACTGTTGTTCCCTTAATATCCCATTGCTATTTGAAAGTGTGTTGGCATGTGTGTGCGCTGTAGAGGAGGAGAGAAAAATCATTTTTTTTCATGTTAGTGCAATCAAAGAAACAACAAATTCAGTAATTTGTAAAATGGATTTTATATTATCTGGTTCCCCCCTCCCCCCAACTATTTTCCCTTTTTCAACAAGTAAGCTCTTTAGTAAATCCTCTAAAGCAATCAAATAACTATTAAATAGCTTCTTACTGGGTTTTTAAAGGCCAGCTAGATTAAAGCATCAGGAAATACAAGATGGATTCAAAGTGGATTCAGACATTAAGTGATTTTACCCAATCATGATGGGATGAAATTAATGGATTTAGCACTACTCTGGAACAGTGCTAAACTTATGATTCAGAGTAGCCTGAAAATTTACTGAGTAGAACAAGGCATGACTGTGGGGGAAGCAGTTGTGAAATGAAAGGAGAAGAAAACCTCTTCCTGGTGGTATAAATGTCAGAAGAGGCTATCTGGGGATAAATAAAGCAAATGAATGAATCAATGGAACCACTTCACTCTACTTTTAGAAACAAG
This sequence comes from Thermophis baileyi, assembly GCA_003457575.1. Classification (NCBI taxonomy): domain Eukaryota; kingdom Metazoa; phylum Chordata; class Lepidosauria; order Squamata; family Dipsadidae; genus Thermophis; species Thermophis baileyi. The sequence continues at coordinate 1,826,913 of QLTV01002840.1, forward strand.
GGAATGCTATCACTTTGTGAAGCTGCTTCAAAGGAAACAGAATAACAAAGGAATTAAAACACAATATTCTAATACTTGCAAAAATCAAAATTTATCAGAAAGGTAGTGTGAACTTTCTTAAAAGTAATAAATGACTTATACCGGATTTACATATTTTTTCTCCGGTGGGACCGGTCTATCAGGGCAACCTGGTCTACCCAATTATGGGACGGAGCATACTGCTTCCGTTTTACATAAATTTAACACTGGATTTTCATGTACTGATTATAAACTCCAAAAGTAAATATATGTGAATCACTAAGGAAATCAGTGAGTGATTTTTTAAGACTGTACTTGAAATCATCATTTTGTAAAAAGCTGGTAAGCTGCATTTCTTTGTTCCAATTCAATATATTTGTCAAGGCTGACTTGCTCTGCACTTTCTCTTGCAGCCAGGCAACAGAAACTAGGGAGGGGGGGAGGAATGATTGGAATGTATGGGTGGCTGAGAGGGAATTGAGGAATTCCTGTGCATCCGTCTGTGGCCTGGGAGAATCTCGACACCTCAAGGTCAAATGATGAGAGCCTTCTGAGCTGAGCAGACTGTTTCCCAAAACAAAGAGATTGTACTGGATTGGTGGACACTGAACAGTGGGTGGCACAGAGCGGAAAAGGGGGATTGTAACTATGCAGTTTTCATGTGAAAAGTCAGAACTAGCTTTGCTTTCTACTGTGCCTATATGGATCTATCAGTAAAGTTATACTCTTAGTAAAATAATGTCCCAGGAGTTTCTTTTGCTGCATATGCCAGTGGGACAGTTGACATTAAGCCAGTTCTCATAGTAGTAGCCTACCTGGATCCCACCAAGAGGCCAATAATGCCAAGATGTTGGTGGCAGACAAAGATTCGGAGGAGAGGAAGAAGCCAGAAGAAATCCTGGCTCGGGAAGCTCCAGTGATGCTTTAAGCTGTAGCAGGGCACAGCTGGCTGGTGTGCATCCCAAACAGAAAACCCACTGGGTGGTGAATGTGGGCAAGGCGGTGGAAGCCAAGGACCCCCTGTATCCTGAGGGAGTCAACATGGTCCAAGGGAGCAGATGAAAAATAAGGCAACTGGCTGAGTAGGACAAACCAGCTGAGTGGAAGTTTCCGGTCACTATCCACAGCCAATCAATGGAGCAGCTGAGAGAGAAGTTTGGCAGTTTGGAGATTTGGTCAGCTACATCACCAGGGATCACAGTGGCGGTAACTAGGGTGGGAGAAGTGAAGCCACAAACAGTGGAGGCTCCCTCTCTCCTGCTCCTATATGGAGCGCTATGGAGTGATGTACTCAGATGATGCAGCCCAGGTTCATGCTGTTGCATCTAACCTAGAAGGGAGTGCTTTAAGATAGTTGGTGTCTCTGCGTGATGAGAGTTCTCCAGAGCTGACTGACCTAGATGCCCTCATGCAAGCACTGCAAGAGCAGTTTGAAGACCCTATGGCAACTCAACACATGGAGGCCTGCATCCACATCCTAAAACAGGGCAAGTGGTCAGTGACGGAGTACATCCAAGACTTCCACAGTCTGGCTAGCCCCCTGAGAGACTGGCCTGAGTGCATGCTGGTTTACCAATTTCGGGAAGGACTAAGCAAAGAGCTATACCACAACTGCCTAGCCTGGGCAGTGCCACATGACCTGCGAGCATGGTACCGAATGGCCACTGAAGTGGAGATTGACCTAATGGAGTACCATGAACACACATGCAGGAAAGCCGGCCTCGCTGAGCTCCTGAGAAATGACTGGCCCCCAGAGGAGGAACAGGGGGTGCACCTCTGATCAAAGGAGGGAAGCCTCGCCAAAGCCCAGGGTCTTGCTTCTGCTGTGGAAAAGAGGGCCATTGAACTGCCAAGTGCCTCATGCCATGCCCAGCTATTGCTCCCCCACCTCTGAGCCAGCCGAAGAAGAAAAAACCCCCCAAGAAACTAAAAGAGAAGATAGGCATGGGACAGCAGGTAATGGAGTTCTCTCCCCAATCCAGTGAGGAGGAGGGAACTCTGACCCCCAACAAACTGGCCCCAGTCTTCTATGAAAGCAACAGTGAGGGGGACAACAACCCGATGGTAAGTGGCACTATCACCTCTAGTGGACGGAGGTTGTGATGTCCCCGGGAGTAAGGGGGGATCCTCACAGCCCTACTGGACTCGGAGTGCACCAGGTGCTTGGTTAGCCCCCAGGTGGTAGAGATATAAACTATAAAAGTCTATAAACACTCAAAATCATGCTTAAATTGTGAAGGTCTATGATCTAAATTTGGGGTTGTGAAGCAACCCTGTTCCTTCCTTCTAAAGATAGAGCAAAGTAGCCATATTACTTTACTTCACAGCCTCTTCTGGATATTAAACGGAGGCTTTCAGGTGATGGGAAGTGTCTTATTGAGGCAAATCATATTACTCAACGATCTGCAGAGTCTCACCTTCATAACACTGATGGGCTACATTGAGATAAAGGCAACTTGCACAGGCCTAATATCATACCCATATAACTATTTTCTTATAGGTAGCTTTTTGTCATAACGAAATATCAAATATGCAACAGCTGTCACGCTATAATACAGCAGATTCATTGTGACCATTTTCTGAAATGATAATAACTAAGCTTTACAAAATCTCTGAAAGAACAGGTACCCCATTTGCTACAGATTGCTCTCTAACAGTGGCATATTGCTAACCCACAACCATACTTCATTTAATTATTATTCTCCCCTTGCTTTGAATTTAAGAAGCAATTTCAAGCATAGACACTAACAATCCTTCATCTTAACTGACAGATAAAATAAGATATTCAAAAGTATATACAAAAAAGAATAATGGTGAATTTGTTTATATTTGTTTGTTTGTTTGTTTGTTTGTTTGTTTGTTTATTTATTTATTTATTTATTTATTTCCTGCCTTCATTGTTTTTACAAATAACTCAAGGTAGCAAACATATCCAACATATCTTCTTCCTCTTATTTTGTCACAATAACCCTTGGGCTGAGAGTGTGACTGATCCCAAATCACCCAGCTGGCTTTCATTGTCACACATCTTTTTATAATTGAAGATATTTGAAAGAAATGTTATAGATCACTGATACATTTTGCTGAACTTTTATTGTTCTGTGCCATATTGCCTTTAAACATTTTAGTGGACTTTGCATGAGACTTCCATCTGTGCTTGTTAGCCATATTGTTGTGTAGTGTACCAAGCCCAAAGAACACATCAAGATTTATTGGTTTAGAGCAGACAAAATGACCAATCACTATTACAACAAAGTGCATTACATGGTCCCTCAGACAACATAGTTATTTTATTGGACTGGGGCCATTAAAATAAATAAATAAATTTCTTCTCTCCTTTTTCACACCTGAATCAGGAATGAGATTAGAAGCTTCAGCTTCAAACTGAATGTATTTTATCCAAATGAGAAATAAGAAACCATAATTAGCTTTGCCTTCAAACCTGGATTTCATTAGACTGTCTGGTAAATGATCAAAATTTTAATTGCCAACTAGACAAAGTGAGAACTGCTAAAGAAAATGTGAAAAGAAGGAGGAAAGCCCAACCAAAGCTCATGTCTTTTCATTCTGGTAATAAAATATTGATGAAAGTTAAGTTTGGTAGCTAGACTCCGGTTACTTCCAGATAACTAGAGCTTCTGCTTTCCAATTGTTTGAATAGTTTACAAATCTATTCTCCACCTTCCCTTCCTTGTTAATAAGCAATAGACTACTTGCAGCAGATGATGTTGGTCCCCTTTGCACACATACACCCCATTTATCAACTTGAAAGAGAACAATTGCTTTGAAAGACAATTTCCATATGCAGAGAAACAATGAGGATACATCAAGACTGCAAGCCCCTATTTACAGAACCATATGATTAGTGGGGGTTCATTCTGCACTGATCTTTAGACTGGCCATTTTTATCTGCAAGTATTCTTATACCAGCTCCTCAAATCTGGTATAACCAGCTGGTATAGCTGGTATTATATAAAAGCTCCCTCAAAAGTTATGTGTTGAATCTTTCAATGTCAAAGCAAGGCATTCTGGCAAAGATACAGTCTGCTATAATATATTACTTTCGGAACAGCTTGGCCCATTTGCCAAATGGATTGTGTGAGGCTGGAGGGAGTTTGTAAGAACAGTCTTAGGAAGACTTCTCATTCCATAGGCTTTAAAAAGATGCTTAACGTTTCTTTTAACTTAAAAAGAAGGGGAAGCTAGAAGAAAAATGTCAACCCGTAACATATTGATGATAAAGTAATCCATTCAATCGAGTCTGACTCTTGGCTATTACTTACAAAAAGATTTCTGCATTCCATGTAATAGTTCTTAAAAACAAAATTAATGGCTATTTTCAGTTCAGTTCTTTGCTTTTTACCTGCATAGAAAAAACAGTAGTAGTAGTATAAATTGTAGTAGTACAAAGCACCCTAGGGGACTAGAGAGGGTAAAAGAGTATAACTTTTTTTAAAATTGGCCACCCATGTCATGGCAGCCCTTTGGTTGACAGACAAGCTCCACCCATCTGGTGGCAGCCTGTACTTCCAAATGAACTTACCTAATTAAAGGTTTTTCATCCTCCTCTTCTCCAAGATGGGAGAACTCCAGTGCTGTGGATTTCAATTCCCATTCTAGTCACGAATTGTACTGAGACTCTTGCCCACCTAGTCAGAGATAAAATAATGTCTCACTTTCCAGAGTTTTCCAAGAGCTTCTTCTGTGAGAAAACAAGAGACCACAGAATCAGATCTGGCTAGCTTTTTGCAATATCACAATTTTATTCATGGCATGAATAAAACTATGAGAGTGATTTGGAATGCACCATATGCCTGTAAAGGACTTGATTAAAGTAATCCAAAAAGGGCTATAATTATGCATCATTACATACCAGATCCATTATTTTGAAAAATTAGAGATCTTATGATTTATCTGATGGGGTAAGATGTCACCAAATTCATTGTCCAAACTTAGACTCAGGAGTTTAGGACAACTTGCTGCATCCAACTCACCACGGTCAACTTGCTGTGGCCAACTTGCTGCAGCCAACTTGCTGCGGGACAACTCACTGTGGGACAAGACTTACACTAATATTGAAGAAATGCTGGAATAGAATCATTAAAGAAAGGCTGCAAAAGTAGGAACAAAATAAAATGTGAATGACAAAAATTAAAATATTTCATCAGAGGACAGTTTCCACTTTGGTTACTGCATATCAATCAATCAGAATAGAGCAGGAAAAGACCTTAGAGGTCTTCTAGCCCAGCCCCCTGCTCAAGCAAGAGATCCTATACCATTTCAGACAAGTGACTGTCCAGTCTCTTTTAAAAACCTCCAGTGATGAAGCACCCACAACTTCTGACAGCAAGCTGTTCCACTGGTTAATTGTCCTCACTGTTAGGAAGTTTCTCCTTAATTCCAAGTTACTTCTTTCCTTGATTAGTTTCCATTCATTGTTTCTTGTCTTGCCTTCTGATGCTTTGGAAAACAAGTTGACCCCCTTATCACCTGTCATTCCCCACTCCCGATTTCCTATCATGTACACACAAAGCTTTATTGCCCTTTCATCCTTCCCCCTTTCATCCTCCCCACTTCTTCTTTTGATGGCAGGATGCCTGTGAGGCACCAAGCCAAGCCAGGCAGAGCTGACATTCTGCCCCCCCCTAACAGAAACGTTAGTCCTGGGATTTGCGAACTTTTACCACCAGTTCATGCCCTCGTTTGCCCAGATAGATCTCCCCATCACCAACCTGCTAAAGACAAAAGTGGAGGGGAAGCCCAAACCCAGCCAACTGCTTAAATGGACTGTGGTATGCCTGGCTGCATTCAAAAAGCTTAAGCACTTGTTCGCAGCGGAGCCGATACTGAAACACCCAGACCCCAATTCATCATTCAGACTGATGCCAGTGATGTTGCAGTGGGTGCAGTGTTTCTACAGGAAAATGAGCAAGGGGTCCTGCAACCCTGAACCTACACTTTTAAAAAGCTGAATAAGATGGAGCAAAAACGGGCAGTCTAGGAGAAAGAAGTCTATGCAGTGTGCTGGGCGCTCCTAACTTGGAGGCATTTTCTAGAAGGAGGAAAACCCATTTAAAGTATGGACTGACTATAAAAATTTAGAAGCCTTGAACCCCCCCCCCCGGAGACTATCGCCCAAATAGGTTCAGTTGGACCACTACTTTAACTGATTCAACTTCACATTAAGGTACCTCCCAGAGGGGAGGAACTTTCTAGCAGATGCTTTATCCAGGCTGCTATAATACAATAGTTCAAAGCCAGAAGTGATTAAACCAGTCATCCCCTCCAGGCAACTAGCAGCCCCAGTCACCACCTGGGCACAAGCCAAAATGAAAACCCAACTAGCTGGTAATTTTAATGGTACTCTAAAGTCTCACATTTATTGGGGGAAAAACCCAGTATTTGGTAGCCTGGAAAGACTTTCCCCCCTCAGAAACTGAATGGGTTGGCTCCCAACATATTAAGGCCCCCAAACTGCTTTAAAAATTCCATGACCGATACCCAGATAAGCCACATTGAACTATTTTTCTAATTTAGAAATTTTATGTATCTCTCCCACCCCTCTCTTTCCCCCCCTCTTTTGCAGGACTAACATATCTGTTAAGGGGGGCAGAATGTCAACTCTGCCTCACAGGCATCCTGCCATCAAAAGAAGAAGGGGGGGGGAAAGGATGAAAGGGGGAAGGATGAAAGGACAATAAAGCTTTGTGAGTACATGATAGGAAATTGGGAGGGGGGAATGACAGGTGATAAGGACCAGAGCAGCCAGCCAGGCACCCTGAAAAATATGCGGATTACCTCCAAACATCTCAGTATTCTCAAAACATCTTGGCGAGTTCCAGTTGGCTAGAAACGGACTGGTCATGGGGGGAAGGGATAAGCTGGGGGTAAACTTACACCTTATTTTTGTGTCTAGCAAGCGTGGTAGATTTCAGATGTGGCTTGACTTTACTGCAACCAACATCCTTAGTAAAAGAACCCTTTGCTTTAACAAATGGAGTCAAAGGCTTTTCTTTCCTAAGTCCAATATCTATCAAAAGGAACTGAAGTGTTTCAGCATTCTCTCTCTCTCTCTCTGTGGCTGACATTGGGAAACCCTACCAGTGCCTCGAAAGGGCTGGACAACAAACAGCACTGAGGCACACAAGACCCCTAAGCACCAGATCCATAGAAGCAGGGGTCTACCACACTAGACAGACCCTGAGGTGCAGAGTATGTAGTGAGGCCTCAGACAGTCTAACACACACTGTAGTAGCAGGGTGTAAGATGCAGGCGGAAACAGCAGACACTGACTCGTATAACCAAGTAGCTGGCATTGTGTACAGGAACACGTGCGCATGTATGGGCTAGATCCATGATGGCGAACCTATGGCACGCGTGCAACAGGTGGCACGCAGAGCCATATCTGAGGGCACGCGAGGCATTGCCCTATGTCAGCTCCAGTACGCATGCGCACGCTGGCCAGCTGATTTTCGGCCTTGGGGAAGACCGTTTTTACCCTCCCCAGGCTTCAGGAGGCTTCCCTGAAGCCTCCGGAGTGCGAAAAATGGCCCAATGGGCAAACCGGAAGTTCAGAAAAACGGACTTCCGGTTTGCCCGTTGGGCCATTTTTCACACTCCGAAGGCTTCAGGGAAGCCTCCTGAAGCCTCTGGAGTGCGAAAAACAGCCCAACGGGCAAACCAGAAATCTGTTTTTCCAAACTTCCAGTTTGCCTGTTGGGCCGTTTTTCACACTCCGGAGGCTTCAGGGAAGCCTGAGGGTGAAAAACGGCCCAACGGGGGGCGCATGCGTGGGAATGCGTGCATGCGCAGTGTGGCACATGTGGGGGGGTTGTATGTTGGCATGCACTAGCGCGCGCACACTCCCATTTTTGGCATGCAAGAAAAAAAAGGTTCGCCATCACTGGGCTAGATCCTCCCACATCCAGATGGGAGATTTCACAGAACGTTGTGGAGAATAACAGGGTTAAGAGCCTATAGGACTTCCAGATACAGGTGGACAGACAGGTACTGGAAGTACAGGTATGATCAACCAGAGATCATAGACAGGGACCAGAAGACCGCTGTAGTGATAGATATAGTAGTGCCAAGTGACAGCAACAACAGGAAGAAAGAGTATGAGAAGCTGGGAAAATTAAGAGTTCCAGTGGTGGTAGGAGCATTCAGGTCAGGTTTGTGCCTCCTAAGCTGGAAGAGTGACTTCAACAGATGCCAGGAGCAACATCAGAGCTCTATGTCCAGAAGAGTGCAGCACTAGGTGTTTTGTGTGTGTGTGTGTGTGTGTGTGTGTGTGTGTGTGTGAGAGAGAGAGAGAGAGAGAGAGAGAGAGATTCTTTGACCTTTGGCCAGCAAATTGGAAGTTGTTTTTACAGGCAAATTAACTTATGACATTTCTTTTGTGACAGCTTGTTTTTCATGAAAAATAGGATTGGTAAATAGATTATATTTATGGTGCATTTGCCTCTAAAACATATTGCACTGCACAGTCAATTAGGTTGCAAAGAGTCATCTCTAGGTTTCTGTTCAATTCATTAAAAAGTAATGAATCTCCCACTTCCCACTTCCCCATCCCCTTTTCTTATCAGCAACCAAATCCTGGTAGTTCTCATAAGATCTCAAGATGAGGGCATCCAGCCAAATGGCTTTAAAGCAAACCATCAAATAAAAAACAAGCATATGCAAATGAGGATCTTTAGGGAAGCAATGCTCTGCAGAAAGAAAAGGGGAAAAAAGACAATTATTTGCAGAAATGAGAAAGAAGGATGCAAGAAAAGAGAAACTAACGATGGGTAGGTCTTGCTAACGAAACACACATGTGCAAGCCCTTTCCCAATATTCTGTTCTCCCAGCTCCCCACCACCACCAAAAAGCAGTAAGTCTAAGATGATTTGAAACGGAAGGAGGAAAAGGAAGGAAAAGCTCTGGTTGCTCACTCTTGATTGCACTTCCTGTTATGACCTCGCAACAGTGTTTCAAAACCTCCTGAGGACTGCAAAGTCCTGAGCTATCAGGAGAAAAATAAGCTTGCTTGCTACCCACTATCTCTCTCAAGACTAGCTAGTAATATTTCTGCTTTGACTAATTCAGTTATTAAATCTTCTGTTTCTTGTCTCCTACCATACTTAATTGTAGCCCCCCCCAAACCTGGAAAATCTACTCAAAGAATCATTCAAACTTGACAAGTGTCTTTTAAGGGGTATTTATTTAAAGACACCTGAAGATGCGTGAAAATAAGGCTGATTCTCTTCCCTATTGGTTAAAAGTTCTTTGGCAGGTTGACAGTTTCTAAGCAGTCTCTCAGCTCAGTTTAGTATCCAGTGCACAAGCAAAGTTTATCCGTTGTAGCAAAAGTAACAAACACATTGGTGACCTCATGAAGTTGTCATAACTCTCCTGGAGTAATCCATAAAAGTTCAGACCACAGCAAATTTGTTCTTGAAGATGCTAAACTAGCCTCAATTACTTTTTTCCCATGGTTTTCTATGACTCTGAATCTCTTATCTGAGGCAGGAATTTCACTTCAAACTCTTAAGAGTGAACTAAACACTTGATGCAATGTTTACTTTCCTAATATAATTTTTATTCTAGCATTCATGGAAGCAGTGGAACATTGTGGCAGAAACCATCAAGAATATTTGATCTGGATAAAAGTTGATACTAAGATAAAATAACATAAAGGAAAGATCCCTGATTAATGAGGCAGATCTGAAACTGAAAGAGCAAATCTATCTTATAAAGATCTGGTATGTTTATTATTTTAATCCCATAACAAGGTTTATTTTTAAGAGCACTCAGAACAATATGCCAACCAATCCACTCTAGCTTGAAAACTATATTTTTTCTTATAGCATGGTCCACAAATCATAGTGACCTCAAAATAAATAAGTCACATTATTATATGTAAGCTGTGTTTTTATAGGCCTGTTGTGATTTATAATTTATGGCTTGTGGGGGAAGTGCCTGTTGTGAACTATTTATTCAGCAATCTGTTCAATACTTGAAAGATATTGTACAAAAAAAGTCATATGGTATTAGTAAAAGCAGACAAATTTATGACTTTGTTTCATGGTGAAAAATCATGAAGTCATATTGTGCATTCAAGCTGCAAAACACATTGCAAATGCAATTACATTTAGAAGAGCATTCAAAAGCTTTTGGGAGGGAAGTCCCCAAAACTGATATTGTCCAACTGGGATGCTGACAGCCTGCTCTGAATTATTGGAGAAAGGGGGAGCAGAAATATGTTCCACTTCCTTTCACTTGAATGTCCTGATCGTTTACTGACAGCCTTTGATTCCAATCAGTTGACCTAGTCCAATCTGAGAGCAGCTACAGAAAATGACTAGACAACCTTCCTGACCCTGTCATCATCTAGATGTGATGAGCTATACATTTCATCATCTACAACTACTGGTCATAGATAAAGGTCAACCCATCTAGAGGAAAGTATATTGGCAAAGGCAGGAATAGAGTAAATGGTTATGGTCAACTAGAAAGCCCTGAAGTTATGGTTAAAATTGCAGCCAATGACATTTTATGAACAGGCCAGTTTGAGCTTTGGTTGCTTCAAATACTTGTGAAACTCTCTGGCACACTGAAGGAAATAACTGTAATTCTCCACAGACCAAAGCTCACAATCAGATGTTACATTTTCTTGCTTAACGGCAGTTTGGTGTGGTCAGCCTGTGTTCTTGGGGGAGTAGATGGGGCTGTTACAGGATACCACATATGTTGCAGGGAAAGAACTCCTCCCTTGGGCAGGTTGCCAGCACTTGCTGCAACTGCAGCTATCAGCTTCTGGCCTAAAGATGAGCACTAAAGTGAGTGAGACACGAATCTGGCAAGAATATTCTTGAGGCTCTACCACAAAAGAAGTGATCTCTGAAATGCTGAACTCTTTACAGTTATGACCAGCTCACTGAAATACTGAATGGTAAGGAGATTTTAGAAATGTTCAACCTAGAAATGAACAGCTATTATGAAATATGCCATGAAAAAAAAAGCAGTGAAAAGTTTCCTATATAATTTGATCATCTGAAATGTAGCATTCCTTTCGATTCACATAACCATGAATATTATCCCTTCTGGGACTGGTCTTATTCAAATGCTTCAATGCTTCAAACAGATGATTAATCTCTGAAGAGGAAGTTCATGTGTAGAGAAACATGGGGGAAGAAAGGGCTATATTCAGTTATAATCCCAGTTAAAAGTTCCTCTTTTCTTTTTAACTAAGCTTTTGATATACTTAAACATGATTTGGGTATAATTTAGTAACATTAAATGGAAAGTACCAACAACAGTGAAAATCCTGGTGGATGGAGTGCCAGGAACACACTCCACATAGCAAACATGATGTCACAAAAGTTACAAAAACCCTACAGCTAAAAAAGCTGCATTGCACATTTTTGTGGATTTGTTTAATTAGTGCCACAGTAGTTAGGAACCCTCTTTTATTTGTTATATTCTTTTTATTCATACTGTAGCAACATAAACATACTTGTTGGTTTTTCTAGAATTACGGAGGCTATAAGAGATTTAAAAATAGTGCCTTTGTCCTCTGGTTTCAAGGGCATTGAAGTTTTCACAGAAGAAGTAGAAGTAAATGTTTCTTGAGACTTGCTCTCCCAATGCTTAAATGGTGCAATGAGTAACTCTTATAATTTTTTGTTTTGAGATTATTTATGTAACAACTACTGTACATGTTCAGAATGATCACTCACATGCCACTAGCTACCTTTTTTCCATGTAAATCCTCATCCATGCAATAATGTTTCAGAGCACTACCTATGTAGGAATTTGCACTAAAATCAAGTCAAAGAAGTAATTAATGTTTCAATGTTTGAAAATAACCGACATACTTCTCACTGATCTCTTATTCCTCTTTTCTCAGTCAGCTACAGGTCGTTGCAAGGCTATTTCAGAATATAATATTCTGTGCTCAGTTCCTTTTTATTTTGAGTCATTCTAGAAAATCATGTTGATCCTGTGACCCCATCTATACGACACATGAACGATGATAGGAAGAAGAGAATTCACAACTCCTGACTGAATACAATTTTGTGATTCATTTATTCTTACCTGGCACTACAAAGCTAAGGATAAAACATGTCATTTTGACAGATTCCTGATCTGAAACTGAATTTTATTTAGTTCCATATTCTTAATAAAGCTGTAGCAACATAAACATGCTAGATTTACTGGGCAGGATTATTTAATGAATGAATTAGGTAACTCTAAACTCAGCTCTAAACTCTAAACTCAACTGATCCCTTCCTACTAGCTATTTAGTCTGTTCTCAGATGGCAAAGAAATTTATAGCTTTTATTAGAATAAATATTATCCCTGTATCTTATTGGCTGGGTCCAGGGATAGGGCAGTGAGAAGAGAAGGGCTGGGAGAAGAACATACTATATATCTCAGTATGCACCTTTATATTCACTTATGTAAGAGTAAATCTATTGAATCAGTCAAATTTATTTTTAAACATGGCAGACTGTAAAAGGTATTTCAACTTTTCTTGAATAAAAATATTGGGAAAACAGAAATGGACACACAAATTAAAAATACGCATCACTATAATATTGTAGTTGAAACAAGATGCAGAAGCTTTGTCTGATGGGAAAATTAAGTGTTGAAATGAATTACAGTAATGAAAAACTATCCTTAGCTGTAATTCTTGCTATGTGCTAGACTGTCTGGCACAGAAATATCTTTACTCTGCGTAGAATTGGCATCACAGTTGGAAGCATACAGTCCTCTGTGCGAACAGCATTCCCCAACTGCTGAAAAGGATCTTTTCAGTCACCATCTACCTAATTTCACTTACGTTCAGAAAGGACCAATCTGAAAATATAGCTGGTGCAATGATAAACACTATTGGGACAACAAGCATTATTGGTAGAAGATTATCATTTTAGGTTCCTAATCTCTGGAAATGGACCAGAGGCTAGCTATTAATTATTAGTACAATGCATTTCATATAACAAATCTATTTATAGTAGTTGAACTGCTACATTTTCTTCTAATGGAAATTTCCAAAAGTATTTTTGGAGGGAAAAAAGCTATGGAAAGAATTTTATTTTAAACAACTGCAAATTGGCTTGGAGGGTGTTTATAATATAACTGTATAGCTTTTTTAAATAAAAAAAATAGTAATATGAAACTAAAATCTGATCTTATTTTTCATAGTCTGTATTATACATGTGCACACATCACTGATTAATTTATTGTTTTATAAATATGGGTTATATGTACCATTTATTAAATGTAATCATTCCTATCAAAATTTTGTATCATCATTTCGCTTTTCCTCATCTGCTGAGGTCTACAAGGGTCAGCTCAAGGACAAGCAATGACTAATGCAGATGCTTGATGGAGGAGGTACAAAGGAGAAATTGGTGTATTCTAGGCTGCATCAACGGAGGAATAGTATCAAGATCATGTGAAGTATTAGTATCGTTATATACTGCTTTGATAAGACTACACTTGGAATACTGTGTCCAGTTCTGGTCACCATAATACAAAAAAGATGTTCAGACTTTAGAAAGAGTGCAAAGAAGACCAACAAAGATGATTAGGGGTCTGGAGGCTAAAACATATGATGAATGGTTCCAGGAATTGGGTATGTGTAGTCTAATGAACAAAAAGACTAGGGGTGACATGATAGCAGTCTTCCAATATTTGAGAGGCTGTCTTTGAAGAGGAGACAACCTATTCTTCAAAGCACCCAAGGACAAGACAAGAAGTAATGGATGGAAACTCATCAAAGAGAGATCCAACTAGAACTAAGGAGAAATTTCATGACAGTGAGAACAATTAATCAATGAATGGCTTGCCTTTAAAAGTTGTGGGTGCTCCATCACTGGAGGTTTTTAAGAAGTGATTGCACAATGATTTATCCAAAATAGTATAGGGTATCCTGCTTGGGCAGGGTGTTGGACTAGCAGACCTCCAAGGTCCCTTCCAACTCTTTTATTCTATATTCCGTATTCCGTATTCCCTCCCATTCACTCATTCACACACACACACACACACACACACACACACACACACACACACACACACACACACAATCTTACTTAGAAGGGAAAGTTAATGGTTATTATCTCTCTGCTATATGCAATGTAGTAAAACCGATGAGTGCAACTGTGAAACTATTTACAGTAGTCCTCCAATAATGACCACAATTCAGACTAGACTTAACATTGTTAAGCAAGGTGGTTGTTAAGTGACTCACATTTAATTCTATGCATTTTTGCCATGGTTGTTAAGCAAATCACTGTAGTTCTTAAGTGAATCATGTGATCTTTGAGCAAATCCAATTTTCCCTGTTTGCTTTCCAGAAGCTTCTAGGAAGATTGTAAATGATGATCACATGACCCCAGGACGTTGCAACCGACTTGCAAATATATGTTGGATGCCAAGCAATCAAATTTTGATGATGTATCCACAGGGATGCTGTGTTGGTCATAAGTGTAAAAAACCGTCATATGTCACATTTTTCAGTGCTGTAACTTTTGAACAGTCACTAAATGAATGGTTGTAAGTTGAGGACTACCTGTACTTGCCTGCCATTCCATTAATTTCATTCATTGCATGATAAGTGACTAAGAAAATAAAATGGGATGGGATTGCAAGCCAAACATATACTGTGTTATTTATTTATTTATTTTATTTATTTTATAAAATTTATATGCCGCCCAACTCCCGAAGGACTATTGTTAGCCTTGCTAACAATATACTTCATGAGGCCTCCATGTAGAAGAGAGCTAAAAGTTTAGAAAAGCTAATTTAAAAAAAGTGAAGGGAAAAATATTGCACTATCAAATGTTGAGCAGTTGGACTATATTGACAAAGGCTTTTTCCTATGGAACCACAGGTGGACAATAACATTAGTCAGCAACAAAAATGGTCCTTAATTCCAGCAAAGGATGCATTCTATTCAGTTCATCATGCAATCATGTGCGAAGTTTCTTGAAAGTTAATGGTACACTCTTTCTATAAAATGGCAGTCTTTAGCCTATCTGGTCCAGTAATGTCTCTTCCTCTATGTATATTCATTCACAGACCTATTCTATACATTTAAGGGCACAATAGAAGAGATATAAGGCCCACATAGTTCAGCCTTTTGTTTCCCTAGCAGCCAACCACATGCTTGTAAAAGGAAAAACAAAATGTGTCAATGACACTCCTGCTTCTGTCTCCAACACTCAGCAACTTGCTGCCTCCAAGAGTATAGCCTGATTATAGCTATTATATAATGAGCCATTGACTGTCTTATCCTCAGATCATTGTCTTAATTATCTTTAAAGCCCACCATTAGTAAGTGGACATCACTTTAGGGTGAAATAACCAAATCATGGTTTAATATGTGCTATGATATGTACTATGTCTCCCTGGAATCCTCCATATACTTACAAGAAGAGGATGAAAACCTCTCTCTGCTCACTTTTCCTGCTACACACAAGATATTATTTTACATGTTTTCTCCATTTGTTAAGCGAAAAGTTTTCAAATATTGTACCCTAATCCTAATCCTCTCTTTTATCAATTGTACTGTTTTCATAATGTCATTTTGGTGTCCTTTTCTTTTATACCTCTCACTGTTTAAGTATCCAGAAAGGAGGTAAAGTCATATACAGTATGTTCATTCAGGCATGTATTTTACAGTCTAATCTTATGGACTGTGCTAAGGAATAAACTGGAAGGAAACGAAAACAGTCCTTGCCCTGATCTTCTTGCAGGAAAGGTAGTATTACATCTTAATTAAACTCCCCAAAGCAAGATGACAGTACCATCTAATGATATTTCCTAATGATAAAGCCAAGGAACTTTATCCCCTCATAATGTTTTTTTTCCACATTCAATGCAGCCTCTGCAATCTAAAAATGATTCTATCAGAACTTTCTCTTTTGAAATCAGAGTGTAAGCTGTATTCCGTGTTCTTGCTTGACAACGGTAGGTATTCATTTGCTTTGCAAAAAGAGAGCACAATGGGTTGGTGGTTTTCTTCCTAGGCTGAGCCTGTCATATCTGGAGTTAAAGCAAAAGGAAGCAGCTGCTCAGAAGTATTTGTATCTTCAAAGCAGGAAAAAACAGTTCCGTTTTCCCTCTAGTTTTTCAGAATGCTGCTCCATGGTTGTCTTCATTGTTATAAGCAATGGAATTCTCCAAAATTGCTATGATCTGCATTACAATTTGCCTGCCTCTTTTTTACAATCTCAAATTCTTGAGTAATGAGAACATTTTGGCTGCCTTCCAAAATGAAGTTTGAAATCTCTCTTCCACCCCCTCCTGACTAAATGTTTTGATCTCTTTTGACCAGCATAGAGGGGAAATGAAACTGTGAGAGTGAAAATAGTTATTTGAAAATGAAGGTTTTGGAGCCTCTGAATGAAGGGACTCAGATAAATCTGCAACACAATTAAGCTGTTGCCAAATTATACAGAACACAGTCTCCCTTCCCTTCCCTTCCCTTCCCTTCCCCTTGAAAAAAAATCCCACTTATTGATGCAAAATGTATGATTTGTTAGAAAGTAAACGCTAAAGTAATACCATTAATTCAACGGTGAGAAGTGTGAGAGCTTATCTATATAATTTTACCACAGGTATGTTTACCAGCACATTTTCTGGCCTGGTTTGCTTCCATAACTTTTAGCTCTTGATGCTTTGACATTTAGCAGAAACAGGAAGTTGCTTGATATTGAGTCAGACCATTGATTTTGATCTAACTCAGCATTGTCTTCATGGAGAGAGCTTTTGTCCAGAATTTCAGCCAAGAGTCTTTTCAGACTTCTCTAATGATAAAAGGGATTGAAGCGGAGACCCTTGACACACAAAGCATGTATTCTGGTTCTATCACTGAGTCATGACTATTCCCCCATTACTTATCCTTCTGCTGATGTTGAAAGAGTTTCGCAATTTTTAACTTTCAGTTTCAACAAGCCTCTATAACTAGAGGTTCTTGACACAAGGGACAAATTCTAACCCAGTTTATCTTCATAAAGGGTCTCTAATCTTTTCTTGCTCTTTAACACTTATTTAGAAACATCCACTATTAAAGAATAAGGTGTAATTCCAAAATTATAAACCAAATCGGCCAGTCAAAACAGAGGTTTATTACTACTTCAGCTGGCTAAGTTTTATGAAAAATGCAGTTGCAACTGGCTCAGGAAGTCCTGGGTCATAATATAATAAGGTTATGTAAAAATTCATAAAGAGAATTGTATTATTTGAGATATGTATCCTCTAAGCATTTTTATTCTGACTTTCATGTATGCTTTTGCTTATTTTCTCTTGCAATTATATTTGGAATTTTGTATTTTAGGGGTCTGGCCCTTAGTGTGCAAATACAGTTGCAGCTGAAAGAGAGGAACACTTGAATACCATGATGTGTACTGTTAATTAGTTAATTTTTATGATATGTGGTATTTCTAGGTACTTCCACCTTCTATGTGGCTAAAAAATTATGCTGAATGCAAGTAATTTAAAAATCAAGTGCTTTTTGATCTACACTGCCGAATTCACCTAGTATGCTATTATACTCAAAAGGGATTATGTCAGAATAGGACCTTATCAGAGATAAAATCAATCATCAATCTGATCACTGCAGAAAAAACAATTGCTACCAACCTGCCTTCCATTGAGGACCTGTATTCTGCACGAGTCAAAAAGAGGGCTGTGAAAATATTTACAGACCCCTCACATCCTGGACACAAACTGTTTCAACTCCTACCCTCAAAACGATGCTATAGAGCACTGCACACCAGAACAACTAGACACAAGAACAGTTTTTCCCCGAACGCCATCACTCTGCTAAACAAATAATTCCCTCAACACTGTCAAACTATTTACTAAGTCTGCACTACTATTAATCTTCTCATCGTTCCCATCACCCATCTCCTCCCCAAAATGATTGTATGACTGTAACTTTGTTGCTTGTATCCTTACAATTTATATTGACTGGTTCCTACTATGATTTGATTGCTTATTTGTACCCGGACTATCATTAAGTGTTGTACCTTATGATTCTTGACGAACTTATCTTTTCTTTTATGTACACTGAGAGCATATGCACCAAGACAAATTCCTTGTGTGTCCAATCACACTTGGCCAATAAAAAATTCTATTCTATTCTTAAAAAATAAAACTAGCTGACTTAGGTTTCAGGGGATATATTTAACAACTGCATGCATAGAGAATAATCAGGCAATCCAGGGGTTTTGAGATATAGTTTTAGGCAATATGTGCAATTGTTTTAACAGCTGCACTAATATGCTAAAAAAAAAAGAAGGCAGTGACTTCATTTTTCCTTTCTTATGCAAACTCATTTATTATATCCTAATGAACAATGTGGGAAACAGTGTCTCCTTTTCTTCTCACCCCATGCAGTTCCTTCACTCATATGATTTTGTTACAAACTTTTATTTATGTTGAGGAAATAGTATGAAATGGGCTCTCAATGGAGTTTTTGTTTTGTATGCCACCATTCTGAGTGATATATCACAATGAAGGCTGAGCAAGGATTGAATCCTAATTTTCTCAATCCAAATTGAACGCAATGCATATCAGGGTTGGAAGGGACCTTGGAAGTCATCTAGTCCAATCCCCTGCTTGGACAGGAACCCTATACCATTTCAGACAAATGGTTGTCCAATCTCTTCTTAAAAACCTCCAGTGTTGAAGCACCCACAACAGTGGTGGTATTCAGCTGGTTCTCTCCGGATTGCTCAAACAGGTAGTGACGACTGCGGGAGGCTCCGCCCACCCGCCCCGACGTAATGCGCAAGCACTGGGCATGCGCAGAAGGCCATGCGCAGAAGGCCATGCGCATGCGCAGATGTGTGCACTCACATTTGCGAACCAGTAGGGAAGGTAAGTGAATTCCACCTCTGATTCCCACAACCTGGAGGCAAGTCATTCCATTGGTTACTTGTTCTAATTGTTAGGAAATTTCTCCTTAGTTCTAGGTTGCTTCTCTCCTTGATTAGTTTCCATCCATTGCTTTCCATGCATCCCAAGTATTCTGTCTTCAAAAACTAAACAACTGTTTTTGACTTATTGATGACCACAGCATCATATTTTAGGAAGTGAAAACATTGTTGTGAACAGATGCAGACAATATCAGGGTATAAATGCTAATCTTTACAATAAATATGACAACATTTGTATTAAGATTCTTCATGAATTGGCCCCAAAAATATTTCATGGATCAATGCATGATTAATAGGATTGGAAGTAGGCAAGCAAGGTAGAGGAATGCTCTAGATAATTGATTGATTATATGCTATCAAACATTGGTGTCCCCATAGATACTATAATCTTTGTAGGCCTCAAATCTGAATAGAACCACTACATTAACCCTATGCAGTTGTTCAGCTTGCTCGTAGGAAGTATAAATGTGTATACAGGTTTGCTTTCTGTATTCCTATCTATCCTATCTATCCTTTGTTGGTGGAAAACTGTGAGTCATCTTCTATTACTTGGATGCAGGTAGAAAAATCTATTATCATAAACCCCCTGTTTTTCTAAGAAATGTATATGGCCACCTATTCACAGCAATGATAAAGTATTACTACTGATCACATACAAGCTTTTTCTTGCATCGAAACAGTCATAAATAGAACTACTACTTAGACTAGCTGATTCTACAACAGAAGATCGGGATGTTGGAAGCAGTTACATATTTGGTAGATTTATATCCTGCCTTTCTTCCAAAAGCTGAACAGCAAGGAGCCTGATGACCTGCAAGAGACTGAGCCAAAGTCATCCAGTGAGCCTCAGTGACTAAGGGTGCAGTTAGGTATATTTTTGGCTTACAGTTTGGCAGTACAAATATTATTAGTCGGCTGTAGCCAGGCTCCACTTTCTAACCAAAAGAGGCTAGATATGCATTTACCAGTAAATGTCTTTCCTGTCTAGATAAATGTAGCAGTTCAGTTAAGAAATTTCAGAAGCCCAGTCTTTGCCTGATGGGGATTTTAATCTGATAAACCAACACACCATGTAGAACTGTAATTTTTAGGATCTCCAGGACCTAATTCCAAGCAAAAGCCCCCAGAAAACAAATCAAATAATAAGGTAAGGAGTGATGGGAAGGAAGACAAATTCAAACACCAAACAGGAGATATAGGAAGCATACCTAGAGTCAGACATAATGATCTCAAATGACTTTATACAAATGCTCAAAGTTTGGGGAACAAACAGGGTGAACTTGAATTATTAATACATGAGGGTAGATATGATATAGTTGCAATTACTGAAACTTGATGGGATGAAACCCATGACTGGAACATACTGATAGAAGGATACAAACTGTTAAAAAAAAGACCCCATAAAAGAGGAGGTGATTATATGTAAAAGACTGCTATATTGCTACAGAAACACATGGAACCAAAGACAAAAACCTCCTAGAATGCATATGGATTAATATAAAGAAGAAAAGAATGACATTGCCATAAGTGTACATTACAGGCCACCCAACCAAGCAGAAAAAATAGATGTACTTTTTGCTAACCAATTAACAAATATATGTAGGAAACACACTACAGTAGTAATGCGGTACTTCAATTACCCTGACATCAACTGGAAGACTAATTCTGCATCAAGTGAGAGATCGAACAGGTTCCTAACCAACTTAGCTGACAACTTTGTTGTCCAAAAGATAGAGGAGGAAACTAGAGGGACAGCCATACTGGACTTAATTCTTACTAACAGAGAAGAAATGATGGAGGGAGTTGAAATTACAGGAAACATAGGTGAGAGTGACCATGTCATATTGGAATTCAATATAATGCAAACACAAGCAATAGAACATAATCATACCAGAGTCTTAGATTTTAAAAGAGCTGATTTTAACAAACTCAGAGAGAGCTTGGAAAAGATTCCTTGGATGAAAATCCTAAAGGGGAAAACAACTCAAGAAGCTTCAGAAACTCTGAAAAATATGATCATAAAAGCCCAGTCCAGCACAATACCACTGAAAAAGAAAAACAACAAATCCAAGAAGAAACCAGCATGGTTGCACAAAGATCTCTCTGAAAAACTGAAAGACAAAAAGGATAAGCATAAAAAATGGAAAGAAGGACACATAACTAAAGCAGAATATCAGTAGATAGCCAGAATCTGCAAAGATGAAATCAGGAAAGCAAAGAGTTAGAATGAACAAAGACTTGCAACAAAAGTCAAAGATAATAATAATAAAAAATTTCAACTTATAAATAACAAGAAAAAAGACAAGGAAACAGCAAATCCACTAAAGAGAGAGGATCACAAGAAAGTAACAGGCAGTAGAGAGAAAGCAGAGCTGCTTAACTCATTCTTTGCATCAGTCTTCACGCAAAAAGAAAAGGCCAACCTACCAAAAACATAACTGCAAAAGACAGACTAGAAATAAAAAATAAAATAAGCAAGAACATGGTTAGACAACACCTGTCTGATCTTGATGAATATAAATCACCGGGACCTAATGGATTACATCACAGAGTTCTGAAGAAGCTGGCAGATGTCATCTCAGAACCATTATACTATATCTTTCAAAAATCCTGGAGCACCGGGGAGGACTGGAAAAGAGCTGATGTGGTTCCCATCTTCAAAAAAGGGGAAAAAAATAAACCCATGAAACTACAGACCAATCAGCCTAACATCAATACTCGGGAAGATACTGGAAAAGATAATCAAAAAACAGATCTGCGAACATCTAGAAACAAATAAAGTAGAAGTCAGCACAGATTTGTTAAAAATAAATCATGCCAAACCAATCTTATTTCATTCTTTGACAAATTGACTAAATTAGTTGACCAGCGAAAAGCTGTGGATATACAGTAGTATACTTAGGCTTCAGTAAAGCATTTGACAAAGTAGACCACAACCTACTTCTTGGTAAGATAGAAAAAAGTGGGATAGATAGCATCACCACCAGATGGATTTGTAACTAGCTGACAAACTGTACTCAACAAGTAATCCTTAATGGTACTACATCTACGTGGAGGGAAGTAAGCAGTGGGGTACCACAAGATTCCGTCTTAGGCCCAGTACTCTTCAATATCTTCATAAATGACTTAGATGAAGGAATAGAAGGGGAACTCATCAAATTTACAGATGACACTAAGCTGGTAGGAATAGCCAACACCCTAGATCAGGGGTCCCCAACCTTTTGGACCTCAGGGACCACCAAGGTCATAATTTTAAATCCTGCGGACCACCAAATTCATAATTTTAAATCCCACGGACCCTAATTCATAATTTTAAATCCCACAGACCCTAATTCATAATTTTAAGTCCCGCAGACACCCCTCCTCTGATTTTACTTTCCTTCCTTACTCCTGATTTTACCTTGNACACCCTAGATCAGGGGTCCCCAACCTTTTGGACCTCAGGGACCACCAAGGTCATAATTTTAAATCCTGCGGACCACCAAATTCATAATTTTAAATCCCACGGACCCTAATTCATAATTTTAAGTCCCGCAGATCCCCCTTCTCTGATTTTACTTTCCTTCCTTCCCCCTCCTGATTTCACCTTCCTTCCTTCCCTCTCCTCTGATTTTACCTTCCTTCCTCCTGATTTTACCTTCCTTCCTTCCTCCTGATCCTTCCTTCCTTCCTTCCTTCCTTCCTTCCTTCCTTCCTTCCTTCCTTCCTTCCTTCCTTCCTTCCTT
>QLTV01002840.1:1859356-1879531 GCA_003457575.1 Thermophis baileyi
CCCTCCCCTCTTTCCCCTCCCGTCTCCTTCCCCCCCCCTGATTTCACCTTCCTTCCTTCCCCCCTCCTCTGATTTTACCTTCTTTCCCCCCTCCTTTCACCTTCCTTCCTTCAAAAAAAAATTCAAAAAAAAAATGGCGGCGCCCACAGACTGGCACCGACAGAACCAGTTCCGTGATGGCACTGTGATGTCACCAGTGGGTTGCTACCAGTTCAGACGAACCGATCTGAACCAGTAGGAACCCACCTCTGGACTAAAGTTGTTTCAACACTCCATAAAGTATGTTTAGAGCGAAGAGGAAACAAATGCATTTCATTTCCACCTTATCTTGGCTTGTAATAAAACAAAAGTTCTTCAGTTGATGATGAGCTGCTCCATCAGGGTGAGGGTGAGGTTGCTAGAAAGTCATCATTTTTCAACTTTCTGTTTGGAAGAAGGATTTCATTTCATCCTGACTGCAATTTCTTCAAAGAACAAAATGATGTCTTTCATCATTAGGAGATCACCCAAAACCAAAACCAAAAATTCTTGTCTACTATAGCAGCTTTAGGGATAGTTTGCATGTCACATTGATTGCCTTTTTGGCAGAAATATGTTATGTATATTCTTGAATTATATTAGTGAGGGAGACAATAGGGAGGTGCTATAATAGGAAGTCACATGCCTAAATATTATCTATCAAAATCTCGCTGCATACAGAAAGCTAGAACAGTAGGGATATGTGCTGCTTTCTGTGTATAAATGGTGGTGGTAATAAAATATGGTGGTGGTGGTGGTAATAAAATATGTAGATAGGTTATTTCCCACATGTAGATTGATACAGTTCAATCCATAGAAAGCTGCATCCCATAATTCTAATGCAGTAAGTAATCTAATCTAATCTAATCTATAAAGAATTTCTGGTGATTGCAGGATTTGAGGAATGTGAATTTATACTGAAATTTGAAATAGCATAGCTGCTAATAAGTCTCTCAAGCATGAAATTACCTATGTGTGCTTTCCTCTTATGTACATGCTAATCAGGGACTATAGCCAATTTAGCTGCTTGATATATCATGGTTTCTTTTTTTGCATTGACACACTGTAGATGTAGATATATAACGGTGGGAACAGAACCCAGATAGCTGGTCAGTTTAAGAAATGCATATTCTTGCCTGGAAGGACCAAACTACTTCATTAAAAAAAAAATCTTGTAAAATTTGAGTACCATTATGCTTCCTTCTCCCATTCTTGTTTCTTGGTATTAATCATGTCCTTTCATGTTGCAACCTCCTGGAAGGCCATTCCTTCCCTCCAGGAGGTTGCAGCTTGGTGAGTCACTGCTTGATTAGATAATCTAAAAATGGAATATTTTTCCTTGTACCTTGCACCTTCCCAGCTATCCTAAACACCTAAAAGGTGATATATTTCTCTCTGAGAGCATCCTTGCTATATCAAATTAACCAGGCTAAGTTTCGATAGAGCACTGAGCTACTTTTATTGTTCCTTTATCATAAGGATTCCTATTATCCATGTGTAATCTTTGTTGATAAATGCAATGGATATAGCACATAGGCCCAACAAGATTCTTACATTTTCTGAATGTTTAGCTGCAGTTCTCCTGAAGTTGCTGTGGCCTGATTCCTGTTATACCTAACTATGAGTTGTTGGCTGAGTCTGATGAAAACTGGGATCTAATATTTTTTTTAAAAAAAATTATTTATTTCATAATTTTACCACTTGTCTCTCTTGGTATAGTCAAAAGGGAGGATTCAGCACTGTAATGAATGTAAATTAAAAATATCAGAAAAAAAAGCAATGAAGGAATAACAAAAACCCATGTTGGGAAATAGCGTAGCAATCATATCATCTATAAGACATCAGGGAGTCAAAACCAAAAGCAGTATCAAAAACGTGGTCTTGGACACATGGCTAAATGGAAGCAAGAAGGATGCTGTTCCCAAGGGCCTTCTGAAGTCTATAGGTTGCTGTCGGAAAAGAAACTGGGAGGAGTGTTCAGTTAATGATAAATATATTGTGAATTTCTCACCCATGTAAGATTGTGCCTCGTCATAACGTGAACATGCTCCAGCAACTTCTTTGCCCTCATGTTGTTGCTTTCATCACATTCCTGAGAGATACCTTAGCTGTTGCAATGTTAAATGAATGTTTTCTCCTTTAAATGTGTAACAAGCTGCAACAGTTTTGCCTTGAGGGCACACTACTGAACGTGTAGTTCCTTTTTCAATTAGGTAACCTAGTAAAACCTATTGACCGCTTCCTCCTGAAATGAGACACACACAAAACCTGCAGCAATTGGTCTCCAAATAGATTCAGTACAGTTCTGGTGGGGGGAATCACTTAAACTATCCACCCACATACTGTATGTGATATGGCTCCCATAATTTTGCATCTTCATTTTTTGTTCTCTTCTCTCCTTAGGGTTTAAGAGTGGCCTCTCAAACATGAACACACATACACACATACTGACACCCAATCCCAGCTCATTGTTAGATGGTTGAGTGGAGAATATAACAGGTGTGCTATGTTTCTTTTCAAGGACATCTTGCACCTGAATTTCCTTCCAGTTTTGGGGGATGGGAAATATTTGCCTGAAAATCTTATTTTTAGTTATTTCCATTATTTCTATCCATCTGTTTAATTGCTCTTACATTTAAAATTAATACATGATCTAGCATTTGCAAATATGTTTCCTCACATATGTGAGGCAATCAATATTGATAAGGAAGAAGAGATGGCACCTCATTCTCTCCTTCTGCCATAATGTTCATAAGAACATAATTTATTCTGATAGGGTGCAGGGATCGGTAAGGATGTGATAGGCTGTCTGATAAAATAAAGCAAGGCTATGGCATACACTTGAAAGAAAACAGGGAAGCCTGTAACTGTGGAGTCTGCCTGGCAAGAACAAAGGATGCTTATTTACAGACAATATGCACATATAACACTATAACTCTGGATGGTTAAAGAACTAATAACAGTAACAAAGAGTTAGATATCCAGCATACCTCAGCTAGAAGTTAGGAATAGGGATGTCCTGGAGCAAATAGAATGGGCATTAGATAACTCCTGAAGACTTAGGAATAAGGAGAGCTAAAAACTGGTTTCCCCTAGCTCTCCCCCTGTGGTCTGTCCCTATGTAGTCAATCCAACACTGCTGAGATGTTTTGGGATATGCTGAAGTGTTTGGGCTGGTGAAATTCCACTCTCAGGGCAAAGGGCCTTGAAGATGCCAGTGCGCCACCACGAACCAGATTCCAAAGCGCTCTGTTCGTCCTCAACTGTCAAACCCCCTCCCAATTTCCCATCATAAAAGTATACAGCTTTATTGCCCATTTGTTCCCCCCCTCCCTTCCCCGATTGATGGCAGAACATTAGCAAGGCGCCAAGCCGAAGATGGTGGATTTGAAAACAGCAGCAAGTAGATCTGTCCTTAACAGGCCTATTCCTCCTCAGACTGCTGATGAGATTCCTATTGTTGGGACTTCAAGAAAAGCTATTTCGGCCCCATTTTTACAACCTTTAGAATGTAAAATAGGGTGCATTGTGTTAACCCATCAGTTCCTGTACTTACCAGAATGTCCAGTCCCACTTTTGGGAAAGAAGAGCAACCACCCTAGTAATAAAAGAAGAAATTTCCCCAATCCCACCAGAAATAGAAAATGCAGTGAAACCTTGGGTTTGGACAGCGGGACAGCCAGGGAAGGCAATATTTATTTAACCAGTTATAGTGGCTTTAGCCCTGGGGGGACAGGTGGCCAATATAAAGCAATATAATATTAAATGGGAGTCAAAGCAAGGTCTCCAGCCCATTACAGAAAATTTCCTAAAATGGGGACTCATAACCCAAACATCTTCACCTTGGAACACCCTAGTGTTACCTGTTAAGAAGCCAGGCGGGTCCTTTCATTTTATACAAGACTTGAGCTGGGTGAATAGTAACATCCTTACCCTCCGTGTGTAGTACCCAATCCATATACTTTGTTGGCACAAATTAATCCAAAATATAAGTGATTTACTGTGTTGGACTTAAAGGATGCATTTTTCTGTATTCCATTAGCAGAAGAACACCAACCAATCTTTGCCTTTGAATGGTAAGACCCCATATCAGGTGTCCCTGTTCAATATAGATGGAGTAGGTTACCACAAGGATTTAAATATAGTCCCACCATCTTTGGCCAATGCATGGCCAAACACCTGCATGCACGCGCGCAGTTTGGGCACTCGGTGTCTAAAAAGTTCGCCATCACTGGGCTAGGGAATGCCAACAGGCATTCACACAAATAAACAGTGAGCTTGTGAGAGCACCAGCTTTGAGGCTTCTGGACCCCACTAGGCCTTTTACTCCTTTTGCCCATGAGTGGAAAGGCATTGCAGTGGGAGTTCTCACCCAGAAATTGGGTTCATGGCAGAGACCTGTGGCATATTTCAGCAAGCAGACAGATGGGGTGGCATTGGGATGGCCTGGCTGTTTGTGAGCCGCGGCAGCAACAACTCTGCTAGTTGAAGCTCAAAAGTTGACACTGGGACAACATCTCATAGTTAAGGTCCGACATGGGGTTGAAGGGATTATGGAAGTAAAGGGAGCATTTTGGATGCCTGGGGGCCACCAAGCAAAATACCAGACCCTCTTGCTTGACTCCCCAGCCATACAATTAGAGGTATGCAATCCAGCTACACTCTTACTCCAGGTAGATACAGATCTGCATCATGATTGTGTATAGGTGGTGGATTTTGTCTATGCCAGTAGACCTGACCTCAATGATTAGCCTATCCAAAATGCCGACTGTGAATGGTTTACAGATGGCAGTAGCTTTATGATAGAGGCCCAGAGAAAGGCAGGATATGCAATGGTCACACTGTGGGAAGTTATAGAAGCCAAGCCATTACCTGTAAGCACTTCTGCCCAACTGGCTGAATTGGTCACTTTAACTACAGCCTTGCAACTGGCTGTGGGGCAAGCAGAAAGTATTTACACAGATAGCAAATATGCTTTTGGAGTCTTGGCATGCCCATGGAGCCTTATAGAAGGAAAGAGGATTGCTAAATGCAAAAGGATCAACTGTTAAGTATAGCCTACAAATTTTAGAATTATTGGAGGTGGTTTGGCAACCTAAACAAGTAGCAGTCATATATGTCAAGGGGCATTCTAAGGAAGACACCCTTTATGCAAAAGGGAACTGGGCTGCGGACAGAGCTACTAAAGAAGCCACCCTACGACATGCAAAACTAACAGCCTCCCTAATCCTGATTTCTCCATCCATACTCACTTCTCCACCCTCATATACACCCATGTTGAGCCAGGTCATGGAGGGGAATGATGAGTGGTAGAGGGCAAACTTATTCTACCAAATACACCCCTAAGGATTCTTTTATCACAAATACATGAAAGCACACATTGGGGAACAAAAGCTCTGGTAGACTTCGTGACACACTATGCAGCAGGCTATTCTGCTGCCACCCAAGCTGTAGCAGCTTGTCTGATCTGTGCTAGAAATAATCCAAAAGTGGCCAGACACCCATCCTTAGGAGTCCAACTTAAAGGTAACTACTAGTGAGTGTCCTAAGATCCAAAGGGACTTATTTGGGCCTTAAGACTACAATGTCATCAGATGCATGAGGTAATCTGAGGTGATAATGTGACCAACCATGCCAATAGAAATTGTATGATGTGAATGAAGTCTAAGTGATACAAGATGAATCTGCCTTTAGATGGTTGCCATTTCCTCCAGCTTGAAGAAATCCTTTCAGAGTCTGCTGGGCATATTTAGTTCTGCTTGGTTGTGGTTCATCACAAATTGCACTACAATTTTCCTTTTCTTATGCTGAAGCTCTGAAGGCAGAGGAGGAGCCTATTTTCTATGGGCAGAAAACAGAAAACTCTCACTTAAGCTTATCCAACAACTCCTGTGGTACCATAGCTTCTCCTTGTATAGCATCAACGAATAAAGCATTAACTAGAAAAACATCTTGCCAAAATAGTTCTTTCAAATGCAGCGAAGAGAGATTGTACTAATAGTCCTTCCCTCTTTTCTGTCCACTTCTTTAATTATTTTTAGAGATCACTGGACAAATGTATTAAGATATGAATGAGGAAACGCCATCTCCCCCTCCCCCTCCTCCTCCTCCCCCTCCTCCTATCCCTACCCCTATTTCTCCCTCTCCCCCTTCTCCTCCATACATTAATTGTTAATCTTACCACCTCAGGACAGGGGTGGGTTCCTCCCGGTTCGGACTGGTTCGCCCGAACCTGTAGCGACCTGCTGGTGATATCACGATGACATCACCGAACCGGATCGGTCAGTGCCGGTCCGTGGGTGCTGCCATCTTTTTATTTTAATTTATTTTAATTTTTTTAATTTTTTTAAAAAATTTTTAAAAATTTTTCCTTCTGAGCATGCACAGAAGCCGAGTTCTAGCACTGTGCATGCGGTTGCCATCTTTTTTTTGGGCTTTTTTTGTTGATTTTTTTTGGATTTTTTGTTACTGCGCATGCGTGCACACGCGAAACACGCACACGCCCATGAGGTGCGCCCATGAGGCGCGGGAGGGAGCGAACCGGCAGCGAGGTAAGTTGGAGCACAGCCCTGACACATACAGTATATATAGTAGGTAATGTATCTTTTTGTGTGCCTGTGTGTAATATGTATGTACACATATGGCATATATACATAGGATTAAATAGTATATTTTGGATGTTCAGTAGTAGTAGACAGGGAAATTGTATCTCGTTGAGGCCTTTGAGGTGAGGAGAGGCCAGGCACCCTAACCCTAACCCTTGACGTGAGTGACATCAAGTTGGCCACGCCCACCCAGTCACATGACCACCCAGTCACATGACCACCCAGCAACCCCTACCCAGGCACATGACCGCAAAGCCACTCCCACCCAGTCACATGACTGCGAAACCACTCCCATCCAGTCACATGACCACGAAGCCACGCCCACTGTCACATGACCATCAAGCCATGCCCACAAAACAAGTCACACCCACAGAAAAGGTAGTAAAAAAATTAGAACCCACCCCTGCCTCAGGAGTAGCATTGGGGACAATTGCAGTCAGTTTCAAATGGCTTTTGAGGAACTGCAACTGGACATTTCCAGTTGCAATTCTTCAAAATGGCGACACTCTGTAGAGCTTCAATTAGTTACTAAGCTTTCCAGTAGTTGTGTTGATACTTCAACAGCTTCTATATGCTTGAACATTTTAACATTATTTCCGAGACCAATTAACCAAATTGTGATTTCAACTCTGATTATATTCTAAACATTAATGTTGGGCCAGAATGCAAAGATTATTCTTAGACTCACATTTTTGTTCAGGTTTGAATTTTCTATAAACTATTAATTGCATATATTTTAAATCTGGTGATTTGTATGCTTTAATTTTGTCACTAAGGCTTATAATTTCATGCTTAGTCACATTAAATGCCTTAGTGCAGCAGTTCTCAACCTGTGGGTCGCGGCCCCTTTGGGGGTCGAACGACCCTTTCACAGTGGTCGCCTAAGCGCGCACTAGCCCGCCATCTTGGTGCCATGCCCCCTTTGTCACCTCATCGCGTGCGGGGGGGGGGGGCGGGGGTCGCGGCGGTGGAGCGGGGGTCGCGGCATTAGGAAGGTTGAGAACCACTGCCTTAGTGACTCTAGTCTTCAAAATAAAAATTCAGCATCCTGTATCTTCAACTCTGGAAATAGATATAAATAATTAATTGACATTAAATTTCCTTGCAACAGTCTTGTTTTGCTTTAATATTCCTAGCATCATTATCACCCAACACTTCCTTCCTGTTTTTTCAAATTTTTTCTTTAAAAAATAAATTGTATTGTTAACAATATCCACATTTTTCCTCCCATTCCTTTGTGCTTTCTTAGTTTCTTTTATGGAAATTGAGAAAAACCTCCATTTTTTGAAGGAAAACTTTTTATTACTAATTTCCTTGACACTATGCTAGTAATCTTTCAAATGTAATTGTATCTTTCTAAATCTGCAGCTTGGTTCTGTAATTACAGTCTTTTGTAGTTCAAACTCTTCTGATAAGAATCCAAATTTTTATAAGCATCTTTCCAAAATGTTACAACATATGATTTGCACTGGTTGTATAAGATGTATAAATTAAGTTCTAATGACTTCCAGCATTTGGCTATTCTAAATAGTCAAATGCTAGTTTTAAATAATGGTTACCCCTGGATAATGGTTACCCCTGAAAGCTGAGAAAGAACAGCGGAGAATGCTTGATTACATGGCAGTTATTGACTAATCATATGTGTAATACACATAGGGCATTGCACAGACAATATTTTCAAGACTTTTCTTGTTTACACAAATGTGAGAATTTAAACCTATATACAGGTAGTACTCGATTTACAACAGTTTGTTTAGGACTGTTTGAAGTTACAACGGCACTGAAAAAAGTGACTTATGACCATTTTTCACACTTACAACAGTTGCGGCACCCCCATTTACATTTGGATGCTTGACAAGTGGTTCATATTTATGACGGTTGCAGTTTCAGAGGTGAAATTCAGCAGGTTCTGACAGGTTCTGGAGAACCGGTAGCAGAAATTTTGAGTAGTTCGGAGAACCGGCAAATACCACCTCTGGCTGGCCCCAGAGTGGGGTGGGAATTTAGATTTTGCAATATCCTTCCCCCAGGAGTGGGGAGGGAATGGGGATTTTGCAGTATCCTTCCCCTGGAGTGGGGTGGGAATGGAGATTTTGCAGTATCCTTCCCCTGCCATGCCCACCAAGCCACGCCCACCAAGCCACACCGTGCCCACCAAGCCACGCCCACAGAACCGGTAGGGGAAAATTTTGAATTTCACCCCTGTGCAGTTCCCAGGGTCATGTGATCTCCTTTTGTGACCTGATGAGCAAAGTCAATGGGAACCCAGATTCACTTAACAACCATGTTACTAATTTAACAACTGAAGTGATTCAATTAACAAATGTGGCAAGAAAAGTGATAAAATGGGGTAAAACTCATTTAACAAATTTCTCACATAAATTTTGGGCTCAGTTGTGATCATAATTTGAGGACTACCTGTATAAGCATTTCAGAAATTGAATTAACAAAAAGTTGCTTTTACAACTAAACAAAAATAACAAGAGAACCATAGTGAACAGAAAAAAATCAAACTCCTTTTTTGGGAGGAGGTTTTTTTCAGGTCTGTCTTGAGTTCTGGTGACTACATGGACAAGTCCTACATTCTTCAGAAGTTATTGTCAATGCCTTCTTAGCACTTTGAGAGTATTCTGGCCCAAGGTCACCTAGCTGACTTTGTGCCTAAGACAGGACTAGAATTCACAGTCTCCCAATTTCTAGCCTGCTGCTTTTAATCACTATAACAAACTGACTCTCATAACAGAACTGAAGAAGCTTCTTGGATGAGAAGCGAAACGTCTTCCTGAAGGAAAAAACAAGGTCCAGTTGCCTTTGGAAAAAAGCACCTTTGAGACAACCATGACCTGGATGACTGAGAATCTCCATAGACATATGGCTCTAAGGCTGCAGGTTTTCCCTCTCTCTATTTAATCAAGCCATCAATGGTCACTGAACATATATTTTTGTCAAACTGCCAAACAATTTCATAAACAGTCTCTTTATTTCTGAGAACGAATCATTACAAAACCCTTGGGTCACTGCAATCACAAATAAAGCAGGCATTCTTGGAAACAGCTAGGTTCTTTAATGAAATGATTATTTTGAAGAAATAGCCACATAAACCCATGAAATAGTCAAGTAATTTACCCTTTGGGAGCTAAGTAATCAGACCTCTTTGTCTCATTTTGATTCTATTAAATTTCCTGTATTTCAATTTTACATCAGTGCTATATATTCACATGAAACTATTCGAAAATGTTTTTTTTTCTATCTGATTATTGCATATCCAAATTGCTCTTTTGACCATGTCATCGTATCCCTAACAAATCCACAAATTCAGAGGCTTACTCCCAGGTGAATTTGCCCAGTTTGCAATCTGACCTGATCTCGGCTCCAGGTTGTTGACAATTCATCTAAATAAATAGAAGAACTACTAGGACTTGGAAGTTTCTGAAGTTGAATACCTGTAGCTGAAAGAACTACAATATGGAATTCTACTTATGGATTGTAGATACAAGATATATTACAACAGAAACCATACAGCCAGTAAAAAGTAATGGCCAGCATCCACTTTTGATCTGACTGAATGAGAGGAGTTAACATGATCTGCTGTTTTAAGAACATTTGTGATCTTTCTGTAGCAAAACCAAAATTGAACAATTATTTCCCAGGAATTCACTAGCTTTTCCAAGGTCATCAATTATGTTTTTGTTTACTCTTTCCCCACTGCCTTTTTTTTTTTTTTTGCTGAATTGCTATGAATTTCTTTCTTTTGGACAAAGATGTGCATTGGGAAAACAAGGTGGAGAGAAGATTTGAGAAGACTGAGAGAAAATCACAATCAGACAAAAAAGATGTACAGACCTTAAAAAAATATAAAGTTTTTTTGTTATTGTCATCTTTTTGTTTTATCTCAAGAAAAATGTTGAGTTAAGTGTATATTTGTTACAAGAACAGGTAGTCCTCAACTTACAACCACAATGGAGCCCAAAATGTCTGTTGTTAAGTGAGACATTTGTTAAGTGAGTTTTGCCCCATTTTATAACCTCTCTTGCCACAGTTGTTAAGTGAACCACTGAAGTTGTTAAGCTTCTCCATTGACTTTGCTTGTCAGAAGATCACAAAAGGTAATCCCATGACCCTGGGACACTGCAATGGTCATACATATGAGTCAGTTGCCAAGCATCTGAATTTTGATCCCATGACAATGGGGATGCTGCAACAATTGTAAGTGTGAAATTCATTATTTTCAGTGCCGTTGTAACTTTGAACAGTCACTAAATGAATTGTGGTAAATTGAGGACTGCCTGTACCCACTAATAATCAGGAATAATATAAGTGGCTGGCTTATGTTAATTTAAAAGAAGTGTAAAAGTAAATCCATACTGTATTTACTTTATACAGTTTGAAAATGTTTTTTAGGATTACAACCTATTCTCTTTGAGATTTATGGAAGCCTTGCCATTTACAGTAGCAATATATGCATTGCATCACAAACTGCATAATACAATTATGCCCAGCCCATTTTCCTGAGGACAAGATGTACTAGAGGAACATTACTTAAATCCTGTGGAGTGCTAAAATATCTGAGAATATTTGCTAAATGAAAAGATTAATTACAGTATCTTACAAATAAAGGTGTGCAACCACAGGCTACACAGGGCTTTGTTAGCATTGTTGAAAGCCACACTTTAGAAAGGCCATTCTTCCCAATCTAATTTGTGGAGTGAGTTTAAAGAAAACAGTGGGTGTCTTAATAGCTTAAAAGTAATCAAAATTGCCCCCCTCCCCCCCAAAAAAGATGAAAAGTCCCAGAAAATGGTTGCAGAGTCCAGATCTCTCTGTGATAAAAGTAGGAGTTTTCTCTTCTCCATTTTTAGATCATTTGACATGCTGAATGAATTTTTTTCAGTTGAAGAAATGGATTAGTAAATTCTAGTTTGCATGAAACTATCTAGTGACATGATAGTGACATGGTTGCACAAATATCTCTCTGATAAACTGAAAGTACAAAAAGTACAAAAAATGGAAAGAGGGACACATAACTAAGGCAGAATATCAGCAGATATCCCAAATCTGCAAAGATGAAGTCAGGAAAGCAAAGGCTCAGAATGAACAAAGACATGCAACAAAAATCAATACTCAATAATAATAAAAAGTTTCTTTCAACACATAACAAGAAAAAAGTCAAGGAAACAGTCAGTGCACTAAAGAGAGAAGGTGGCAAGGAAGTGCATGTTCAATGGAACTGCATCTACATGGAGGGAAGTATGCAGTGGAGTACCCCAAGGCTCTGTTTTAGGCCCAGTACTCTTCAACATCTTCATCAATGACTTGGACAAGGGGATAGATGGGGAACTCATCAAATTTGCAGATGACACCAAACTGGCAGGAATAGTCATCACTCCAGAAGATAGGCTCAAGATACAGAAGGATCTTGACCGACTTGAACATTGGCCGCTATCTAACAAAATGAAATTCAATGGTGAAAAAAGTAAGGTTCTACATTTAGACAAGAAAAACAAAATGCACAGGTACAGTATATGTGGTACCTTGCTCAACAGTAGTAACTGTGAGAGGGATCTTGGAGTCCTAGTGGACAACCATTTAAACATGAGCCAGCAGTGTCCTGCAGCTGCCAAAAAAGACAACACAGTTCTGGGCTGCATAAACAGAGGGATAGAATCAAGATCACGTGAAGTGTTAATACCACTTTATAATGCCTTGGTAAGGCCACACTTGGAATACTGCATTCAGTTTTGGTCGCCACGATGTAAAAAATATGTAGAGACTCTAGAAAGAGTGCAGAGAAGAGCAGCAAAGATGATTGTGGAACAGCTTGCCTCCAGAAGTTGTGAATGCTCCAACACTGGAAGTTTTTAAGAAGATGTTGGATAACCATTTGTCTGAAGTGGTGTAGGGTTTCCTGCCTAAGCAGGGGGTTGGACTAGAAGACCTCCAAGGTCCCTTCGAACTCTGTTATTCTATTCTATTCTAAGTAACAGGCAGTAGAGAGAAAGCAGAGCTGCTTAACTCATTCTTTGCATCAGTCTTCACAAAAAGAAACTATAGCCCAGTTATGGTGAACCTTTTTTTCCTCGGGTGCTGAAAGCGCGCGTGCCCACACCCATAATTCAATGCCCCCCACGCGCCATGTGCTCCTGCGCATGCACGCGTGACCCCCCTGCACTTCCCCGCCCCACCCCACGCGCATGCGTGCACGACTCCCCCTCCCCCATTTCCCAACTTCCGGTGGGCCCGGTAGGCCCATTTTTCGCCCTCCCCAGGCTCCAGAAGCTTCCCTGGAGCCTGGGGAGGCCGAAAACAGCCTCCCTGCCACCCGGAGGCCCTCCGGAGGCCAGAAACGGCCCGTTTCCCGACTTCCGGTGGGCCCAGTAGGCCCGTTTTTCACCCTCCCCAGGCTCCAGAGGCTTTCGCTCCCCCCAGAAGCCCTCCGGAGGCCAAAAATGCCCTCCCAGAGCCTCCGCGCAAGCCGAAAACCAGCTGCCAGTGCACACATGCGCGCTGGAGCTCAGCTAAGGCAATGGCTCGTGTGCCAGCAGATATGGCTCCATGTGCCACCTGTGGCATGCGTGCCATAGGTTCTCCATCACGGCTATAACCCAACCAATCAAAAACATAAATGTAAATGACAGACTAGAAATAAAAATTAAAATAAGCAAAAAATGATAAGACGATCACTTAAACATAAGTCAGCAGTGTGCAGAAGCAGCCCAAAAAGCTAATACAATCCTTGGTTGTATAAACAGAGGCATAGAATCAAAATCACATGACGTATTATACCACTTTATAAATCCTTAGTAAAGCCACACCTGGAATACTGCATCTAGTTTTGGTCACCACATTACAAAAAAAGATATTGAGACTTTGGAAAAAGTGCAAAGAGCATCTAAGATGATTAAAGGCTTGGAAACTAAAACATATGAAGAAGGGTTGCAGGATTTGGGTTTGGCTAATCTACAGAAAATAAGGACTGGGGGGGTCATGATAACAATATTCCAGTATTTGAGGGGCTACCACAAAGAGGAGGGGGTCAATTTATTTTCCAAAGCCTCAGAGGGCAGGACAAGAGGAGGGGGTCAATTTATTTTCCAAAGCCTGAGAGGGCAGGACAAGAAATCGAGAAGAGAATCAACCTGGAATTGAGGAGAAACTTCCTAAAAGTGAAGACAATTAACAAGTGGAATGAAATCTTTTCAGAAGTTGTGGGTGCTACATCATGATTCATCACTGGAGGTTTTTTAAAAGAGACTGAACAGTCACTTGTCTGAAATGGTATAGGGTCTCCTGCTTGAGCAGGGGTTGGACTAGAAGACCTTGAAGATCCCTTCCAGCTCTATTCTGATTGATTGATATATTATGGCTGCTAGAAATATTGTGGAAACTCAACATTTTGTGTTTTTGAGTTCCCTGTTTCCATAATGGTTTGTCTTCTAAAATTTTATTGAACCTACACTCCTGATATGAGGTGGTTTCCTAGGGAATCTCGGTTGCTCTTCCCATTGTTGTTCTTTCAACGTTAAATCTTTTTTTAAAGTCTCCCAGGCCCTTAAATATTATGTCCTGTTGTTAATGCAGTTTTTGAAAATCTTACAGACTCAACTATTACCACAATACTTTTTTCAGTTTTAAGATAATTCAAGACTTTTTATGTGTGAAATATAGCATCTCCCTTTAAACATTTTCAGTTGTATGTCATTAGACAGCCCCTCAGACTATGCAGCTCTCAAGTCATGGATTCTTCTCTTTCATTTCTGATGAATTCTGCTGCTGTTAAGGAAAATGAGGACAAGGCAGAAAAATTAGCCAGTTATTAGGCTACCCCTTTGTTTCAACTACCATGTGATTGATGGTTCAAAATGAAAAACTACAGAACAAATCAATAAGCAAAATTTAAGTACATGTAGTCCTCAATCTATGCCCACAATGGAGCCCAACATGTCTGTTGCTAAGCAAGACAGTTGTTAAGTGAGTTGTGCTCCATTTTATGACATTTTCTGCCACAGTTGTTAAGTGAATCACTGCAGTTAAATGAATCTGTTCCCCCCATTGACTTTGCTTGTTAGAAGCTGCCTGGGAAGGTTACAAATGATGGTCACAGGAACCCAGGACAGTGCAAGTGTAATAAATACATCCCAGTTGTTAAGTGCCTGAATTTTGATTACATGACCATGGGGATGCTGCAATGGTCGTAAGTGTGAAAACTGGTCATAAGTCATTTTTTTCAGTCCCGTTGTAACTTCAAATGGTCACTGAATGAATGGTTGATAGTCAGAGATTACCTGTAGAACAATTTTATTATTGTGGGGCTAAGCTATTTCTTTGTATTCTTCTCTTTCCCCATCTGTTTTTTTCTTGAGATAAAAATAATGGGAATAACAAAAAGACTTTGATGTTTATATCAATATTAACTATGATTTCCAAAAAGTCAATGTTGATAAGCATAAAAATGTTAAATTTTGGATACAAAGCTAAATGTGACACTACTAAACAACTGCAAAAACTATCAAATTATTTGTTACATAATAAAGGTTCTGTCTTAAGCTCAATACTTAATCCTAAAAGCCTTACTTTATTGCTACTTATTAACTTATTACAAAATGGCTATCTGTTTTTCTTAGCATGACAAACTAGTCCTGAGATAAGCTTTGGAAGATGGGGAGAAATGAAAGATTTCAGCAGTGCTCCACAAACATAATTTATTAAGACCTGAGAGAAATAGATTTAACTCTCTGTTCTTATTAAAGGGCTTTATTATTCAGATATTTGTGCTTAATTGTATATTCTTCTAGAACAGAAGTTGAAGTCACATTTCCATCTTTGTTTTAATGGAAATTAAATATTTTTGAAGTATAACTGCTTCATAATTACTAAACTAAGGAAAGCAAAGCAAATTGAAAGTAAAAAAAAATCAGTATCCATAGATCTTGGGCTGATTGATGAGTTGAAAATATGGGGAGCACTTCACAAGGCAAGGATGCATGACACCATTTGTCACAAGATAATTTTCAAGCTTCAGGTCATGGTAGAAGAAACACTTGCTGTCTGATCCAAATGATTTGGATGTACACTTGAAAAGAAAGAGGAACCCACTCATAACTAACAGTAAGAGCTGAGGTGGTGCAGTGGTTAGAGTGCAGCACTGCAGGCTACTTCAGCTGACTGTTCAGCAGTTCAGCGGTTCAAATCTCACCGGCTCAAGGTTGACTCAGCCTTCCATCCTTCCGAGGTGGGTAAAATGAGGACCCAGATTGTTGGGGGCAATATGCTGACTCTGTGAACCGCTTAGAGAGTGCTGTAAAGCACTGTAAAGCGGTATATAAGTCTAAGTGCTATTGCTATTGCTAAAACTAAGTTAAAAGTTATATTTCCTTTCCCAGTTTAAGAGCATTTTATAGAGGATGCTTATGAGCTTATGAGCTTATGAGCTTTCCATTCTTTAATCTGCATGTATCTATAGCTGTACGTGTCAAGGTTCTGACTGACAAACCCAACCAAGCCAGCACTCTGAGACGATCAGATATCTTTAA
Organism: Thermophis baileyi; assembly: GCA_003457575.1. Classification (NCBI taxonomy): domain Eukaryota; kingdom Metazoa; phylum Chordata; class Lepidosauria; order Squamata; family Dipsadidae; genus Thermophis; species Thermophis baileyi. The sequence goes on from QLTV01002840.1 coordinate 1,875,510, forward strand.
GAACTGTTTTATTGAGTACATCATTTTGACACACATGAAAGCAAAACCAACTCTACTTCCCACAGTTTTTGTATAATTAAAGAATAGACATTCCCCTCCCTCCTTGTCACATTGTCCAATTAGGTGTTCTGGTGTTTCCCGGGTAACTCCTTCAAATCTTTGGCCAGCACCTGTTGAGATGACCTTGGTTCCCATGGGATGATGAGTTGTTATTGTCTGGCCTGACATTATTATTATTATTATTATTATTTATTAAATTTGTATGCCGCCCAACTCCCAGGGGACTTCCAAACCTCTTCCTCCCCACATACTGTGTGGCAAATTGACAAATGAAAAGATGGCTGCGGCAGCATGGGTCCATTTTGAAGTTGACAGTCAGACCCCCCTACGAAGTGAGAAGCACCTGTAAAACATTAAGCACACACACATTAATAGAGTTCAGGGGTTCCTTAAGTCCCTAGGGAGGACCTTTAGGTTTCTGGGGGTATTTCTCATGAAACTTCCATATTAATCTATCTGCCTTCATATTCTGTGCTTTTACCCATATAGCTTCTGACATTGGGTATCCTTTCCACTGGACTAAGTATTGGAGTCTGCCCTTGTACAGTCTAGAGTCTAGGATCCTTTTAACCTCGTAGTGTTTCTCCCAGGGGTGAAATTCAAAATTTTTCCCTACCGGTTCTGTGGGCGTGGCTTGGTGGGTGTGGCAGGGGAAGGATACTGCAAAATCTCCATTCCCTCCCCACTCCAGGGGAAGGATACTGCAAAATCCCCATTCCCTCCCCACTCCTGGGGGAAGGATATTGCAAAATCTCCATTCCCATCCCACTCTGGGGCCAACCAGAGGTGGTATTTGCCGGTTGTCCGAACTACTCAAAATTTCTGCTACCGGTTCTCCAGAACCTGTCAGAACCTGCTGAATTTCACCCCTGGTTCCCCCCCCCACTAGGATTGGACCTGGAGCTATCCTTGCTACTGGCCTTAGCTCTGACCCCACCACTGGCTTAAGCAGACTGCAGTGGAACACCGGATGCACTTTTCCCAGTAGACGAGGTAGTTTTAACTCTACAGTGACTGGGTTTATGATTTTTCACTATGGGAAAAGGCCCTATATATTTTGGACCCAGTTTTCGGCATGGTAACTTTAACTTCAGATATTTTGTGGACAAGTACACTTTCTTCCCTGTGTGGTATGGTTTCTGGGATGCTTGCCTTTTATCTGCCTGAACCTTCTTTTTTTTAATATAGTTTTATTTATAGTTTTTTTCTTTAACATCCATACATGCTTGGTGAACAGTGTATTGTCTGGGTCAATATATTTTAAACACAGTACTAATAATAATAATATTATTTAGATATACATAATCATAATCTTTCAACTTCTAACATTTGTGTATACATGGTAATTATAATGTGTTCTATTATATATCAGTATACCTAATACTATTTTCCCAGTTTCTACTTTCTACCTCTTTTTTCTAACTCTTAATAAGATAGCCACCCTATTAACTGTCAGGTTCCGAAATGGCGCATGAAAAAAACTCCAAACAACTAAGCTGGTTAGTGTAGAGAAGCCTTTATCTTACGCTCCGGCACAAACCGACAAACACCCAAGTGAATACGGTGAAGTATTGTCAGCGCTACTGCGCAGTGCTCCCCACCACCTTTTAAGGATCCCGCTGATCTCCCGCGACTCCACCCATAATCCAGCCTCCACCCCCAACCAGCCAACATTAACCGCATGGTCTGCCCAGAGGCTCTTCATTCCATGCAAGCCAACGTCCTTGGCAAACTGCCTTAAATCTCCGCTTGTTCCGGGTCCACCTCTCAGCTGTGAGGCAGCGATGACATCATTCAAGATGGCAACGCCCACAGCGGCAGTGGAGTTACTCTGAGCTATCAGCAAGGTGTCGGCACGATCAGGGCTGTAACGGCCCAACAGGTAGGTTGGCGATCGGTCTCCCTAGCCCCTCTATGATGGCAGCCCAGCATGCGTGGGGCTGACATTAAGAAGTATTCTATATCTATACATCACTTGCCCTTTTTAGAATTTTAACTCTTATTGACTTTTTGGTAAATCTTTTATGCTTCTCCCTTGGGATCTTGTAACTCCTTACATCACATTTATTTAATCTAAGTATTTCATCTGCCACAACACCTGTCTCTTGCTGTTGGATCTCTAGACTACCCATGCGTAGTTCTTTCATCATTTTTAACAGAACTTTCTCTTTATTCTCTTCTATGTTTTGAACTCTTAGAGGATAATTTGTCTGTTCGGTTTTATAAATTATTACTATCTCTTCCATATCTTTATTCGCTTGTATCATTTTTGGATTTATCTCCTCTATTCTTTCCCCAGCTCCTTCTGGTTTCTCCTCTATTTTCTGAATTTTTTGTTCCTCTTTTATTATCATTTGTTGGGGGTTTTCTAGTCTCACATCTGTGTCCTGCATCAATTCCATCATCTCCCTATGATTCCTTGTCATATCTTCCTGAATACATTGAAACATCAATAATATTTCTTTATAAACCATATTTGTTTTCCCCTGTTGGAACATTTTGTAATAATTTAATGGGCTAATAGTTACTCAATATTCCACCAAGATTCCAATATCCCAATTGCCCAAAAACATGAAAACGCCAATATTAATAAAATTTACACAGTCCTGGAACTGTTCCTCAAAATCCCCTAAATTTATAGTCCTTAAAATTTTCCAATTTGCACCCTTCAAATTTTCCAAATTTTTAAGTCTTGTTTAATTTTTCTTCTCTCTCCTTTCCTTTTTGCCTCGTAGAGTGTTCTATCAAATAGTCTTAATAATCCAGATTGGCCCATCAAATTTCCCCAAATGTCTTTAATCCACAGAATCAAATGGTCAATTTCAAGGATGTTTCTTGTTAATTGTAATCCACCTTGCCTTAAAAAACTTCAAAAGGCTCACTCAATACTCCCAAGCTGCCAAAAAACCAGTAGATATGGAACCAAAATAGGAAGGTCTTCCAGGTGTTGTTTACCTTTCACTATTTTCTTTGTTCTCCTCTTTGTTTTTCTTGTGTTATCAATTAATCAATTAATCCTCACTTGCCAAGGTCATTTCCCACCGTGTACTAGTATAATATCTTCTTTCATCAGTAGATAGCACCCCCTCACTCAAAGTTCCAGCATTAAACAAAGCAAAGATAGAACAGCTGACTGTCAAAAAAAAATTCAAGGAAAAAAAAGATTCTTTTTTCTTTATACGATTTCTTCCAATAATCAAATGGTATTATCCACAAATTAAGTCACTTTTCACACTACTACAAGTTCCAGTCCGGGTTTTCTATATTTTAAAGCTACATAGTCTTCCATTAAAAGTTTGTTTCACTCTTGGATCTATAATTTTTCTCCATGCAAGTGCAAGGAAACAGGACACATGAAAAAATGGCACAAATAAATGGATATAAAGAAACAAAACATAGCCATGAACACATAAAATGAGTACATACAAATGGGTACAGTAGGACAGGGACGGTAGGCACGCTGGTGCGCTTATGCACGCCCCTTTAGGGACCTCTTAAGAAACGTGTAAGGTCCATGGTAGACAGTTTAAGGTAAAAGGTATGGGGGTTAGAGAAACTAACAACAGGATCAGGCAAAGTATTCCAGACGTTTACTACTCTATTGCAGAAGTCGTATTTTCTGTAATCAAGACTAGAGCGGATTACATTTAGTTTGAATCTATTGATAGCCCTAGTGTTATTGCGGTTGAAATTAAAGTAGTCATTAACAGATAGGATGTTAAGGTAGATGATCTTGTGTACTAAGCTTAGGTCGGAACGTAGATGGCGTAGTTCAAGGATATCCAGGCCTAAAATTTCAAGTCTACTGGAATAAGGAATTTTATTGTGAGCAGAGGAGTTGAGTACTCTTCTTGTAAAATACCTCTGGACCCTCTCTAATGTATTAATGTCCGAAATACAGTGTGGATTCCAGGCAGGTGAGCAGTATTCAAGGATAGGTCTGGCAAAGGTTTTGTATGATC
>QLTV01002840.1:1881376-1899600 GCA_003457575.1 Thermophis baileyi
TGATGGAAAAAGGTTCTTTGATATGAAGGTTATAAATTGTGTTTAAACTGTTGCAGAAGATTAGATTGAGGCAGTTGTTTAATCTAGTGTTGATAGTTACCAATTGATCGAGTCCTAAAGTAGTGATGGCATTATACAGGGTCATATGTATTGTTTCAGTTGAGCACTCATTTAGGGTCCAATTAATAAGAGGTAAATTGAGGTCACCAAGAAAGATAATGGGATATGAGCATGAGGCTGCCCACGTTAGTAATGAAGTTAGTTTGCTCGCATGATCAAGGTCAGGGGCTCTGTAACATAATAGGAAGCGAATTGTGGTATTTAGAGATAGATCACAGATAATGGTCTCAGGAAGAACAAGCTCTTGTGTTACTTGAATATTTTTCCAATCTAGGGACTTTTTGTAGAAGATAGCAACACCACCTCCTCTTCAGATATCACGGTCAGATCGGTGGACATGGTAGTCACTTGTAGTGATAATGGAGTCAGGAAAGGATTTGTTTAACCACGTTTCGCAGACAAATATTAGGTCAAATTGAGTCGTATTTAGTAGAAGAAGAAACTCTGGTATTTTGTTTGTGAGGCTTCTTGCGTTGAGTAGTTTACATTTAAGGTCAGTTGCGGTGAACCTAGATGATCTTGGGGGCATGCATACCTAGTATTGGATATTGGGGTGTTGGGGTTTTGAGTCTTCTGAGTCTCTGTTGCCTTAGTTAGTGCTTGTTTTACATTCCCCCATGCATTTTGCAGAGAACCCACCCATTCAGTTAAGCTCACTGAGGAAGAGGGTTCCCGAGAGTATTCTGGCATGGGGACAAACTCCACCCCTGTGGCCACTTTGAACAGGATGAGCCCCATGCTGCTATGTACTGCATTATTGTATGCAACTTCAGCAAACAGCAGGAGGTCTGCCCAGTTAGATTGCTGGTAGTTGACATAACATCTTAAGTATTGTTCTATCATTGTGTTCACTCGTTCTGCAGCCCCATTTGTGCTCAGATAAAATGCTGAATTAAGCCCTTGGGAGGATCCTATCAACTTTATGAACTCTCTCCAAAACTTAGCAGTGAATTGGACCCCCTCCCCGATCCAAGATGATTATCTTGGCACCCCATACAGCTGGTAGATATGCTGAAAGAACATTTTGGCCAGTCTCTGGGCACATGATAGGCTTGAGCAGGCTATGAAGTGGGCTTGTTTGAAAATAAGTCGATCACCGTCCAAATCAGGGGTGGGTTCTAACTTACCTTGCTGCCAGTTCACTTCCTCCCGCACTGCGTGGCCGTGCCATGTGGGCGCATGCATGCTTTGTGCGCACGCGCATGCGCAGTGCTGAAAACCCCAATTTTTTTTAAAAAGCCAAAAACAAGATGGCGACGCATGCGCAGTGCCAGAAACTCGGCTTCTGCACATGCGCAGAAGAAAAAAAACCCGTAAATTTTTTTTAAAAAAATATCACACACAAAAAAAACCACAAGATGGCGGCACCCATGGACCGGCACCGACTGAACTGGATCCTTGACATCACTGTGACATCACCAGCGGGTTGCTACCAGTTTGGGCGAACCGGTCCAAACTGGGAGGAACCCACTTCTGGTCCAAATCACGGTGTTTCCTCCACTTTCTGGGAGTTCAACTATAAAACTATCTCCTCCCAGGGCCGGGTCAGCTCTGCCACTTCTTGCAACAATCCTGGACTCCAGAATCCCTGTCTCTTTTTCATCGCTGTGCATACTGCGCAGCTTTTCACATAGCTTTCTATGTCCTTATTCATCCCTGGCCACCAAAACTGTCTTTTAACTAAATGTAGTGTTTTGAGGAATCCGAAGTGGCCAGCTTGTTTGGTGTCATGGCTCCACTGCAGGACTTTGACCCATAGGATGCTAGGGACATACAGTTTGTCACTCTTCCATGCCAGTCCTTCTCTCAACGTCAGCTTCCCCCCATGGCCCCTGAACCACAGATCGGATTGTAACTCCTTAGTTGTTGGGTGAGCTCACTACTGGGGTCCAATGCTTTCCTTTTTGCCTGCTGCCTTGTGGTCACCTGTGCCACTCATTGTTTTGGCAGGATGATGGCATTTATCACTTCTTTTCGGTTGCTCTTGTACTGCGGCATGCAGGACAGGGCATTGGCTAAAAAGATCTTCCCCCTGGGATGTACTTCAGCTCAAAGTCAAATCGATTGAAGTATTGTGCCCACCGGACTTGTTTCGGGGAGAGCTTTCGCCGGTTTTCAGTGCCTCCAAGTTCTTATGATCCGTCCACACTTCGAAAGACACTTTACTTCCCTCGAGGAACTGGCGCCAAATTCGTAATGCCCATTTCACAACGAAAGCTTCCTTTTCCCACACTGACCAGTGCCTCTCAGTCTCGGTGAGTTTTTGGGAGGTGTAAGTGCATGGTAGCAATTTGCCCTCTTGGTTTTTCTGTAGGAGCACTGCCCCCACAGCTATATCGCTGGTGTCAGCTTGGGTCACAAAGGGTTCCTCAGGGTTTGGGTGTTTTATGACGGATCCTCCACAAACAGTCTTTTCAACTCCTCGAAAGCCCCCTGGCACTCCATCAGCCAGTTTAGTGGCTGACTCAGATGAGGTTTTCCTCCTCCTCCTCCCATTTTTAACAGTTCAGTGATCGGCAGGGCGATTTTCGCGAAGGAGGGGATAAATTGTCTGTAAAAGTTTGTGAACCCTGGGAAGCTCTGCAGCTGCTTGCAGGTTCGAGAGGCTTACCACTCTAATATGGCTTTTACTTTCCCTGGGTCCATCTCTATCCCATCGCATAACACTCAGTAGCCCAGGTAGTCTAGGCAAGAAACTCATATTTGTACAGTTTGTCATATAGGTTTGCCAAACTGGTTTCTTGAGGACCTGGCGCACTAATTTTATGTGCTCCTCCATTGTCTCTGTGTAAATGAGTATGTCACCAGGTACACTAGGACCCCTTTGAACAGGTGGTCATGCAGCACCTCATTAATCAGCTGCATGAATACTGCCAGGGCTCCTTGGAGCCCAAACAGCATCACTTTAAACTGGAAGCTTCCTAAGGGGCAGTTGAAGGCTGTTTTCCATTAGTCACCTTCTTTGATCCTCACCCTGTAGTATGCCTCCCTCAAGTCTAGCTATGTGAAGATCCTTGGCAGGCCAGGGGCAATGGCAACGGCAGAGTCCGGCACTCGGGGAGGGCAAAGTTAGCACGCTCCCAGCCGCGCCCTGCGCTACCTCTGCCGGCTCATGGCAGAGAACTCAGCTGCAGCCCAGACGAGCTGAGGAACTGCGGGGAGCCTCCTGTGTGTTGCACCCCACTCTCACCCCCTCCCGGCCTCTGCCTGTGCCTCCACATCATTTTCAGCTGCCCACCTCCTTGGCCGGCTGGCTGGTCTGGCCAGCAAGATCTCTGGCTCAAGTTTCAAGTCCTCATGGGTGACTCGGATTCCCGGGAAGCCTAATCCAACTCTTGGCATCCCCCCCGAAGCGTGCAACTCAGCCCTCGCCTTACTGAGCTGCACGGATATGCGACCTGCCCAGTTGTGCGGCCCTTCGCTCCGAGTCAGAGCGCACTGAGCCATGCAAGGCAGGCAGCAAGGCCCTGCGTTGCCGGTGAGTGGCGGCCGGGGCGCAGGAAGCGGCGGCCGGGGAACTGGAGCTCTCTCTGCGCCATTGCAAGGAGAGGCGTGTGCCAAAGTGCGGTAGGACCCACCCAGCCCCTTGCTTGCTTTGCTCCGGATCCAACTGCACCGAGGGATCACAGCCAAAGCCTGAGCATGGATGCGCTTTTCCGGAGATCTCTCCGCTTCCTGGGCAGCATGCTTGCTGCCTGCCCTGCACAGCGCTCTGACTCAGAGTGAAGGGCCTTGGGGCTGCGGACGATGCAGCTGCTGCTGGGCCAACCTAGCAAGGATCGGCGTGGCCCAGCCACTGCGCCAAGCCCGACCCTCTGCAAAGCAGGAGAGGGCAGCGGCGGAAGAACAGGGCGGCGGTAGGAGAAGGCAGTGGTGGCAGGGAGGGCACTTCGGGGGACGCTGGCCGGGGGTGGGAGCCTTCTAACCACCACGCGAAGGTTGCCAGGCTGCCCTCTCCCACCCCCATCCCCGCAGCCTTTGAGAGATGCTGGCCAGGGCTGGGAGGCTTCTAACCACCGCGCAAAGATTGCCAGGCTGCTCTCTGCCCCCCCCATCCCCGCAGCCTTCGGGAGACGCTGGCCGGGGGCGGGAGCCTTCTAACCACCATGCAAAGGTTGCCAGGTTGCCCTCTTCCCTCCCGTCCCTGCAGCCTTCGGGAGATGCTGGCCCAGAGGGGGGGGTAGGCTAGCACGAATGCTTACCTGTGTGTAGGCAGGAGGCGGCAGTTCTGTGGATGCACATGGCGAAGGCGAGGCAGGGTGAACATGCGCAGAAACAAAACCCAGCAAAAAATAGGGGGGGGGAAAGCAGAAAACAAGATGGCGATGCATGCGCAGTGCCGGAAACTCAGCTTATGCACATGAGCAGAAGAAAAAAACCCAGAAAAAAATTCAAAAAAATTTTTTTTTTCAAAAACAATTTTTTTAAAAAAAGATGTCCATGGACCGGCACTGACTGAACCAGATCCGTGACGTCACTGTGATGTCACCAGCGGGTTGCTACCGGTTCGGGCAAACCGGTCCGAACCGGGAGGAACTCACCTCTGGTAGGGGCCCACTTATCTAACCAGGACAACCCTAGTATTACCGCCTCTGTCATCTTCAGTGCTACCACGAATCTGATGGCTTCTTGGTGCTGCCCTATCTCCAGTTTCACGGGCTCTGTCAGGTGCATTGCAAGTGAGCCCCCTATTAGCAAGCCATCCACCTGTTCAAACTTCATGGATTGGGACAGCTTTTTCACTTGTATACCCAGCTTCAGCACCATTTGCATGCTCATTAAGCACTGGATGCAGCTTGAGTCTATGGGTGTCTTCATCTCTCCCGGGGCTCCCAACTTTGGTGCTACGATATTCAATGGGATTGAAAAGGGACTGATGGCTTCATTTACCATCAGGTCATTCTCCCCTTCGTCCTCACTCTTGTAGAGGTTTGGCTGCTGGTCCTCCTTGGTCGGAGTTCCCTCCCACTCACTGCTAGGGAAGGAGACCGCTACGACCTGGCACACCACGTTTGACTTCTCTCACCCCTTCCGTTGAGGCTTCTTCGGCTTGGCAGGGGCCCTTGCCACTGGTCTGGGAGTGGGTGCCAAGCACTTAGCTGCTTTATGTCCCTGCTGGCTACACCAGAAGCACAAGATGGCCTCATGATTTGGGGTGGCTGGCGAGGCAGTCACTGAGGCAGGCATTGGCCTCTGTCCCAGTAGGTGCCATTCTTGGCTCTTCTTCGGTTTGGCTTCAGGGGCACCATGCTTCTTGTATTCCCTTATATTGAGATCCACCACCATTGCCATCCGGTACCAGTCACGGATCAGGTTGGATATTCCCCAGGACAGGCAGGTGTGGAATAGCTCTCAATTCAAGCCATCTCTGAAGTGGTAGACCAGCAGCTGCTCTGGCTAGTGCCTTAATTTGCCTGCGACTCTCCGGAACACCTGGATGTATTCTGCCACCAGTCAGTTCCCTTGTCTAAGAGCCCATATCTCTGACTTAGCTTTCTGGATTTGAATCTCATCCTCGAACCTGGTTCTAAACTCCACTAGAAAGTCATCGATGTTCCCCAGCTCCGGTACCTCTTCATTGTAGAGGCCCATCACCCACACCGCCACTTCCCCTTTGAGGTTAGCAGTCATGGCATTCACCATTGCCACTTCATCGGGGTAGGCTGGGGAGTACCGGCCCAGGTGGGCCCACACCTGATTCAGGAAGAACGACAGTTCCTCTGGGCTCCCATCGAATGTAGCCTTTATTGGCGGAGGGCCCACACGTGGAGCTGGAGGCCCCCAGTGTCCCGGAAGCCAGCTAGGCCCAAGAGGGTAGGGCCATGGATGGACACTGAGCCATCCCAGCTGGGGTGGCAGCCAGACAGTGGTGCCTGCAGGTGGGCTTGTATTGTTCATGTCTTAGAACAGCTGTGTGCAGCAACAATAGATTTGCCAAGTACTTTGCTATTAAATTGTTATGCTGTTTTCTGTAGTATAAAGCATATAAATTATATGCTTTCTTTGATAATGATAAGAATATATTTTCTTCATTTTTTCCATACAATAAGATGAGTACTATATACAGTTCAAGTTAAGTCCATCTTAAAACCTGTTATGGTGGAAATGTATATTTGCTTACAGAGTTATTCAAACTGGCATTCTTCAAAAGATTGTAACTTTAATTCTTCTGATCAATATGGCAATATGGCTATTCTATCATGGAATGGTGGAAATCAAAGTCTAGCCTATGTGGAAGTCATTGGATTGAGACAATCTTAGAGAAAATATGTGGGGAAAGCTATAAAAAATGTTTTAGGCCTCAGAAAAGAAGAAAACATTAGAAATAGAAAACTTTAGAAAGAAACTCCAACTCGCTCCACCGTGGCTCTCTGGGGAATAAGAGAAGGGAAAACATGGTCAGTCTTTCAAGATTCTGTTCCATCTTAATAAAGTTCCAGTCATTTTTGAAGACTCTGTTTTACGAACCTGGCTTTCCTTGAAAGGCTGACAAAGTTTTGACATTTTGTCTCCTCATATTTTTCAGTAACTTGAAGTTATCTTTAATTTCATCCCTCCTATCTTGGATGAATACCTATGTTCCTGTGAACATGGAAATATTTTGTTATCATATTGTTTTCATTTTAATTGCTAACCTTAATCTTCCTAGGTTTTGGTTTCATTAGACTGTCAATCCAGATTAATTTCTGGGTTTGTGTCCAAGTCAAAGAGAAGAATAGTAGTTTTAAGTTAAATTCCTGGCAATACCAATATTCTTGAGTCATTTGTCTTTTATTTTGATGATTACATAATGTTGAGAGAGTTGTTCATTATTCAAAATATTCAATAATGAAGTACAGTGGAAATACTTTGGAACAGATCATTCCCTTGGTTAGAGATGCCACTTAATGATAACAATTCTAATTCTTTCTCAAATAAACATGCTATCATTGTGAGAGTAAATTAGTCTTTGTACAGTAAAATGCTTTCAAGAGGAGGATTGAGAATCATATAATGAAATCTTGGTCTTGGGGTATTCTTAGCAACTGTTTGAAGTTATGATGAACCCCTCCCCAAAGGTATGATCTGATTTAAAAATTCTGGTGGCTGCACACAACCCGTCCTGCAGTCACATTATCACATTTTGGGGCTTGACAACTGGCTCACATTTAGCAATACCAATAGCAATAGCACTTAGACTTATATACCACTTTACAGTGCTTTACAGCCCTCTCTAAGCGGTTCACAGAGTCAGCATATTGCCCCCAACAATCTGGGTCCTCATTTTACCCACCTTGGAAGGATGGAAGGCTGAGTCAACCTTGAGCCGGTGAGATTTGAACTGCCGAACTGCAGTTAGCAGTCAACTGAAGTAGCCTGCAGTACTGCACTCTAACCACTGCGCAACCTCGGCTCTTTATGGACATTTGCAGAGTATCATGATCAGATGACAGTGATTTGCAGTGTTTTTTGCCAGTTTCCAGCATTTTCTACTGTTTTCCTGCAAAAAATCCCTTTGGGTATAATGGATTTGTTTAACAACCATTGCATTCAGTTAATGACTGTGGTATTCATTTAATGACTATGGTGTTCACTTACTGACCATCCCAAAAAAGGTTGTACAATCAGGTATGGTCATCTGATGACCCATTTAACAAGTACTGTATCATGACTTATGACCGTAATTCCAGGTTCAATTATGGTCGAAAGTCAAGGACTAGTGTACTAGGCAGGAACTTGGTCAGTATTGGTGATGTCCCTGATGGCCTCAGAACAAGATTTCTCATACTGTGGCTGCAATTTCAGGGAAATTTGTGAGCAATTTTGTAAGTGTTGGATAGTTTTAATCTTAAAGGCTAGCATTCTGTAAGCTGCTTAGTACTAATGGGAATTTAGTAGTATAGAAACTTTAGTCAGTTAAATGAATGAATGAATGAATCTTGGTGACAGGATTGAATTTAAAAAATATGAATCAGGGATTATAGACAAGCTCCAATGTTTAAGTATTATGACAGTTACAAAGAGGTTTCAATTGTGTCCTTTTGTTCTTGAGCTGTCTGTCAACAATATTGTATTCTTCAAACGATTATTTACAGGATGTTATTTTGAGAGACAAGCTGAATGCTAGAGAGTTACAGGGCAGAGAAGTCAGTTATGTCAACCAACAATTACTGGTGTCAAATATATGGATTATACTTAGAAAATTAAAGAGAATCAGTATGCCCACCCCTCTCAGTTTGTTTGTTTCCATAAGAAGAGAAAGTGCAGGTATGATTAGTTGAATCATCAGCCAGATGGTTCATATTTTCTACAGTGCTCATATGAGGCCATCACAAAAAGATGATTCAGGGCCTCTCTTTTATGAGGGTACAGAGAAACCAAGCTTCTGTAACATACAATAAATCTAAATGCCCTAATTTTTTTTAAAAAAAAATTTCTGTAAGGAATGTTAGAACATTATAGTATGCATCACTTTATTGCAGTTTTAGTCAATCAGAATTTTAAAAAAAACTTTAAGGAAAACCCCTTCAAGTATTTGCTTCATTCTACAAATCTGGTATCCTAATAAATAAAATTACATACAATATTTCAGATCCTTTACAAAAAGTTTTGTCTCATAGAGTTGTTGATTTTGTTAAAGGTAGAGAGAAACTAACCATGTTTATTTTGCAGCCTGAATTTTATATTTAGCTTCCCATTATTGTCAAACGTAGTTTTAGGAACAGGAAAAAATATACAAAGAAAAATATAAACTTTTAATCACTGATCCACACAATTCAGTTTTTCATTCACTTGCTAGCTTACATTTTGAGTTTCTCAGTTCTTCATTTTCTTAACAGTCAGTTTTCCCTGATCAATGCATTTTCTCTGTTTGTAGTACTAATCAATTTTTGCAATACATGTATCCTATTTTCTAAAAAAAAAGATGTTTTCTATTTAGGTTCCTTTTAAGATATAAATAAAAATGAAGTAGGCTATGGAAGTTCAAAACTTGCACATATATATCAAATAGTCAACAATTATGATCTGAATTTGTACACACGTAGTCCTCACTTAATGATGATAATTGGGACTGAATATAGCTGACTTGATTGGTTTATTATATTTTACAGCAGATATCTCTGTGCCTGAAGGTTCATCAGCCTCCGCCTCCTATAAACTATTTGTCAAATGTGTAAATTATGTTTAAAGGCTTTGGTGTTCACAAATTATATGCAAGAGAGAGAGAGAGAGAGAGAGAGAGAAAGAGAGAGAGAGAGAGAGAAAGAGAGAGAGAGAGAGAGAGAGAGAGAGAGAGGGGTAGAGAGAGAGAGAGAGAGGAAAAGAGAGAGATAGAGAGAGAGAGAGAGAGAGAGAGAGAGAGAGAGAATATATACATAAATACTCATCCATGCAGGCTCAAGAGTTTTATGAAAACTGCATGTTTTACAAATATTGGAAGCAGTAGGGATCTCTATATGAACCTAATATGGATGTGGAATTGGATTCTACAAATATGTGTGATGTAGTTCCCATAATATTCATCAGGGAGCTGATTTATTCATCCTGTCCCCCACATCTGCTCTATTAACATCTTGCTACAATTTTGCACTTTGCAACTAATCTAGCAGTCTGATGATTCTCAAAAACGATCCAAAGTGTTTATGCTATTTTTGTCTCTTCACCTGTTCTTCTTTCTATATATTGGTAATAACAATATGACTAGTGGTGATGAAAAAATGAGAAAATGACATCACCATCCTAGCTTTTTCTACTTGCATCCAAGTGTTGGACACAAATATTTAATGTACATGTTTACACTGCACCACACATATTTAATCTTTTGCTCACTCCCACCTGTCAATGCATATGGCTAATTTACAAGAATCATAAGAAAATATGGTCTTTTATAATTGCACTAGGAGCCAAAAATGCCTATGTACAGCTACCAATGGAAAAAAGAGCCAAATTACCAATGTTATAGCATTGGCTACATTGAATTGATTTCTTAGAGGACATTTTTCTTCCAGATTCAAAGTACAGGTAGTCCACGACTTACAACAGTTTGTTTACTGACCGTTCAAAGTTACAACAGCACTGAAAAAAGTGACTTATGACCATTTTTCACACTTACAACCGCTGCAGCATCCCCATGTTCATGTCATCAAAATTCAGATGCTTAGCAAGTAGTTCATATTTATGACCATTGCTGTTTCCCAAGGTGAAGTGATCCCCTTTTGCGACCTTCTCACAAGCAAAGTCAATGGGGAAACCAGATTTACTTAACAATTGGATTACTACTTATCAACTGCAGTGATTCACTTAACAACTTAACCAACTTAAAATGGGGCAAAACTTACTTAACAAATGTCTCATTTAACATTTGGGCTCAATTGTGGTTGTAAGTTGAGGACTACCTGAAAAGCAAAATTGTATGCCAAAATGTGCCAGATAGAAGTACATTATTTTATAGGAGCCAGAAAAATACAAGAATAAAATGCTACAGAAATATAATTCAGTTTATCAATGCTGGAACAAATGCCAGCCCTGTCATGACACAAACCGAAATATTTGAGATATTTCAGAGAGCAGATACTGAGAGGCAGAGAGTAAATTTGATCAAGGAAGGCATATTTCCATTCCACTTCACTGGATGGACAATAGTCTGAAAGAGAAATAAAAGGCAGACAATTTTCAAGAGGAAAGACCGAGATAGATACTGAAATTGTCTCAAAACTGAGGCTTAAAAAGAGCTCATGAATCTTCATCAAAATGGAGACAAGGGTTGAATAGTGTGTTCAATGTTCAGTTTGTGCTCCTCTACATTTTTAATAATGATCTGATGGGAAAATGGAAGAATTATTTATCAAACTTGAAGATGATACAAAAATGAGTAGGAAACCTAATGCATAGTTTTAGAACAAGGTTTTTTAAAATTTTACGGCATCGTGACCCCCTAAAATGAAAAATGAATTTGTATGATGCTTTCTTATTTCTTGGCCACAAGGAATAAAATTAATAATCTCTTTGCAGCTAGTTAGGCAAGAAATAAGTATACCAATTATTTTTATTAATTATATTTTAATCTGTATATTAAACAAAATAATTACAGAATCCACCAGCTTTATAGAATAAAAACTTTATAAACAATAAAAGTATCAAACTGAAAACTGTACTTTTTAAATGGGAAACATGACCTTACTTACTTTGGCAAAATTCTTGATTTTATTTTTGAGACAGATACTCTCATTTCTTGTTCTGTGTTGATTTTGGATCAATATTTGTTCTTTATTGAAGCAATTCCAGAGAAACAGAACTTTGTGCAAGTTAATACTCTTGCTTGTGTGGGAAATCCTTCTAAATCCTTCCAAAACCTCCATGGGATGTCTCGGTCCATAGTTGGAGAACCCATGTGTTAGAATATATTAATCTAGATGATTAATAAAAATCAAAAGTAACAAAATGATTATGAAAGAATGCAATTTAGAAGACAAATGCAAAGTTACTCACTAAGGAGAGAAAAACAAAGTATTTATAATGCCAATTGTACTTGGGAAACAGTTTTAGAATATAAGTTGAATATGAACATAAAATGTGTTCATGGCTACAAAAGAGACAAATGTAATTTTAGTACAAATATAGTTTTTCAAATTGTGGGAAACATGATTCATTTTATTCAGATTTGAGTGCTGTATTTGACACCACATTCTAAAGAATCAAACAATTTAAAGATATTCAAAAGAGTGCAATGAAGATGATTAGAGAGGGAATCTAAATTCTCTGAAGAAAGTTTATATCCCTCTGGATTCTACATAGGACAAACAGGGCAAATTTTGTGCAAAATAACTAATGGACAGAAATTGACATAAGGATTCAAAACAAAGGCAAACTAACCTCAGAACATTTCAGTTTCCCAGGATCCTCCATGACAGATCTCAAAGTAACCATTACTAACACAATTCAGTGACAAATAAGTCAAAATACCTAAATGTAAGATCTTTCAACACACATGTTTTCTAAGAAGCACATACTTAAAACCACAAAATCTGGATCACAGTGTTTCCTGGAGTTAGATTTCAGCAGCTATGAGGCTTTATTGTACCTATAACACTGAAGAACTGTTTATGGAGGAGGTAACCATGGAGACAAATATTTCAAGTAGAGCTGTCAGGAAAAACTATACAATAAACAAAATTATACATAATATGCTTACGCCATTATAAGTGTCAGTGATGGGAAGAAGAGGACACCGATGATTGCATGTATTTAAAATGAAGGAATGTGGAAGCAAAGAGGGGACTGACTTAGTAGAAAATTATTCTGCATCAAAGATCAGATTGGGAAACTAATCATCTTCATTCTGCTTATTACTTTAATCTTAGAAGCACATCTGTACCAGCACATCTGCAGTAGCACAACTGCACCTGTTAGGCAACATTGCCCATGAAACTGGTATAGCCTAGGCCTCATATCAAATTCTTTTCTGATTGCCTGCAGTGGGTATTACATCTGGTTCCTTTTTCTGAAAGTTTACACAAATGAAAAGGGTGAATTGCTCAGGTTCAACAGACCATCTCACAGTTCCCAATCTCAGTTGCCATTGCTCTATCCCTTCATTATGGAAATAATTTTTTTTATTTCTTAATATTTTCTTAATACTTTTATTAACAGACGCCTTCTCTGCAGTCCAGATTGCGTTAACTGTTTGTTTTCCCAAAGTCTTCCAGTATCCCAAAATGTTAACGCCAAGTGAAATGCAATGAAAAGGCCAAACAACAAAAAAGGAAACAGACCACAGACAACTGTTAAATTTGTTCCACTGTTTTTCGTTTGGAAGTGAATTAAATCCAACACAATGTCAAATTCTCTCTTGCTCCTTTTCCTCTGCTTTTTGCTTTAATGCCACCCAAATTACTTGGTGTGCATATATACACACAATTGTTTCTAGTGCCTAAGTTCTTTTTTTATATATTTTTATATATTTTTGAGTCAATAATGAGATGTATGCTGAAATTCATAGAGGAAGACTAGTTTTATTTTCATCCTGGCCACAAGCCACAGCAGAAATGCCAAAAATAAACATATGTTTAAAATACAGTAACAAATAAAATAAATGAAATAAAATAAACTGAAGCATGGCAAAAGGAAGAATATGTCAACAGATACCATGTACATCTGTGAGCTATGCATCCTTCAACATTATTTCATCTTGTGCAAGTCCAATTTCCTTAATTCTCTCCAAAGATTTAGATCAGGAAAATACCCCTGGGAATTGGTCCTTGGGGTGTCTTAATTTAGTGATTACATTTTATTAAAATATGAAGCCAAAATAATGTACCTCTATGATTAGAGGGCTGTGATTTTTCAATATTAAAATATATATCAGTAGATGTACGTGAGATGGTTGCATTTTATATGACATTTTGGCGCATTCTGTGATGATCTTATTCATATTTTATCAATTGTTTTAACTGTTTTATTGTACACCGCTTAGAAACACAATATATATAAATTTGAGCAATTTGTTAATGAAAACTCATTATAATTAACCATTGACTGGTAAGGCTGAATAATACTGATTGCACATCAGAACCTTCTTACAATATAAAAGTAGCATGCAATTAAGAAAAGCTCGCTATGGAAAACTAAGCTGGTTTTTCTCCAAAAGAAGAGTCAGAGAGAGAAGAAAATATATGAGGAATGTGAGGCTAGTAAGGATTATTGGATAAGCATTGGAGGTATCAAATTCTTGTCTGGATTGCACATTTCGTTTCATCTATTTGCAATGATAGCTTCCCTCATTCATGAAGCAAGTAGCCTTTGGCAAATTCTTCTCTATTTGCTTCTGTCCTCCTGGGACAAGAGGAATACTGATCTGTTTTAAAAGGTCAATAGTCCAGCAGTACTGTAATGCAATCAAAATAGGTTGGTGATACACATTTCCTAGATGAAATTTCTGCAGTCTATGGAACGCTGAACCCTGTTCTTTTTCTCAGCATGATAATTAGTTCTTGGATGTCATGATGGTCTTACAGAAGTTCTCACAGAATAATAGAGTTGGATGGGATCTTGTAGGACATCTAGTCCAACCCCCCTGCTCAAGCAGGAGACCCTACACCATTTCTGACAAGAGGATGTCTATTCTTTTCTTGAAAGCCTCCAGTGATGAAGCACCCACAACATCTGAATGATGTGTTTAAACTGATGTTTGCTAACACTCATTTTTAGCAGTTCCAACAGATCTAACTAAGTCATCATACTTGTATATCCTACTTCAATGTTGATGAGTTACACATTGCATGACCTATTTGAATAAAGACCTGGGGAGCAATGATTGATCCTTCCCAGTACCTTATTTTCAGTGAATATTAAGGATGAAATCTTGATATTTCCTATACCAGAGGATGTGAAAGCTTCATTCCATAAAAAGTATAAAATTTTGTCTTATCTCAGATTTAAATTGAAAAGGTATTTGTTAATGAGTGGGCATTGCAAGCTACAAGGGTTTACCTATTTGTGAAATCTGCATTGAAAGTACCCTTTTCTCAGGCACTACTTAATTTTATGTTGTAAGTCATTAATAAACTTCCTACCAAGTAATTGTCATCAAACTAATGGCCTGGAACGGAATGATCAAATCCTGGCTTCCTTCTTGGGCTGAAATACAACATTGCTATCAGTGAGTTTCTTCAAAGATAGACAGGTTTTTGTCCATGCTGGGAGTCTATTTTGGATTCTTTTGGATCATGCCAAGAAATGAATATGCAAAACAGCATATCTCCTCTTTTCTTAGAAACAGACTTCCTTTGAAAGATTGCTGGAGTAAAAATAAAATAAAATAACAGGCAATAGAAAAGGGAAGTATATTGCTAAGAAAAGCCCTAATATTTTTTACAGCACACTTCCTCAATATGGTATGCACCAGATGTGTTGGAGTACAATCTATGCCAGGACTGTGGGGTTATGTTGGGTAAGGATTGGGCAACTTTTAGGCATCATATCTGGGAAAACAGATTGGGCTAGGTCAATTTTTCTTTTTTGCTTTTCAGAGCAGAGGTGGCGCAGTGGTTAGAGTGCAGTACTGCAGGCTACTTCAGCTGACTGTTCAGCAGTTCAGCGGTTCAAATCTCACCGGCTCAAGGTTGACTCAGCCTTCCATCCTTCCGAGGTGGGTAAAATGAGGACCCAGATTGTTGGGGGCAATATGCTGACTCTGTGAACCGCTTAGAGAGTGCTGTAAAGCACTGTAAAGCGGTATATAAGTCTAAGTGCTATATTACTGTAGCACCAGGTAGGTACAGAATGCAACTTTAGAATGAACAATCTTATCAAGGGGGTTATATATATTTTTTATTTTAAGCTAACACAAGCAAAAAAAAAGGTATATACTTATTTACACAGCTTAGAGGCTGGCCATCTCCTAAAGATACTGGATAGTTTACAATTTTAAAAGGTAAGAACAATATATAAAAACATAAAAGAAACCACAAACAAACATAAACATATAAACCATACAGACTTAAACATCACCCTGCCCCATAGGCCAGGAAAATAGCCAAGTCTTTAATAGTTTTCTGAAGATCACCAAGATGGGAGCAATGTGGAATATCATTCCAGAGGGCAGGGGCTACCCTGGAGAAAGCAACTCTCCTGGGTCCCTCTAGATTACATTGCTTAATTGATTGCACCCCAGGAACACTGACTATCAGGTACTGTGACATGAATGGAACCAGTTTGGTCCAGTAATTAAGGCATCAGGCTAGAAAATGGAAGACTAGTCCTGCCTTATAGACAAAGCCAGTCGGTTGACCTTGGCCAATCATTCTCTCTCAGCCCTGAGGGGGGGGGACCAC
Source organism: Thermophis baileyi (assembly GCA_003457575.1). Lineage (NCBI taxonomy): Eukaryota > Metazoa > Chordata > Lepidosauria > Squamata > Dipsadidae > Thermophis > Thermophis baileyi. The sequence continues at coordinate 1,897,309 of QLTV01002840.1, forward strand.
ATTGGAAAGACACGTCTAAAATCTTGCCAAGTAAACTGTAGGGACTTGTCAACAGGAGTCAATATTAACTGAACACACACACACAAAACCACAAGGGGCTTTATAAGTGATAAGTAGCACCTTGAATGGCATTCAGAAACCAACCAGTAGCAAATTCAGCTCATGGAGCAGTGGATCCAGATGGACATAATAAAGCATGGTCATTACTGCCTGTATCATTGCATTTTGTACCAGTTGTAGCTTCTGAGTGACTGTCAAGGGCAATACCATGTAGAGCATGTATAATTCATTTGTGAAGAGACTAAGGCATGAGTGACACCTCTAATGGGCCTTCTGGTCCAGAAAAAGCACAACTGGTGCACTAGATGAAGCTATAAAAAGCTCTCTTGGCCACATTGCTATTTGAGCAGAAACTGTGGGTCCAAGACCGTCCATAGATGGGGTGCACCCATCTAAGAATAAAGATGGAAAATTCCCAGACTCAGGTGATTCAAAAATCTACAGCCACAGTGTTTTCTCAGGATTGAACCTGCCCATCCATGCTCACGTGGCCTCTTAACACTGAGATAGATAGCATCCCTTGGTTGGCCCAATCTCAAGATGTATAATTGGGTATTGGTTAATTATTCAGCATCTCCTTAACTCATCTCCTTAAGAGGAAACCTATCTGCCACAAAGGTTGCAGCAGCTGCTCCTGAGCTTAAAACAAACAGTGCCCCGGCTGTGCCAAATGAATGACTTTAAAGTGCATCCCTAGAATGGGCACCCTGTTTGTTGTTATATCTAAGCATTATGATATTTTTAGGAAGATGGAAGAACAGCAGTAAGTAGATTCTGGTCTGGGGAAAAACTTTAGTGAAATTACATAGGTATCCACAGAATGAACATTGAGCAAAGAACAACAAATAACAAAATGTGCATTGCAGCATCATGATCAAAATGTGAATTGTTGTCCAATGTTAAAATGGCAGTGTGAAATCCCTCTGTATTGTATTGTGATGTTGCACATTTCATTACTTTTTCATTATTGTGGTTTGTATCAGATGCCTATATAAGTGACAGGTCATGGAAGATACAGTAGAAGACTTTAACCTGGTCATTACAGAGCATTAACAATAGGCTGGTGTCTTACTTCCCTTCTGATTGGAACAGTTGGTGAGAGCAGTAATGGACCTTCAGTCTCAAAGGTGCTGTTTTGTAATGCTAGGTCAATTGCTATTTAAAAACCAAGGTTTAATCTTGGATAAAAGTGTGGTCCTAAAATGTATTACTGAGCCCTGGCTCAGAGAGTAAGGGAAAAGTAAATTTTCACAGCTCAGTTTGCAGGAATACTTTGTATTGGATTGGGTTGGAAGGCAAGGAGGAGGTGTGGCTGTGGTCTGGTCAGAAGATCTACAATCTCCTGTTATAGCTAGTCAATGTTTCATTCTCACTTAGATTAAATCTCTTCCACAGTTATATGTGAAAACCATCTTCCATTTTGGTAGCTGACCAAGATGTGACATACAGACCTTGGGCAGCATGGCCTTTTGTTTTCTTGAAGAAAACAAACAATGTTATCCCTTGGAAAAAATACTTTGTATTGTAGCAAGTTGGGTTGGAGAAAAACAGCCAAAGAATCAAGTTGGGGAAAATGAATATCACATGAAACTGATGAAGAAATATTTTAAATAACTACTGTAGTAAATATTGTAAAAGAATTTTGCTGATCCCACAGTATTCTCTGACATTTCCCCGCATGACACACATCAGTAGCCACTTCCAGAATTCAAAAATATCATTAAATTAAGTTGGAGCAGAAGGAATTCTCTGTGGCTCAGATGATACAACAATATGCCTCCATCAAAATTCTATTAAAGATGTTTTATGAATTTGTCACCAGCTTTATCAATCCATCTTCCAATCTCAGCACATATAAATTCAAAGCCATACTATTTTTCAGGATGTTAAGTCAAAAGAGAAAATTCTCAGGAGACAAATGGCCAATGTACATGAAAGACAGTAGAACAATCACAAAATCTTGTGAGTGAGAGATTCTTCAACTGTGGGGAAAAATGAAAAATTAAAGAGTTGATATCCTTTCTTATTGAGACGGATTAAAAATACCTTCATAACTATTGATTTGTTCCTGTTTCAGCCCTTCCACTTCATTGAACTGTGGGTAAATTTTACAACAACTAGTAAATTCATATTGATATAACTGTATTCCCAGAACAGTTTCTCTGCATAGCATCAGTGTCTTGTTGGTCTAGTCCAGCGGTTCTCAACCTGTGGGTCGCGACCCCTTTGGGG
>QLTV01002840.1:1899901-1919569 GCA_003457575.1 Thermophis baileyi
TTAAAATAGTTAATTTGAATAATAAAAGTGTCATACCAGAACATTGAATATAGCTGCCTCCAGATGCCTCTGAAAAACAGATTTAACAGATTAACGGAGTTGGAAGGGACCTTGTAGGTCATCTAGTCCAACCTCTGCCCCCAAGCAGGAGACCCTACACCATTTCTGACAGATGGCAGTCCAGTCTCTTCTTGAAAGCTACCAGTGATGAAGCTCCCACAACTTCTGAAGGTAAGCTGTTCCATTGGTTGATTGTTCTCACTGTCAGAAAATTTCTCCTTATTTCTAGATTGACTCTCTCCTTGATCAGTTTCCATCTGACCTTCAGGTACTTTGGAAAATAGGTTGACCCCCCTCCTCTCTGTGACAGCCCCTCAAATATTGGAACACTGCTATCATGTCTCCCCTGGTCCTTCTCTTCACTAGACTAGCCATGCCCAGTTCCTGTAACCATTCTCCATATGTTTTAGCCTCCAATCTTTGAAGTAAAACTAGCTTAAGTTCTCAAACCTTCTTAACTATCATATATGGCCAATGTTCAGCTGCATGTTACATCTCACTTTAATCCAGGATTACTCCATTGGACTGCTGAGTCTGCTTCTTTAAATAATGCAGATTAGAACTGCCTGGCTTTACGAAATAGAGGACTTTATTCTGCCTATCTCCTTCTCCCTCTCCCACTAAAAAAATGTGAAATTAGGAGCATCTGTGAGCTTATCTGGGTCCTTGTAAAGCAAGAAATATGTATACATAGACCTGTCTCTACTTGTATTTGATTTAGTTAAGGAAATAATAGTTTTTTAAACAGATATTAGCAGTTACTATATCTACAGCTGTTTTCAGATGCTTGAGGAGAGTGACATGCACAGGCATAATCCCTGGCTGCATTTATAAGTTTATGCACATAAATTTAAAGCAGATGTGCACGTTATCACAGTGATCCCATACCTCTATCAGTATTTATTACACAAATTTAAAATATATACTTTGTATCACTATTACACCTTTCAAAATTTTCACATGAATATTTGTCTTATGCATTCCATCATTAGTAGTTTTACAGAGGATTTCAACTGTTTGGAAAAAGAAAAAGACTTTAACTCAGGGTTTATTAAATGAAGGCTGCTAGGTCAAAGTCATCTTCCACCCCTTAATAATTTTGCCACGTGGAGATGTCTTGAATGCATGAAAGCCTGAGATTTCTCTGATTTGCTCAAATAAAGATACTGCTTCAGTATATGTTTTAGATTTTTCTCTTCCACTTGCCAGCATGGCTACTTTTATCTTTCAATTATCACTTAAAAATATACTTGTTTTCTATTTTGAACATATGCACGTCTACACAGAAGTGTCTCCCACTATATTTCAGGAGTTATTTAATTCTATTTGATATATTCCCAAAGAATTTATCTCGCTCAATAAGAGTGTCCTAAATAAGACATTTTAGGAAGATCACTGAAAAAACATGTTTCTCACTTGAGGAAAATGCACTGAGCCAGTGTGTTGCAGTAGCCAAGGGGTTGGTCTATGACAAGGAGATCTTCAGAAAATATGGCACATATATGTGATCAATTAATAATAAAATACATAATGCAATGTACATCTGCTATTGTACTGCTATTATATCATTTTCTTATACACAAGACAAAAAACAGGAAAAAAGACATGTGATTTTAACTGATGTTATAAAGAAAGACTTTCTAACAACATCAGTTCAAGAGGGTTGAATGGAAGTTAAACTTTTTAATAATCACTCATTCACTGAGAACGGCAGTTCAGAGAGGCAAAAGAAGAAGTCTCTGAAGTTCTTCTTTTGTATATTAAAAAAAAAGGTCAGGATAGCTAAAAGGCTGTATTTGTTCTAAGATTCTAGAAAAATAAAGAAATGTTTGATTCAAACCAAAATCACCATTAAAAATAATGGGGCCATGCATGAATAATAGAATGGGAGCTCTATGCACAGGATATTTTGAAACATCAATACAGCAACCTCAGGCTACATATACATCACACACACACAGTGGCTCTCAAGATCCTTCCTTCCTACATCTTTCAGAAAAATTAATACTACTTGCTTTACAACTTACACCTTATAATTCTATCACTGTCTTTGGTTTAATCACTTTAAACTTTTGTTGCTTGCCATAATTTGCCCATGATTCCAACTTGCTTACTTGATAGTAATTTTAGCAAATACTTGAGCATTATTATAGTTGCACAAGTGTGCGTCTCACTCTTCTAGTCTGTTTTTGAAAACTTTCAAGAGGTTTGAACTTTTGAACTCTAGATTATACAGATTTTTTTTCTTCCTCCTTTTCCTGAGTACTGACTCTTGTCACATAACATGTATATCAGCTCTCCCTAAACAAGTTTCTACCAATTGTATGGACTCTAATGGCTATAAAGCCCAACCAGCAATGTCCTTGCTTTCTGAGGATGAGATTTTAATTTAATTTAATTTAATTAATTGTATTTCTATGCCGCCCAACTCCCGAAGGACTCTGGGCGGCTTACAACAGGGTATAGAAAATACATTTAAAACATAAAATATAAAAAAACAGTTAACAGTCACATACATACATATTTATTTATTTATTACATTTATTACAGTCTAACATATATCAATATCAGGTTGTGGAAATTCATCTAATACATGCCAAGGAGTACCAGTAGAACATAATCCAACCATTTCAACTATGCATTCTTTAAATGTGGTGAACAATGACTCCCACTGGCTCTGCTATGATGGCCCAAACCATAATCCAGCACATATGTGGGCACCATTAGGTAATAGTTAATTCCCCCTGATGTGGGCTGAACCAAAAGTAGCAGAACTCTTTATATAAAGAATGCTTATTTCCTTTCCTCACTAGGTTTAAATAGCATTAGTGAGATTTCTTTTTGGTACATGTATTTTTAAAATAATTTTTATAAACATTTTGTGGGGGTATAGGTACCTCAAAGCAGTGTGCAAAATAAATGTTGAAATCACAGTTATATTTAAAAACCACACCGAATAATCATGCATGATCTTAATTCTGGAACACTGGTAGGCTTTGAGGATCCAAATATTTGCAGATATTTTTTTGGGGGGGGGCGGGGCGGGTTATCCATTCATATTGACAGTTGGAGTCAAAAATGGAAAGAAAAAAATAGAACAGATAATCCAGAAGGAGGGGGGAGTGCTCAATACACAGATTGGCAGGCAATGTGTATTATTTAGCTGCATGGGAAGCTCTCTTCCTTTTTCTACAGCATTAATTCTTGCATTCTCCCCAACCTCATATTGTTTTGAAACCATAACTATTTTCAAGTTATGGTTGAAAATAGACTTTTCTGTTTAAAGCTATAGCTGTAGCAGAATAGGAAATTGTGGAAATAGGAGATTGTGGAAATATCATCTGGACTATTTACCAAATGACTAAATCTGTTTGGTTCATGATCAAGGATTTATTAAATATTATCTCATGTGATGGAAAGGAAAATAATATTTCTGTGCTATCCACCCTCCAAAACATCACATTTGTTTGTTATGTTTAGAGTTTTACTTCATTTTTCCATTGTTGATTCATTCTATTTAATCTCTTTGCTTACTATTCTAGGAGTTTCAACAAATACAACATACTTACATACAGATATGAAATTGGGCTGTGAATATAGGTTACGGTTAGGGTTAGGGTTAGGGTTATATAGGTATTATCCATTTAAGTTGTGAACAGAAATCCAAACAAGGGATCTACTCTATTCTTTCCTTAGCTTTCTATACGTTCTCTAATTTATGAGCACAACAGAGATAAATGAGAACTTCTTTATTTAAAAAAGAAATGCAAGTTGTCAACACTCTACTCATCTGATGTAAATTTATTTTGCCTCCAGCAAATGTAAACTTGAAAGTAACACAAAATATATTCAAGACATAAGTGCAAGAAAACTCTAAGCCCCTCCCCTTTTTGATGATAATTTAGCTTTAGTTACTTACACATAATATGAATATGAATATTCTATAGTTTTCAAAAATGGAGAAATTATTCTACAAATATACCAGGAAGCTGTCAGAGAAGTACTCACCTCCCTATATGCATAATTCTTCCTACATATTTTGAACATCATCTAGCTTGCAGCAGCTGTCATTTCAAAAGCTTCATATGTTTCTCTTGCTGTTTTTATATTTCATATTATTGGAATTGGGTAATGCTTATTTTTGAAATACCAAGCCCATTAAGTGCTTGGAACTACTTATTACTTCATGTAATGTTGGTCTCACTGATATGGACTGAAAAAATCTAGGAGGTGATAAGGAAATGCTTTATAACCAATTTTTCAGATGCTAGGAGAAGAACAAAATGATGGATTAGTTTTCTCTCTGTTTCTGTCTAGCTGGTGGGGAATGTTTGTACAGGTTGAAGAAGAATAAAATATTTAGCTGATTCATGTACTCATTTAAAACAGTTGCAGATATCTAATGTATGTGAATAATTCATATAATGATAATTTAACCAGTATTTTGGAACAGTTCATTCATTCATGCATCAACTTTTGCAGGCATGTTTCCTAAGGTTTCAGAGGTGTCAGTTCAGTGTCGATAGAAAAAAGTCCTATGAATAGATTTAATCCATGGTAATAACATTTGGTGACACATTTATATAGACTAAGCATAAGATGGGGAGAGGATCATCTTTCTATCCATGTGGAAACCTCTTCTCCACAGTTTCAACAAATTTAGATTTGCTGGAAAAAAGGCAAGTTCTCTCCCTTTTTTTGGACACTTATGTTTTTTCAGGACAAATTGCCATACTTTAATACATACAAGCTGTTCTCTTCTTTTTTCTAGTTGGAAGAAGTCAATTCTATCCCCGTTTCTACTGTAACACTTTACCAAAATGTTAGCAGCTAATTATTTTACTTTATTTTTTATACATAACTCTACTATATGTCTTGATTTCTATGATCCAATGATACTGGCTATGTTTATTAGCTGAACTGATTAATTTCTAAATAAACTGCAAGGTATGTGAATGTGCAGTGAAGTTAAGGTTTAAAACATTAAGTTTGTTCTACCTTTTGAATTTAAAGCAGGATTACACTTTCTCTTTCTTTTATTTTTCTATTTTATTTTTAGAATTAACCTAACAAAGTTATGCTCATATCTGTTGGCCATAGCTTCATGGAACATTATGTCTTACTCTTAATATACAAATGGAAAAAAATACTAATTCCCTTAACAGTTTTGAGCTGTCATCACCACTTGATATAAACAGTGTGTCATTACATGTGTTATATTCAGGATATATATGTCATTGAAGATAGATGTTTGGCAATAGCATCCCTAGGAAAACCATGTTCCTTCTGAGAACAATTCAAAATGGTTATTATTGCTTACAATACTGGCAGGTGGGGCAGGTGGGAAGCTGTCATCCCTTTCCCATATTCTACTTGATATGTGATTTTGTCTGGGAGCACCTATTCTGCCGAACATTTTGCTAGTTCCTCATTCTGTGAGTAAATTCTCCCTCTCCTTTGAAAAGAATTTTGAAAAGATGATGGAAAGGCATCATCCTTTCTTCCTGCATCATTTCCTTAATTACAAATTCACTGTCTTAATGGTCTATATACTATAAAATAATGAAATGTACAATGTTTTACCTAAAGGGCCCGAAGCATGATGCCTGCAAGTGCCAAGGCATCCATTAGTCCTATCAAACAATGGTCAAAAAACCCCCAAATTAATTAAAAATTGAGGTGGCAGAAATCTCACAAGCTCGACAGCTCACATTTTTCCATTCTCACACAAGACTTCAGTGGAAGATTATCAACATCTCATGAAATTTAGCAATACAGTATTACAAGAAAGACACGATGACACCTGAGACCTAAAAAAGTGGTCAAACCTTGCCAGGGTTTCTTGTATTGCTTTAAAGATGAAAACAGTTTCACTTAGGAAAACCACATGAGAAGAACAGGTTAAGTCTAACATGTACTGTACATTTTAAAATCATGGGCTATTCACAGCCTTCTTATGTAATTAAATCATGGGCTATTCACAGCCTTCTTATGTAATTATCAGAGTTGTCCCTAAGTCAGTCTTCTTCAGAATTCTGACTGCTATAGTATCTAGAAAACACCATCATTAGGAAAGCTGTCATAAATAAATGATAAACAAAATTACAGAGTTGTGTATGTCTGCTGAAGACAAAATTGCCTGTGTTAGAAACAAAGAAACAGTGACTGAGCATTGCAGATATGATCAGTAGATGATTCCTAAAGAGAGAAAAGTGCTTTTGTCCTTGAATCATACAAGAAGAATGAAGCAAAGTTGTATTTTATAAAGCTTGATTATGCACTGATAACAGCAAGCATATAGCGGAAAATGCCAATTACCAAGAGACAACCACTGTGGGTCATGGAGTCTAAAGCTTTTACTAAACATGACTGGGAAGTTAGCTCTTCAAACAATAGAAAACAATAGAAAAACAGCTGGAAGGGAAGGGAATCCCTTTTTTGCATTCTTCCCTAAAACTCAGTGAATAGGGTCTAGGGCAGCAGTTCTCAACCTGTGGGTCGTGACCCCTTTGGGGGGTCGAACGACCCTTTCACAGGGGTCACCTAAGCGCGCGCTAGCCCTCCATCTTGGTGCCACGCCCCCTTTGTCACCTCATCGCGCATGGGGAGGTGGCGGGGAGGGGGTCGCGGCGGTGGGGTGGGGGTCGCAGCATTAGGAAGGTTGAGAACCACTGGTCTAGGGTTAGTTTTATTGGAGGAGAGGAGAGGAGAGGAGAGGAGAGGAGAGGAGAGGAGAGGAGAGGAGAGGAGAGGAGAGGAGAGGAGAGGAGAGGAGAGGAGAGGAGAGGAGAGGAGAGGAGAAGAGAAGNTAGTTTTATTGGAGGAGAGGAGAGGAGAGGAGAGGAGAGGAGAGGAGAGGAGAGGAGAGGAGAGGAGAGGAGAGGAGAGGAGAGGAGAGGAGAGGAGAGGAGAGGAGAGGAGAGGAGAGGAGAAGGCCTATATAGTTCCAGGTAATATGAATTCAGTCTTGGGAAAAAATAGTATTTAACTAGTTTGGTATTTTTTGATCCTAATCTAGAATTCTGGGGCAGAATTCTACTGTATATGCCAAAGGCATGTTTATTGTACCCACTCATAAAGGAAGAGTTAGTTACTTTATTCTGTAAAAAAAAAAAAAAGAGGCACATAGCAATGGAAAATAAAACCTACCCCTTTGCCCACTTGATCTCACCAGAATCTGGTGGTTTTAATGCAGTCCCCTCCCCCCCATGTGCTGCTTCATAAGTGCAGTGAAAGCAAGTAGGCAGAAAATTACTTCAAAAAGGAGGGAGGGTATTTAGCAACGTAAACTGGCACCAGGCATACTTTTAAAACATAGTATTTTAGAAAAAGATAAGTAAGGCAGCATACTCAGGTCAAAGTGCTATAATTATTTGCAGGAAAAAGTCCCATTGATGTGGTCTGAACATGTAGAAGACAGCTAGTTAACTTTCTGTGTAATGAATATTTTGTGATCAGCCATTCCAATGATGGCAGCAATTTGCAAACAGACAAGTTTCAGATGGCAATCATATTGTGAATAAGTTCCTCTCATGCTGTTAACAATCCAAATTTGCCTTGTCCCAAACAGGTTCCTATAATCTCTGTTTTGTGGGGGTGGGGGAAGTGTACTGACCAGTGTTTATATGATTGAGCAAAGTCATTGCTCTGCATGCAGGGCTAGTCTGGCGCCTAGAAAGTATTTCTAGAATTGGAAGTGGCAAATTTATTGGAAACTATTTTGAATGCAACATATTTTATTCTTATCTGTTGTGTCCTAGCATGGCACGCCCTATGGAAAATGACGCACACACACTGTTTGTCAATAAGATTCTTTAGTCCTAATAAACTCCTTAGTAACTAGAGGTTAAAGTCATTAAATCATAAGAAAGTCCGTCGTGCCAAAAAGTCCAGTAGCAAGCTGGCCAGAATGCAAATCCCCAAAGTAAACAGCCAATTAGTTCCTCTGTTATCAGTGACTCACTGACGTTGGCAAAAAGCCCGGGATGAATTAGTCAACAAAAGGAGAATCCAGAATTTCCAAGCCGTAGAAGTCCCAAGAACAGCAAGAATGTAAAACATTGTTTCCAGCAGTCGGCTTCAGCGTGCTTCAGCGTGCTGAAGCCTTAAATAGCCTTAGGGCGTGGCCAATCAGCCTGCAGATTTACACGCAAGGAGACCTCCTCCTGCCTGCTAGCTGCCCTGCATGCCCTAGCATCAAGCAGAGGCTCCTCCTCGTCTCCTGAGTCACTCAGCTCCCACTGAGGAGCATCAAGCAGAGGCTCCTCCTCTTCTCCTGAGTCACTCAGCTCCCACTGAGGAGGTGCAGAAGGCCCTGGTTGGCTGTCATCCTCTGGCACTGAGTCCCCCTCGCTCTCTGACTCGGGCGCCGGGTACACGGGCCGATGGTACCATGCCACAACTGCCTCATCGTCCTCGGGATCCCTGAGCAACGGCACGGGACGCTGGCGGGCCACAACACTTATCTAGAGCTGAACTGTTATCCAATTTAATTCACTTATAGACAGTTATGCTTACATTTATGTACTTTTACCTACATGTAGAACGATTAATACATTAATATATAATTAATATATCTGCAGTATTACTCTACTTAGTAGTGTTTTCTAAATAACTTTGTATCATTTATTATCATATTTTAGCCATTTTTGCTCTAGAAACTCAAGGCAGTGTATATGGCATTATCCCTCATTTCATCTTCATAACCTGTGGCGCTACTGTACGTTGGACTGAAGAAGAATAGGAACCATCCAGGGGTGGGTTCTGGATCCTTTTGCTGCCAGTTCGCTCAGGGTCGCGCTTTGTGCGTGCGCATGCTTTGCGCACGCCTGCGCCCGCAGTAATCAAAAAATTGCTTCTGCGCATGTGCAGAAGCAAAATCCAAGATGGCGGTGCCCATGGAGACACCGACAGAACCGGTTCCGTGATGTCATCACCGAGTTACTAACGGTTCTAAAGAACCGGATAGAACCGGTAAGAACCCACCTCTGGAACTATCTCAAAGTTATCTAATGAACTCAGTAGACAAGTGGGGACTTGAATTTCAGTATCCTAGGTTCTAGCCAAAGACTTTTATCACTACACTAAGGTTTCAATGTTAGTAATGGAAATATAATCTGCTGGTTTTCTAGGAGATTTGTATACCTTTAAAATATATTAGTATCAATGATGAATGGAATAATTTATGCGCTCATTTTCATTCTTGCTAATAGGTACATTATCTTATAGTTTTGCATAAAGTTTTACATAAAGTTTACCAGAACTTGGTGCATTTTTTAGAAGCATCTGCCTCTTTTGGACCTGTGTGTGACAGGGTGAAACTTCACCCTGGCCCTCCTTGCCTGCCCTCTGCAAATGCCACTGCTAGATTTTATTTTACTTTTCTTACATTTGATGAAGTGGAGGCTTATTTTATCAAACTATCTAACAGTATTCATATTGGAGAAATTCAGAATTTTTTCCATGAGTGATGTATTGGTTTACCTACTTTTTATAATGTTTCTTTCAAAGCCCCATTATTATTTTTATTAGGATTTGGTTATCTTAGAACTGCATTCCCAAACAAATACTTTAACTAGCACAGAGAGTGATATCTCTACCTGCGAGGAAGATTCCACAAGTGGAAATAGCATGTGGCAGTTTCCCCTCACAAGGTGAGGCTTTTTGTGTTCACATGTACATAATCTGTGAGAATTTTTGTTTTCAGTTGAACAGCACGTCCCTCTTGAGTATGCAAAGTTAACAATGCTGCTGTTTCACATAGTTTAACCAGAATAGACTGTTTCCCTCTATTTGTAGGTTTTCCGTTTTTCTTTTGCTGTATTTTTAAACCAGATGCTTATTTATCTTGAGGAACAGAAGTCCAGAGTCACACATTTTCTTGAAAAGGGTCTTTGTGCCCCAACTGATTAGTAACGGGAAGCTAAAATATTGCTTGAGGCTGATAGGGATGTCTCAAGCTTCAAAGCAAGTATTTTCCATGTCTTCTGTTTATTTTGAAATATCCAGAGCCCAAGTTAACTCACTGCGATGGAAAATGCATTGGTGATTAAGCTGTATTTTTGGACTTCATTTCCAAATGTCCCATATGTTCCATACTTTTAAACCTGAAGTAGATTGTTTATATTAAAATTTACTACAAGAAATGCTTTCTGGAGGTGTTATAAGCAGTAAATTATTATGGCAAAAGTAAATAAAATAATAGTCTTGCCAAAAATATCTTCCAGTTTCTAAGTGTTTTTTTTTTACCTACTGAAACATTTCTATTGTTCTGTGTCATTCTTATTGTGCTTTTAATTTTTTAAAAAGAAACCAGAAGTGGTTTAGGGTTACTGTTCTTTTCTGCAATGCTCTTTCTATTCCTCCTCTCTTCAAGGGTTCCTAATCTGAAAACAGCCCACAACATGGGCTTTGCTCATGGTATATTACCTTGGAAACCACCAGGTGCATATGCCCAACATGAAAATAAACAAGCAATAAACCAGGCAAGACTCTGAGCATTTTTGATAATAAAAATTGAAGTTCTGAGTTCTTTTTCCCACTGTTTTCCCCCCAATTTTGGGTTGTCCAACTCAGAACCAATTTTTAATAACTGGGTTGACTACCCCTCCATTCCAGCATCACTTCTTCCCCAGCAAGAATTCCTTAGATCCATTATTTTTACTAATTACATTAGTTATGACATGCTTTCCATAGAGAAGTTTCCACTCAGTGAGAACAATTGCTTCTTTCATGCCAAACTAAATAATTGTGACACATCTGACAGTTGATTGTGTATATTCCAGTGATTTCCAGTTTGATTTGCCATCGCCATATAATTCTCTAGCAAACAGCATCTGCCTATCATTTATAAAGAAGAATAATTGGCAACAGCAATACCTTGGGACTTCAAACTTTTGGATGGTGGTAATAGAGCAGTGGTCTCCAACCTTTCTGACTCCATGACCCAGCATCTACAAATGGCAGTGGCCGGGGGGAGGGGGATGGTTTCCTACATGCAACCTAGCTTTTGCGCATACTTTCTTAGAAGTTTTGCCTGATTGCTTGCCACTTGCGTGAATCGGTTTCCAATGGGCTGCAGACTGGTACCAGTCCGTGGCCGGGAGGTTGGGGACCCCTGTAGTAGAGGATTCATACTCCAGCCATTTCCCCCTCTCCCATTCAATTCTTGGAGACTGCTTGGAAAAGTCCCTGCACTTTTCTTAGCAAGTTGTTTCAGAAGCGGTTTGCTATTGCCCCCTTCCTAGGGCTAACAGAAAGTGACTGGCTCAAGGTCACCCAGCCAGCTTTGTGCCTAAGGTGGGACTAGAACTTATAGTCTCCCCATTTCTAGCCTGATGTCTTAACCACTACACCAAATTGGCTCTCATTCCAGTCTTTGCTCTCCTTCAAAATGGCCTTCCAGATGTATATTCCCCTTTTTGTAAAATTTATCTCTGAAATTTAGAATTAGCAAAAATTAGGCACAATTTAATTGACCTGACTGCAGAAAATACAAGAATAATGTCTGTAAAACATATTAAGACCTGAAAACTAAATACCTCATTCTTATCTAAGAAAGCATATGGCCCCAGATAGTTTGCTGAATCAGTTTTTCCATTCTTTTAGAAGCTTAGCTGTTCTGAGCAGTATGCATTCTAAGAAAATAGCCATCTACTTAGAAAAATTATCTTAACAGTGTGTAATGTTCTGACAGAAATCCAAAAAGATTTCTGATGTAAACTGTTTTTACAGTCTGGAATATTTTTTATCTTTCAAGGGCTGAACTGCATATTACATGTAGCCAGATATATCTATAAATATTGTTGTGTAACACAGTATTAATTTACACTATATAGAATAATTTGTTCTTTCTGACATAATGGATTAGCAATTTCTCAGATGTATGTTTCAGAAGAGGAATGAAGAGACTAATATCTATTACTCTTTGTGTGTTCAAACCCCAATTCCCAAGCTCCTTTTCACATAATAAGGGAAATATTTGAATGGAGAAAGTGTGACACTGAGACTGCAGATAGCTTCACTGGCTGCAAAACTTTATAGCTCTGAAAGAACTAGTAAGATATTAAGAACTTATTAGAGCAAGCAAAGTTTCATACAGCTGCTAGTCCAACATTCCAGAGAGGCCAACAAGAAAAAATTTAGATGCCCACAATCAGGTACCACTCATAATCAGTAATGAGCTTAAAGTCATGAATGGTCCACAAAATGAAACTGTCACCCCTTAGTTTGATAGATGTGGGGAAAAAAGAAACCACTCCTATCTTGGGATCATTACAAAAGCTAGTGAAAAGAAAACAACTAATGTAATCATGCATATATGACAAAACAACAACAACACCTGGAGTACTATGAATATGTGAATAACACTGTTCTCCATGCATTTGTAGAAAAGCTACAAAAAAGAGAAGAGTCAGCCTAGAGGAGTTTTCCTGTGAGAAAGTCTGTAGCATTTAAGATTTTTTTTTTTTAAAGAGTAAAGGACAAGTAAAGTGTTATGGTAAAGCACGGAAATATATAGTGGTGTTTTTTTTGTCCCATTCACATATAACAACTCTCCATCATTTATTAAAACTAAAATGTAGGGGAATGTAAAGTCAATAATAATAAATAATTCTTTATACCAATTTTGATCGCTTTAAAAGGTCTATACCATGCCTTTCTATCAATTTGATCATCAAAAGGCTTACAACAGTATACAAAATACAGTATTTAGACCAAACATACATTAAAATCAAAATAGAAATAAAAGCAAGCTAATAATATGAAATAAATTAACAATCAAAACAAACCATTAAAAGCCTGGTGGAAGATATGTTTCATTTTAAGCAACATCTAGCATCTTCCTAATTGATAGGAGGGCATGTGCCAAATATAGCTACCAAGGTACTTCATTCTACAACCTGGGATCTACACAAGAAAAAGGCCTCTCCTAACTACACAACAGATGAGCCCTTAGCACTTAAGGCTCCCCTTCAAAACAGCACTCCTGATTTGAGCAACTATGCCTTCTAAATCTAGCTTGCTTCCCTCAAATGCAATAATGGATGTTTGTCTTTCCCACATCTCCGCAGCAAAATTTAACAGTCAAGCTAGCCAATTTCTCTATTGGGAGTGACAGCTTCACTTGAGTTAGCTAAATAACTTGGAAAGATAAGCAGGAAGAGAGATCAAAAGGCTAAGATGAGCAAGTATTTTCTCTCTGTTTTCCCTTCCCACTTGTTTTTAGAAATCTGGAAGGAGAGAAGAATTAAGCATTTGAGCAGCCAGACAGAGGGCAGATTCAGCATGGAAGCTGTCAGTTTGCAATCACTGTTTTAGAAGCATGACATACACAGTACCACATTTGACAGAATATGCTTCAAGCAAGAAATATATTCTATATTCTCGCAAATAGGTGGATAGAATATGTTTAATCAATGTGCAAATACACTGACATCCAAATCTGCCTCCTTTTTAGAAGCATTTAGCGTGTCGCATGAAATATTCCTGCCAAATAGAAAGAAGGCTCAGGGACACTGAAAAATAATTATCAGAAAAGAATCATTTACAGATTTACAAATATAATGTTCCTAGATTTTTTTTTAAAAAAAGGATTAACATCTTAATTTAAAATGAGTTGAATATATGCAGTTTGATGATCTATCAAAATGAAGGCTGATGTGATCCAAGACAGATCATTCTGTTGCACTTGCCCACAACTTAACCTGGAAAACAAATGTTCAGGTAATCCTTAATGGTTTCTGATTTATATTATCCTAAGCAATCTTATTGTTGCATCAGAATAGAATAGAATAGAATAGAATAGAATAGAATAGAATAGAATAGAATAGAATAGAATAGAATAGAATAGAATAGAATAGAATAGAATAGAATAGAATAGAATAGAATAGAATAGAATCTAGAAGTGTTATGTTCTGGGACAGAAGAGGCTTCAGACACGTTCCAATGCAACAGCTCTTTATTTAACTATGTACAGACACCAGCAGCACCCCAATCTGACAGCCAGCCTTATATAGAGAGCTGTCAGAGAAACTAGCCAATCAGGGCTCTCCATTTTCCCGCCTGAATGGAGGACCTGACTGTAGACTATACAACCTGGATACTTAACACCCCTCCCCTCTTGGTTTGGACTATTCTATTTACATACGTAGTCTCGTAAGTAGGCGGGGCGTTTTGGGACTCTAGTGGACCTGCGCAGCTCAGTTGAAGAGTTGGTGTTGAGCAGAGAGGTTGGGTCTTTTGCTCTCTCTAGCTCCGCCTGTGGAACGCCTTGGTTTCAACTGGAACCGGTTCGTGACTGGGACATCGCTGGATCTCCAGCTCCCCAAGTAAGTGCTCCGCCTCCCTCAGGTATTCGTCAGCTGTAGTGGGATCGGAGTGGAAACCATTATTATTATTAAATTCCCTGTAGTTTGCGTTTGGTAATTGGCGGCTGCGCAGTTGGTCTATGTGCCGCCGCCTTTTTCTCCCATCTGTTATTAGGACCACGTATGATCTTGGTCCTGAAATTTCTATGATTTCCCCTGGTAACCACTGGGACGCTTTGGAGAAGTTTTTAGCAAAGACTAAGTCTCCGATAGTGAAGGACCTAGTACGTTTGGTTGCAGCTAGCTCTTGCTTTTGTTGCGAGTAGCTAGGGTGTAGTCTGTCAAGTTTTGACCGAAGCCGCTGGCCCATTAATAGTTCTGCTGGGCTTCTCCCCGTGACCACACTAGGGGTTATGTGTTGGGCTAGCAGAAAGGTATCCACCCTGGCTTGCCAGTCCCCTGGGCCAAGCCGGCCTAGTGCCTCCTTAGCTGATCGCACCATACGTTCTGCTTGCCCATTGCTCGAGGGATGAAACGAGGCGACAAGTGCAGGTCGGACACCAAGTTCTACCAAAAAGCCCTCAAATGGAGTGGCCGTGAATTGTGGCCCATTGTCGGATACCAACACATCGGGTAAACCGTGTGTGGCGAATAGTTTCCTGAGCACCCTGATGGTGGCTTTGGCTGTGGTAGACCCCATGAGAATTATCTCTAACCATTTAGAGTAAGCATCTATGACAACTAGGAATGTCTGCCCGTGGAACGGGCCTGTGAAGTCGATATGGACCCGGGACCAGGGTGCTCTGGGTTTGTCCCATTCCTGTGCTGTGGCTTTCGGAGGGGCAGCTCTAGACTCTTGACAAGTATTGCAACCTGCGACCCACTCCTCAATTTGTTTGTCCATGTTTGGCCACCAAACGTAGCTCCGGGCCAGAGCTTTCATTCGTACCACCCCCGGGTGTCCCTCATGTAGCACTCTTAGTATTGCCTCTCAAAGCGACAGAGGTGCACCCCATAGTAAACACCCTCCTTGCGCCGATATCTCATGCTGCCTGCAAGCATATGGTTTGAATTCCGGGCTAACTGGCCCTTGTGGCCATCCCCTCCACACCCAGTTCAGAATAGTCTGGAAAACCGGGTTCTTGGCAGAGTGGGCAGCCACCTCGGCCGAGGTAACAAGGCCCGAGTCCAGGCAGTCAGTAAGTAGAACTGGGACGCCCGGAGTAGGGTCGTCCACAAGGTCCGGCAAGGGGCAATGGCTGAGGGCATCCGCATGCCCAAGAGAGCATCCGGGATGATGGGTGAGCCGGTAGGAGAAAGTGGAGAGGAAAATCGTCCATCTGGTGAGACGCGGTGACAGGGACGCAGGCGTGGGGCGGTCCCCCGAGATTAGCCCTAACAAGGGCTTGTGGTCCGTGACCAGCTCAAAGTCCCTGCCAAATAGGTATTCGTGAAAACATTTCACGCCAGCAACCGCAGCCAGGGCCTCGTGATCAAGCTGGCTGTAATTGCGCTCAGCACTGGAAAGCGTCCTTGAGAAGTAGGTGACCGGGGCCTCCCTACCATTGGGCAGACGGTGGCTGAGAACAGCCCCGACCCCAAAGGGAGATGCGTCGCAAACAAGTACTACGGGCAATGTCTCGTTGAACTGGAGGAGGAAGCTGTCCTCTGACAGGAGTTCCTTGACAGCCGCAAAAGCAGCTACCTCAGCACGCCCCCACACCCAGGAGGCTTTCTTGGCCAACAGCCGGTGCAGGGGTTCACCCACAGTCACTTTGTCCTTTAGGAATACGCTGTAGAAGTTCAGTAAGCCCAGGAATGCCTGCAGCTCAGACTTGTTTGTGGGCATGGGGGCTTCCCTGATAGCCCTAACTTTGCTAGTGGTGGGGTGAATGCCTTTACCGTTAATGCAGTACCCCAGGAATTCAACCTCAGGGACCCCTATTTGGCATTTGCTCTTTTTAACTTTCAGTCCGGCAGCCCAGAACCTGCTTAGGACGTCCTGCAGCCTGGCTACAAGCTGCTGTTCATTGTTGGCCATGATCAATACATCATCAAAATAGGGTACAACCCCAGGAATTTTGATTAATAGTCGCTCCATAATGCCCTGAAAAATCCCTGGGGCTACACTGACCCCGAATTGCAAATGATGACACTTGAATGCCTCCCTGTGCGTAACAATAGTTTGCGCCTCTGCCGTAGTGCCATCTACCAGCAGTTGTTGGTATGCCTGCGCAAGGTCCAGCTTTGCAAAAATGGCACCCGGGCCTAAAGTGTGTAACAAGTGCTGGACAACTGGCACAGGGTATGTGCTCTGTTGGAGGGCCTTATTGATAGGACATTTGTAGTCCGCGCAGATGCGGATGGACCCATCACTTTTGACTGGGGTGACAATGGGGGTCTCCCAGAGGGCATGATCCACGGGTTCTAAAACCCCCTGACTGATGAAATGATGACACTTGAATGCCTCCCTGTGCGTAACAATAGTTTGCGCCTCTGCCGTAGTGCCATCTACCAGCAGTTGTTGGTATGCCTGCGCAAGGTCCAGCTTTGCAAAAATGGCACCCGGGCCTAAAGTGTGTAACAAGTGCTGGACAACTGGCACAGGGTATGTGCTCTGTTGGAGGGCCTTATTGATAGGACATTTGTAGTCCGCGCAGATGCGGATGGACCCATCACTTTTGACTGGGGTGACAATGGGGGTCTCCCAGAGGGCATGATCCACGGGTTCTAAAACCCCCTGACTGATGAGTTTATCTAGTTCTTGGTCAATTTTGGGTTTTAAGGCAAAGGGGACCCTACAAGGCTTTAACCTTATGGGAGCTATCTTGGGATCGAGACTAAATGAAATAGGTGTGCCCACATACTTGCCGAGTTGGGCATCGAAGACGTCCTGGAATTCACGTAGCAGGTCGTCAGCGCACCCTCCGGACACCACGTTGATTCCGGTCACACCGAGTCCAAGGGCGTCGAACCAATCTAGGCCGAGCAATGTAGGGAGGTTTCCCCAAACCACTGTGAGAGGCAGGTCACCGTCGAATTTGCCGAAATGTACTTGAAATTTGCCCCAGCCTAGTACAGGGATTTTATTCCCCTGGTAGTCATTTAGTCTTAATGGCTGGTTCTGCAGCTGTCATTGGCGGAATGCGGGAACGGCTTGCTTGATAGCGGCCCAGGAGATGATTGATATTGATGACCCAGTATCGACCTCCATTTCACAGGGGCACCCCTCAATATGTACGGTCACATGAATCTTTTTGTTGTGCGGGGTGCTTGCCTGCCCAATTCTTGTCTGGTTGGCCTCTGGGTGACGGTTGCCTTCGGTTCTGCGCCTGGGCTGCCATGGTTCCCGCCTGGGTGTCCGCCTTGCATCGGCTTGCTTGTAGTCTGGGGAGGCTTGTGCTCCTGATGATTGGCTGGCTCGGCAAACTCTTGCGAGGTGTCCTGTTTGGCCGCAACGGTGACAATTGGCGTCCCTATACTTACAGGACACTCGTAGGTGTTGACCACCACAACTGGAACAGGGATTGATTTTCTGCCTGTCAGTACTGCGGTGCCGCTCCGTCTGGAAAACCTCCTCCTCTTCGCTGTCATCTGATGGCCCGTCTTGGCACCTGTTTTCATGTACCGTAGGTGCCGACTTCTGTGGTGCTTGGGGACCTTGGCGCCGATGCAGTGTGTCAGCTCCCTTGTTGGGAAGCCTCGGTAGCTCTGGCTTTGTCCAGGGATGACTGTAGCGTTAGGTTTGCTTTAGCTAGTAATCGCCGTTGTAGCCTCAGGTCTTGGACCCCACAGATGAGTTGATCTAAAAGGATGTCATCGAGGTCTCTGAAGTCGCAGTGTGTGGCGGCCTTTCAAAGTGTCCCCAGGTACTGGTTTATTGACTCCCCTCCTTGTTGTAGTCTTTGGCGGAATTCGTGCCTTCGGACTACCTTGGATGGTACCGGAGCATAGTGGGTCTGTAGTAAGGTCTGCAGGGTTTGCCACGGAACCGTCTCGACCCGTGTTGGCTCGGAGAAACCTCATGGCCACAGTGGCTGAGGAACAGTGCCTGCTTCCTGTTGTCCGATAGGCCGCTGAGATCATTGGCCTCCAGGAAGCATAAGAATCGGGTCATGTATGACCCCTAGTTCCCTTTCGTTGAGTCAAATGGAGTCGGCGGGTGGAACGCTGACATCTCGGCTCCTTGCGGTTCGAATTTCCCGCTCGAAATTGGCCGCCGATCGTCTGCCACCGGGCTGGGTCTTCGGTGTCTTCAGCTCTTTCAATCTTCTGCAATCCCACCTTCGTTGCCAGTGTTATGTTCTGGGACAGAAGAGGCTTCAGACACGTTCCAATGCAACAGCTCTTTATTTAACTATGTACAGACACCAGCAGCACTCCAATCTGACAGCCAGCCTTATATAGAGAGCTGTCAGAGAAACTAGCCAATCAGGACTCTCCATTTTCCCGCCTGACTGTAGACTATACAGTCTGGATACTTAACAAGAAGGAACCTTGGAGGTCTTCTAGTTCCGCCCCGTGCTCAAGCAGGAGAACCTATACTATTTCAGATAAATGACTGTCTAGTCCAGGGGTGTCAAACTCGATTTCATTGAGGGCTGCACGAGGGTTGTGTTTGACCTTCAGGGGCTGGGTGGGTCTGGCTGAGGTGGGCGTGGCCAGCTCAATGTTAATCATATTGGGGGCACCTGTGGTGGCCCGGGCGGGGCTGGGGGGATTCATTGTCTCCAGCAGAGGAAAGCGAGACCAGGGAGAGTGCCAGACCCTTGTCCTCCAAAGGAGCCTCGCCATCCCTCTCAGGCCACGCGGGGAGCCCTGGATGGTAGCGCAGGCTGTCTAGAGCCCTAGGCAGTGGAGGGCAAGCACCCAGCCCAGCCCTCAAGCTCTCAGGGCACCGGGACCCCACAGCCCAGCCCCGCTTCCCCAAGGGGGTGCCCAGCTGCACTTACCTCCTCCTCGAGGCTGCTGCTCGCTCTCATTGGCCAGGTTGCTCATGGTGTGTGTGGGAAGGCAAAGTGTGTGGGTCAGAGGGAGGCCCACTCCCTCTCCACGCGAGGAGACCCGGCTTTATAACCAAAGCATCCTCAGCGATAGGATGAGAGACCACCAGGAGAGGTCAGGAGGAGACAAGGAGATGGTGAAAGGGCAGCAGGGCTGCTGGTGGCCAAGTGCTAAGGCAGGGCTTCCCTCAGACCCTCCCTCCCTCTCATTATAATCTCCCTCCTTCCTTCCTTCTTTTTTTTCTTTTCTTCCTTTTCCTTCCCACTTCCTTTTCCTTCCTTCCTTCCTTCCTTCC
>QLTV01002840.1:1924484-1941491 GCA_003457575.1 Thermophis baileyi
GTCACAGCATCGCCAAAAAGGCATTAAGAGTTGTCAACTTAATCTTGCGAAGTTTCTTTTCCGGTAATATTGTACTGCAAACTAGGGCATACAAAACCTTTGCTAGACCAATTCTCGAATACAGCTCGTCTGCCTGGAATCCGCACTGTATATCAGACGTTAATACAATTGAGCAAGTCCAGAGGTATTTCACTAGAAGAGTACTCGACTCCTCTGCTCGCAATAGAATACCTTATGCCACCAGACTTGAAATTTTGGACCTGGACAACCTAGAACTATGCCGCCTACGGTCTGACCTAAACTTAGTACACAAAATCGTCTGCTACAACATCCTACCTGTCAATGACTACTTCAGCTTCAACCGCAATAGTATACGGGCAAACTCAAAGTAAACTGCTCCAAACTCCATTGCAGAAAATATGTCTTCAGCAATAGAGTGGTCAATGCCTGGAATGCATACCTGATTCTGTTGTTACATCCTCAAACTCCCAAAACTTTAACCTAAAACTGTCTACCGTGGACCTCACCCCATTCCTAAGAGGTCTGTAAGGGGGTGTGCATAAGTGCACCAGCTTGCCTACCATCCCTGTCCTACTGTTCCCATTATTCGTACTCATTTCTTATGCATATACTTCACCTGTTTATACTTATATGTTTATATGTTATGTTCATACTTATAATTGTTTTCTCATACATGCTTGACAAACTAAATAAATAAAAAATAAATCTTCTAATCAGTCTAATTAATGTTAGACTGATTGGTCTGTAATTTCCTGAGTCTGTTTTTTTCCCTTTCTTGAAGATGGAAGCACGTCAGGCCTTTTCCAATCCTCAGGCACTTCCCCGGTGCTCCAGGATTTTTCAAAGATATGGTACAATGATTCTGAGAAAACATCTGCCAGCTCCTTCAGGACTCTGGGATGTAATCTGTCAGGTCCCAGTGATTTATATTCATCAAGGTCAGATAGGTGTTCTCTTACCATTTTTTTGCCTATTTTAATTTTTATTTCTAGTTTGTCTTTTACAGTAGTTTTTTTTAGTACGTTGGACTATAATTTCTTTTTGTGTGAAGACTGAAGCAAAGAACTAGTTAAGCAGCTCTGCTTTCTCCCAAGAAACTTTTTAAAATTATCTTTGACTTTTGTAGCAAGCCTTAGTTCATTCTATACTTTTGCTTTCCTGACTTCATCTTTGCATGTTCTGGCTATCTGCTGATAATCAGCCTTAGTTATGTGTTCCTCTTTCTATTTTTTCTACTTGTCCTTTTTGTCTTTCAGTCTGTCAGAGAGATCTTTGTGCAGCCATGCTGGTTTCTTCTTGAATTTCTTGTTTTTCTTTTTCAGTGGTATTGTGCTGGACTGGGCTTTTATGATCACATTTTTTAGAGTTTCACATGCTTTTTGAGTTGTTTTCCCCATTAGGATTTTTGTCCATGGAATCTTTCCTAGGCTCTCTCTGCGTTTAAAGTTTAAGACACTGGTTTTCTATTTTCTATTGCTTGTGTTTGCATTACATTGAATTCCAGTATAACATGGTCACTTTCACCCAAGGTTCTGGCAACTTCCACTCCCTCTATCACTTCTTCTCTATTAGTAAGAATTAGGTCCATTTATAGGTTTACTTCTAGTTCCCTCCTCTACGTTTTGAATGACAAAGTTGTCAGCTAGATTGGTTAGGAATCTGTTTAATCTCCCACTCGCTGCAGAGTTTGTCTCCCAGTTGATATCTGGATAGTTAAAATCTCCTATTATTACTGTAGTATGCTTCCTACATACATTCGTTTACTGGTTGGCAAAGAGTTCGTCCATTTCTTCTGATTGGTTGGGTGGCCTATAATGTACACCTATGGCAATGTCACTTTTTTCCCTTTTATATTGACCCATATACATTCTGGAGGGGTTTTATCTTTGATCATGTCAATTTCTGTAAATATGTAGTGATCTCTTTCATATAGTGCAATTCCACCTCCTCTTTTTGTAGCTAATAGCATAGTCAAATTATTAGAGTTCCTTCATTATATTTCAGAGAGAAAAATATTGGCCTCTTCAGGAAGTCTTCAGAAGTCCATTTCAGTATTTACAAAGTCAATTTGGTTATTGAATATCAGTAGCAAGTAACCAGATACAATATTTATTAGTTAACCCTTAAGCACTTTTTATGGATTTTTTTTCTAAAATATTAAATACAAGAAGATACATAACCATGCAAATTCATCTTTATATTTATAGTTTCAATGTTTAAAAATATGTTTCTAAAGTCTGTTTTCATCCATCAGAATTTATAGTATAATCATCTGACATACAATTTCTAAAACAGATCTCAGGACTTATTTGCTACAATAATTGAGTTAATGACATTAAGAAGTTTTAAACTTACATGTCCACTTCTTATGATTGGAGATCTTGAGAATGGAGCTCCATATCAGTTGGATGGCACCAAATTCTCCACCTGAAGATTACTGTCACTATCATCAGTGCATGCTAATCTACTTCTGAATCAAATATTAAGGGCTAATTTTCTATTTATTGTAAAGAGACTGCAGTTATTCACATAAGGTGGGTGATAATTATACAACAGCAGGAAACTGAGAATATTAAACAGGTATTTATTTGATTATTACTTATTTTTATTGTTACAGGGAGGTAATAATGGTTGTGACAACAGTTACCATTTTTTTGCCAATACATCTGGCATGTTGTAAAATGTTCCAGTGAGAAAAAGTATTTTTGGATTTAGAAATGAAATTCTGCAGCTTCCTGTATGCACATGTGCAGGGATATACACAGGCTGGGGTTAAAAAAAAAGTCAAGACAGCAGTCACAATAACGCCATTGAAGCTCTGCTTGTTTGCTTTATGAGTTGCACATATGATGGTCAACATTTTGACTTTTTGTTACAATATCCTGCAGATCTTCTGCACGTGCATTTTCATGCTCATTTGTGAACTGTAGGTGGAGGTTGGGAACGTATAAATATCAGTGATGAAAATAGGAAAAGGATCATGTCTACCAAACTGTTTCCACTTATGTCCAAGAATAGAATAGAGCTAACAGATGTAGAAGAACAATGTTATTAGAAGAAAATGGCAAGTGGGAGGAATGGGATATTTACCATGTGCTGGATCCACTTCTTACTTTAAGAAGTTCAGGATGATTATGTTAGGGGTTACTCTATTTTATAGCTATCAAAGTATTGTAAGCCAGAGTAGGAGGCAGGGGTGGATAGATCATGACTGTGCAATCAAAGCCTGAGTCCTGTTTGAAATGGGACTTGATCCAAGATCATAGAGTGATTTTCATGATTCAGGAGAAACTGGAACCTGATTTTTCTACCACTAATTCTCAGTTTTATTTTCTACATAACTCTCATTATGAAAGCTTTAAGACAAAACAATGCTGTTCGTCTAATATCATGTAGGATAGAATTAAACCCAACTATGAGGATTTCTATATCATTTGCATCTTTTCTTTTAAAGTCATATTACAATATTTAGGAGAGCTAGTTTGGTGTAATGATTAAGGCATTAGGCTAGAAACCAGGTGACTCAGAGTTCTATTTCTTCCTTAGGCACAAAGCAGGCTGGCTAATCACTTTCTTTCAGAAAAGAAACAGTGGCAAACTGCTTTCGAAAAGAAACTTGCCAAGAAAATTGAAGGGACTTGAAGTGACCAGGCAGACCCCAAGAATCAAACACAACCGAATGGAGGGGGGGGGGAGAAACTATTCACAATTTAAAGTGAAACTATCTGTCTAAGAAATAATTTAAATACCTTAAAATTCAATAATTTTCTTATCCTGTTCTGGATTTACTCTTCTGGCATAATTTATTACTACATGTTGATTGCTTTATTATGAGAAAGATAAATGTTGAGAATGAGAGTTTAGAGAGTTGTCAACAGTTTGTGTTCAACTGCTTGAATGGAAGCCCAAACTCTTTGTCAAATACTTTGGGAGAGAAAATGATCAAAAGATAAACAGGATGTGTTGAAACAGCCAACAATGGAGGTAGAAATAAAAAGAATTTCCTATTTACTGCCCTTTCGATGGCCTAAATCTCCTGTTGGAAAAGGTTGTGAAGCCTGGCAGCTGTGTTTCTTTACCAGCAAGGATGCATTCTTGAATTTTCAGGATATTGCTGAAATATCCACATCAGTGAACCTTGATCTATAAATGCTGTACAATGTTATAAACCTGAAATGTCACTGACGATTCTCTGAAAATATGCATGCCAATGGCCTGTTGCTGGTATCTGATTAAAGTGACCATTCAATAGGCTTCCAGCCAGCGGACATTCCCTGTCAAAACTGAGTCGTTTTATGGATGGCCTTCATTCTGCAAATCTACCTTCCCACAGCCACTGAATGCAAACTAACATCAAGTAATAATTCCAGGTACTTCTGGCAAATCATTCACACATAATAGAAGTCCAGGAATAATGTAACAGATAAATTCAAGGCCCAAGTCAAAAGCCCTTTATGGCTGGTTATTTGCAGAATCAATTTTTCAGCTCCGGAAAAATAGCTGGTTGTCCCCTTTTTATGAGAGGTTCCTGACAGCCAGGGCCAGAAGTGCTGTTTTTCAGTGATGAGGTTGCCCCTCTGAAATGACTTTCCATATAAGATTTGTTTGTCTCCAACATTGTCTGCTTTCTGGAAAAAAACTAAATACTTTTTTGGGGCGGGGAGTATCTGTCTTAATTTTTCATACTTCATTTTATTTTTTTATACCTTATTAAGCTCTGAGATTCATGTGATTGCAGGATTTCATTAATATATTGATAAATCAATAAATTAGAGACACAATTTTGATAGTGAGAAGAAAACATGAACCCAGCATTTCACAATACAAGCATAACATGCATCTACTAGCCATCACACAGCATAAAAGTCATACGACAAGTGTGTGGATATGCACACATATGCATACAAACATTCATGGAGAATGAGGGGAAGTGATGAAATATGTGTTACAATTATCATGATGCAAACCCCAACCCTTACATTGATTTACATTGATTTTAGTGCTATCATGCACAAATGCAGTGCCCGGTAACAACAATGCAGACACACATTTCTATTCCATGAGTGTTTGTGTTACATGTAATACACATGCTCCCTGATAATCTCTTTTCCTTGCCATGCTAATCTTCAGCATGCAAACAACATTTAACCTTTTGCTATAAGGCCAGTCTCTAGACAGTTCAGAGACATGTTTGCCTTTTTGTCTTCTATTTGTTGGTTTCCACTTTCACAAGTAATTTGTTTCAAAGAATTCAACAATGAATGCTGTTTAATCAAGGTCAAGTAAGAATGCAGGTCACATTCTTTGTGTTCTGCTTGGGTGTGTATACAAGAGAGGAGAACAAGAGGCAGTTTGTATTTTTCCAGAAGAAGGGATTTTCATAGCTGGCTGGGGGAGGCAGCTGTTGTGGCTTTTACATGCTGTGAATATTTTAGGACATGTGTGTATGACTCCTATTTCATCTTGATTTATGTTTCCTTTTTTCAGCATTTTCCCTTAATGAAAGTACTGTTGAAGAAGAATAGGTACAGTATATTCTAGATGGGGGGAAAGAGTCGGGAGGGTATAAGTACAAGGGCTTCTCTACTGATGACTGTGGGGGTCCACATGACCCCAGTTCATTACAACATTTTGTGACCCTGGGATGCCTCCTCCAGAGTTATCTGTATTAAATCTCTTTGATATTCAATAGCCTCATAGTCTTTTCCATGTGCCTGACTTTTGCTCCCTCAAAAAGAAAATCTTTGTAGTCTTTTAAGTTTATGTTTGCCAATGAATTGCTTTGCTACATAGTACACCTTTTGAAGACAAAATTGTTGTCTAAACCATCAGGCACCCAGCCAGGGTCCCCTACAAACACACTTTTTTGCAGATGGTCTTAAATCTGAAATTTCACTGAATAACAACAGTATGCATATTATTAACTTCAGCTGGATTTACAAAGAAAAATACAAATGCAGAGTTAGAAAAATAGATAAACAGGTATTAAAATAATTATCGCAAGGAAAGGCAGCAATTTAACATCAGTGCAAATAACAGCAGACAAAGAGGCTGACAATTTGTAATTAGCAGGACAGCAGCAATGGGAAGTAAACATTTAATCATGAAAATCCATCATTTAAATCTACTATTTGCAACCAGCAAAACTTTCATTTTCTCATGGTAAGTAGTAAGTTTTAGAAGTGCATTTTTATTTACATTACATTACAAAATAATCACTCCCACTTGCTACTAATTAAATTCCCCAATTTTTTTCCACCTCCTTTGTCATTATTCATTTTTCCTATATTTTTCTTAATCTTTAGTATCTTCCATTACTATCTCTACTCTGTGTCAATTATTGAACCTAGGTACTCCCATGGCTTGTGCTCCCACTTTATATTAGGCTCCATAATTCCAGCAGGAAACTATGGACACTTGAGATTCATACACACTAAGAAACTAACTTTTAACTAAACAAACTTTTCGTTCATATTAAGTATGAACCCAGAACATGTTATGCTTTCTTATTCCGAAAATGTACATCAATGCAGTCTTTTCTCTAAATGTTTAATAGATGTTTCTAATAGGATGTACCCACTGCCCAATCCTACATATGATCATTCAGTAGTTACTATTACGTTGAAAGATGTCATTCTCAGGTTTTATTTATTAGATTTAATATCCAGCCTTTCATTCAGGTGCTCAGAGAAGTGGGAATAATGCTCCTTCCTCCTGTTATTCCCTTCGGTGACAACTGTATGTGGCGTGTTGTGTACAAGAGGGTGACTCATCTAAAATCATCCAGTAAAACTTCCATGGTTGAGGATGGATTAGAACCTGGGTCTCCCCACTCCTAATCCCTGACTGAATTTAGAACTAAATAATATGTTATACTAAATCTAGAGCATATAAGTAGTTTTGCCTGCTTTATTTTGAGAGAGAGGTCAGAATCAGAACTGTGTTACTGGGAAAGAGAATTCTGTGGATCTGCTGGGATCTACATCCCAATTGTGCCCACATATGTTGTACAACTATTTAGAACATGCATTAAAAATAAATAAAAGATTTGTTCTTTATGTATTTAAAATAACTTGTTTGGCCTCTAGATCTGTCTCCCGAGGATTTCTATGAACTAATGTTTATTTAGTTTGTTCTCCATTTTCTCCCTCCCAGATTGATCTTTGACGTATTAAGAGACCTTCATTTCTTAGTTCATGCCTATCATATAAAACTTGTAAGTGCACTTCTGTAGATGAAATATCTACAGCAAAATTATATGTGAATTTTCTTGGAAAAGAGTAGGATTATTGTATGAATGTTTGGATACTGGATCCAAAATATTAATATAATTTTGGATATTTTATGAATTCTTTATTTACATCTCTCTGTTGTGAAATCAACAGAATCATTTAATCTGAATAAATCAAATCAGCTAAAACCTAAACAGGATAAAAATCATATGATGCATTTTATATGAAAGATATATTTGATTCCTTCTTTAACTGTATCTAATGTAGCAAAAATTAATATATTTTCTAAAAATAAAAAAGGATATGACTCGGATTTAGGCCCCTCCCACATATAAGGGCTGTACCTGTATCAATCAATGCTGCAACCATGTCCTCATAGCAGCATTGGGGCACATGCAGGACTTCCCAAATTGAGCTGCTGCACCAGAAGAAATACTACAAAGTTGCAACTTTCCCCAAAAAGTGGAACCAATGATTTCTACTGATAGGAACTTCTACCAGCAACTGCTCAGAGTTTCCCCTTCCCTCCTGAAATCAAGGTGTCATTATAACACCACAGTTTTCTCATCATTCCCAATCCATCTTAGGGAAAATTTGGTCATTTTTTAACACAGTGGACATTTTCCCCTTGTCACAAAAGTAAATGCAGACCAATAAAAATGAAGTTGGAAGATGGAAAGGGCTGGAGGGGGTGCTGTTGTTTTTGTGCTCCCCACCGATGAGTTGGAACAAACAGTGGATTTCACAAAGAGTTTTGAGCACTAGTAGGATTGACATGAATGCAATTGTGAGGACTTAGATGATGAAATAAAGCTTGTGTGCAAGATGTCTGAACTACCAATGAGGAAATCCTTGAATGTAATCTTTTTTTTGCCAGGAGAGGAAGATGGCCAATATCTCAGTATATTTTCTCATAAAGGTAAATTATTTGCTATGCAAAAGAGCCTTCTCTGAAACAATACTTTGGTGACTGAATGCTCTCTGGTAGATTTATTCTAATAGTAAGTTAGATCAGGGGTGTCAAACTCAATTTCATTGAGGGCCACATCAGGGCTGTGGTTGACCTCGGGGGGCTGGCCGGGCATGGCCGACTGGTTGGGCATGGCCGACTGGGTGGGCATGGCTGACTGGGTGGGCATGGCCAGCTTGACGCCACTCCCCAAACTGCTGGCATGTTTCCTCTTCGCACTGGGTAGACCGGGCCGAAGCTATGTTGGCCTGATCTTTCCTCTTTGCACTGGGTAGACCAGGCCGAAGCCACACTGGCCCGATCTTTCCTCTTTGCATTGGGTAGACCAGGAAGGCCCCGCGGGCCACATCCTACCATCCGCCTTGAGTTTGACACCCCTGATCTAGATATTTAACATTATTGTATTTTTTATTGCAGTTTATTTCTTTTTAGTCATGATATTGTCTCCTCCCCTCTTTTAGTAATACCAAAAAAAAAAAAATCAGAGATTTCTGGGAAAGCATATTTTAAAGATTTAGCAAAAAAATTGTCCAGCTATAGTTCAAGCAACATGACAAAGAAAATTTGTTAGTGACTATCTTGATTGAAAATCTACACTCAATTACTGTATTTTGTTTTGAAAGATTCATCTGAAGAAAAAGATTCATCTGAAGGCTTGTTCCTTTGCAGAGCTCTGTGTAACACTGCTTATTCTGAAAGGGAAAGTGTAATGGGTCTATGTTGTGTATATGAGTGTAAAAATGAGTTTACATAGAGAGAAATGTACTAAGCATACAGCTCCCCCCCCACACCCCATTATCTTTCTATATAAAACACTCAGATTTAGCCTCTTTCACCACTGACTGTGGTCTCCCATACTGTCTCACAAAAAGCTTTGTAAGCAAACAAACATTAGTTTTTTCTATAGCTCTTTTAAAAAAAACATTAAAAGCCTGGATAGAATGAGATTCATGTTGACTCTGCACATTCCTAATCTCAATATTGATATTTCTGTCATATTGCAGGTATTCTTTTATGCTTTTATGAAGATTTGTTTTGACGACGGTATCATACGCTGGGATCTACTGTAAGTTTTAAAAATCACCCAAGTCAATAACTCACAAATAAAACCAATTTTCTTTTCTTCTCTGTTATGCCCAACAGGAACAGCTGTTCCCTCTATACCATAATACATTTCATTTCAGCCTTTCTTTCACCTGTGCAGTTATGTCAAGTCTCTCTGAGAAATGAGACTGGAGGGCTGGTCCCACTTTTTCATAAGGAGCCTGGAGAGATGTTACAGTAGCCACAAAGTGGCTACTAAGCATGACCTTGCTGCTATGGCAACTGATTCCATTCCAGCCCTGTAATTTTTCTTCTAGTTGCTATGTTAAAAGTCTCACTTGGAATGAAGATTTTCAATATGATAGCTGACCTTTGCAAAGTAACTGTTTCTAAGTGTTGTTGACTGGGCAGAGATCCGTTGCTATGGGGAAGCTGTTTCCGCAGCGTCACCATGGTGACAAAATGAATGTTCTAGCCACATAGGATTCAATAGTTCATTCTGAGTAAATTTTTATACAACTAGATCTGGAAAACAGAGAGGAAATGATATCCATGAATCAACTTAAGGCAACAAAGTGATGCTGATTTAGTAGACAATAAAATGGTTGGGCCAGAAACACTTAGGTGTTCTCACAGAGAGAGCTGGCAGCCTGAATCGAAAGACCTTATGCAGGTCTCCTGCCTTTTCCTCCTCAGTGAATTATTTTGTGGGAAATAAAAGAGACAGAGCACAAGAGAATGCAAAGGAAATCAATTATGTCTGGATCTCTCCTTCCATCCTGTACAATTTTATAAACGATGTGCACTAACTGCACAGTAAACATTTCCTATGAAAGACTTCTAATCTCAATTCAACAATAAAGTTCAGTGTACAAACGTGAACTTGTCACAATATCTCTTTTTAGGTACACCACAGAAATGTGAAGAAGAAAAAATTAGATGAAGTGAAATGGAATAAAATTGTGAAAACAGAATGCAGCAATCTGCCCATAATCTTACTATATTTATATGAAAGAAATAACAGTCACTTCTCTTGCTTATTTATCTTTAAAATGAGAAGGTGATCTTAGGTTCACTGAGAATAAAGGAATGAAGGAAGGGAAGTTTTGATCTAACTTTTGTATGTGGAAGGATCAGGATGTCTTCAACTCTGAGCCAGTTTCCTTTCAGGTAAATAAGGTAGCTGAGTGGAGATAAAGTAGGACATTTATGTCAAATACATTAGAAGAACAAATGTGAATATTTACAGTAACAACTGGTAGGTAATATCCAGGTTAATAATGACCTGAAAGTCCTACACATATCACCTTGGTTCAAAATTATTTGGGTCTTCAATTTTTCAGAGCAAAGCAGCATATAGGGCAAATCAGATTTCGGGAGGGGTTATACAATAGTTTTTCAGCAAGAGCTCCCTGGTTTGTAACATATCCAACACACCTTTTAAAAAACCTTTTGTTTTTTATTGTACAAATACATTTTCTTATTTTCTTCATTCATTGATCTAATCTATTGATACTGTATGTGCAAATGCTTGTAATATTTGCATAACCATATTCAAGATAAGAATGAAATAACTAGCTCAAAAGTGCTGTTTCTTGTGGAATATATAATATAGTAAAACTGATTAAAGAATTATTTGGAGGAAGAGTTATATATTAAATTGGAATGGCCATTTGACTTGGTATCATCTATATAATATACATTGATTCAAATTATATAATTGTCACAAATGATGTAAAAATGTCAATTACATAATTACACATAAGACATAAACTGAGCAAGTGATATAACAGGACACTTCTCTGTATTTCAGGTATGGAGTATGAATGCAGATTTGGTCTGTGACATCTGAAGTCCAGTGAATGGAGGTCAAGAGAATCGAAATGTTATTATATTACTAAATTAGTTGGCTGACAACAAAGTATGCTATCTATGTATTTTTGAGTCTGAGCTATCCTTCATGTAGGAATAGAGCAGACAGTAGCTTCAAGAAGGGGAACATTGGGAGAAAATCTGCCACTGCCCTAAGTGGACTACTAGGTACCAATTTTTCAATAGTCCTCATTCTCTATC
Organism: Thermophis baileyi; assembly: GCA_003457575.1. Lineage (NCBI taxonomy): Eukaryota > Metazoa > Chordata > Lepidosauria > Squamata > Dipsadidae > Thermophis > Thermophis baileyi. The sequence goes on from QLTV01002840.1 coordinate 1,935,825, forward strand.
AGCCATTCTCGAAGAACAAGGAGCATTATCATTAATTATTCAGTACCTTCCCCTATTCAGCTAGCTATGCATTAAAGTTCACTCTCCCAGAAGTAGAGCACCATTAAGAGGAAATAAGAGCATACAATGTTTGTAGAAACTTGAGTCATTTTGAATAATAAGATATACAGAGTTTCTGCCACAGCAACTGTTACAATATTGAACTTAAAAATAAACTACAAGAATTAGGGATAACAATATTTAGACTCATACTGAATAGATGTTGACTCAGAAAAAAATAATATAAATCTCAATTTATCCCATCCATGGTTAGAAGTAATTACACTTCCACACCACCAGCATTTTCCATTCCCACATAAATGTTTTCTGGAACGGATTTGCAAATGTCTTCACTTATGATGATCTTAAAACAAAGACCCAAGCATCTTCACTCTTTTCGCCTTCAGCTGATCAACAGGAGTATGTGAAGAAAATCTAGGGTCCCACCAACATCTGCAATCATGCACAGATGCAGACACACATATACATACCCTCCGTTACAAGGAAAAATAAAAGAAAATCATCCAATGCTCCAATTCTATGTCCCATAAAAAAGAAATGCTGTTTAGATATGTACTTGTGGGTTTTCAGGACTCAAGATCACTCAAATAAAAAAGAAGCAGGATTTCGCTCACATGGTTGCAACTGCCATCTTGACTTATTTTGACAACTCCGACCACCTCTGATGTCCCTGTTGGTTTTGACAATTTGCAAAACGAAAACCAAAAAGTGGGAGGTTGATAGGAAACTATGTAAAGGAAGGCCAATTGTAACATATGCAAATAAAAGTGCTAAAAGGATCTAGAGTCTTCCTGGTTGCTTGGCTGCCATTCTCCTGCTATGTTTCAAAGCTTCTGTGAGTTACAAGGTTAAATAATACCGTGTTTCCCCGAAAATAGGACATGTCCCAAAAATAAGGCCAAGCCTGATTTTTGGGGTGGGCATAAATATACGCCCTCCCCCAAAAATAAGTCCTAGTGAAGGGATGAGCATGGCCAGCACAGGAGGCAGCCCTTCCCTTCCCTGGTCACCTCAGGGCTTCTCAGCCCCTTAATCGGATCAGCTGAGCCGCTTCGGCTGCCATTCACAAAACAGCTGATTTGTGGGTGCTGTTCAGGCCCACCGCGTCCAGCAAGCATGGCCACTTTTGCAGCCAATTGCGGCTGCAAAAGAAGCCGAAGGCCAAGCGATGCACCCCACATGTCTCGCGCCCTCCTTACCTAACGGAGACAGTCACAGCAGGCAATTCCGTCCACGGAACAGCTACCTCATGGGTGCCACTCCAGCCGGCACCTCCACCAAACGCAGCCACTTTTGCCATCCATTGCAGCCACAAAAGTAGCAGGAGACCAAGCGATGCGCCCCACACGCCGGCCTTCCGAAGGGTACTGTAGCAGCAGCTATCCACACTTTTTTTAACCCTTATTTTGTCCCGACCTACATGGCCCAGTACCGTACTGGGCCACATGGGTCGGGACGAAATAATGGTAAAAAAAATTGTGGATAGCTGCTGCTACAGTACCCTTCGGAAGGCCGGCGCGTGGGGCGCATCGCTTGGCCTCTTGCTGCTTTTGTGGCCGCAATGGATGGCAAAAGCGGCTGCGTTTGGTGGAGGCGCCGGCTGGAGTGGCACCCACGAGGCAGTTGTTCCGTGGATGGAATTGCCTGCTGTGACTGTCTCCGTTAGGTAAGGAGGGCGCGAGGCGTGTGGGGTGCATCACTTGGCCTCCAGCTTCTTTTGCAGCCGCAATTGGCTGCAAAAGTGGCCACGCTTGCTGGAGGCTGCGGCCTGAGTGGCACCGCGAATCAGCTGTTTCGTGAATGGTGGGATGGCCAGCTATGACCCTTCAGGAAGCTGGCACGAGGGGCCGCTCACCCCTCCCCGCCTCATACCGGTACGGAGGGAGGGGAAAAATAAGACCCCCCGAAAATAAGGCCAAGCGCTTATTTCGGGGTTCAAAAAAATATAAGACAGGGTCTTATTTTTGGGGAAACACGGGTAGCATCCTGGCAATGTTGCAACCAACTGATTTTCTCAATGCCTATCACACCTGGATTAGAAAAGGAGGTAAATTCTAAACCTTGAATACAGGAACAGATGAATTCCAAGAATGGGATGATGAATTTTTATGGTGAGGGAGATGAGTAAAACGAGGGAGATAAATATTCCTAGTGCTGGATGGGATGGTACTGCAACCTGGGGGTTCTCCTGGACTCAGGACTCCTGCTTGAAAAACAGGTCTAGCAGTCATGGCTAGAAGGGCTTTTGCAATGGTTCCCTTACTGTGGTTAACATTTTCCTCTCTTATTTTGTGTGCTTTTAAAATAGTTTTTATAATTTTAATAATTATTGTTTTATGTGTATTGGTTTTCTTTTTGAGGGTTGCACACTGCCTAGAAACATTTCTTTGTGAGATCAGTGGTTACATAAACATGATAAATATATACAATTCTTAAAATTGCTATAGACAAATGAACCTTCATAAGATCTTCAAACCTGCAATGATTTAAATGAGGTTTAAGCCATTTGAACTTTAGCCAATTTGGCATGGAAAAAGAAAGGTCTTACCTACTTGTATTTTGTTACATTTTTTTAAAAAAAGTATTAAGTTTCATGGAATTGGAAAGCAATCTCAGTAAAACTGATTCGAAAAAAATGTATTTTTAAATTACTCATCCAATTTGATAGAGAATATACTTTCAAAATTTATTTCACAGGAGAAATTATGGAGGGTAAATAGTCCAAACTGATTTTGGCATAGCTTTGTTCTCTATAGCACTTCAATTCAGAATGAGATTCCTATGAAGAATTCCAATTGCTTTCTGGAGTCTGACTATTGGAGAAGAGTATCAATATTAGAATGTATGCATGTTTGCACAATGAGAGGGGCAGGAAGTGCCTTAGTACAAGAAATAATCCTACATTAATTATTAAATTAATGTCTTGGTGGTCATTTGGACACTTTCACATACAAAACATAGATCATGTGTTTTTATAATGAATAAACATAATAGATTACTAAATTAATTAGTAAAAGCTTTTCTTAAATATATTAGAGTTGGTTTTGTGCAGCAGCACAGAAGAACTATTGAAATAAAATTTGATTCTAAAAAGCAGAAATTAATAGTTATTTACAAAAGGCAAGATGGGTGAGAGTATCAATGGTTTACAATGGTGTAACAATATTAAAATATATATTTTATGTATTATTTTATATTTATGTATTCTACCACTTTGCAACACTTCGTCTTTTTGCTTGGAATACAACTCACTAAATTCACTGGAAATGCAGTTCTGACTTAAAGTCATTATACATTCAAGGACTTGAAATGCTCCTTGGGGTTGTAGAAAGAATTATACACCCCCCCCCCCAATATCATGACTCTAGGAAAGGAAAAGAACCACCCATAAAGGCTAAGAAATAACCTGCCTCCCAGCCAAGCAGAATAGCCTCAGGCAACCCAATAAGAGCATTCCGCAAATTAATACATTGTATCTATTGACAGAAAGCAAAACCACAAGAATGTAACAAGAAGCAGCTTCTGTGCTTCAGACTGAGACAGGCCAAATTGAAAGGATTAAACTAGATAAACACAAAAACCCACTAGATTTACATTCTCCACCCTTCCCCAAGCCTAGACTTGACCCCATCCACCATCCAGAAAACCAGATAGGGACAATCAAAATACCAAAAGACACATTATTAAACTAATCCCCACCAAGCATCTCAATCACAAAGGTCCAGCAGGGTATAAAAATCATTCTACTTACCCTTCCAATCAGCCAGCTGACCCAGAACCCAACAGTGTTGTCACTGCAGTCTCTGACTTCTGAAATAAAGCCTCCTTTCCCATCAGCTCACTTTTACATTTCCTCATTTTGTTCATCAGCGCCCATCTCATCGTCCCGGCTGGAAGGAACGAACTGAAGAATTTTTTTTCTTCCAATAATTTGGCGACCACGAAGGGACTCCCAGCTAATCTAAACAATGGATGGGGCCTGCGTAAGTCACCACCCCACTGGCAACAGACCCTTTTGTCTATGGGTGAGCTTCCTGGACCATGCCCAAGTGGTGAAGGATAGTAGAGGGAGCTTTTTTAATATTGTGCTTGAAGGCTGCTTGGAAAGGAGGTGAGTACCACTAAATTTGAAATTATTTGGAAGCCCCAGGGAAGTGAAAGGACGTGAGCATGTGTGTGTGTGAGTGAAAAGGGGTCTCCCCTCTCAGGCATAGCTGGATCCTACACCCTCCGCATCATTGCTAGCCACACCTATACCCATTGCTAGTCCCACAGGACTGTGACCAATGGGCTCTGGAAAGCAAGGGGGTTTGGCCAGAGCGTAGGACTTTCTGCAAGGAGCAGGGGTTAAGCAAGTGAATGGGAAAGGAGAAAGTGTGGAATGCTTGCCAGGGTTCCTGTTGGAAGTCACTGAGCAAAGCCCTACCTTAGAAAGGAGGTGCCCATACTATTGCTAAGGGGAGCAGAGGTTCTCCCAGACTCTCCTGGGTCTGAAAACCACAAGGCAGGTTGTGAAAAGAGGTGCCCATACTACTGCAGAGGAAGCAGAGGTCCTCCCAGATCCCTTTTTGGTCTGAAAGCTGATAGGCAGGGTGTTTCCTAGGAAGGAGGTGCCCTTACTTTGAGAGGGAACCAGAGTCCTCCCAGACCCTATTTTGGGGGGGGGGGCTTAAAACTGACAGGTGAGGCAGGAAACCACAAGGGAGACCTGGCATAGCCAATTGAATCTCAACATAAAATTAGACAGACATGGGAAGTTCCAGCTCAAGGATCTCACTAGGATCCCCACTAGGAGGCTTGCTCGATGCTTGGGATGAGAAGCAGTTGCCTGACCTGGCTGGTATGAGAAAGAAATGTGGAAGGAAATTATGCTGTGAATGGGCTTTGCTTAGGGACAAGGCTGGGAAAAAAATTTGGCCTGAAAATGGTACTTTCAAATATCAAACACTGAAGGCACTTATACCCAGGCTGAGACCCACCCAGATATCCTACTGTTACTGCTGGGCTGAACTTTCCAAATCCAGGGACCTTGACCCAAGTGACTCCAAGGAACCCCAAGCTAGCGCAAGTAATCTTTTCCCAGCTTGATAGTACAGGACCGAAACTTATGGGCCCTCTGCTAAGCAAATCTGTACCTGGACAAGGAAGGGGCCAACTTGAGTACATCCTGACCCACATGCCCTTCTCCCTGTTCAACCTAGTAATTTGGAAAAAGGACAGTCCCCTTTTTAGATCAGACCCCCAATCAGTAATACACACCCTAAAATCCATCATAGACAATCATAACACATCATGGGGAGATATGGCCCAACTACTCAGGGGTGGGTTCTAAAATTTTTTACTACCAGTTCTGTGGGTGTGGCTTATTTTGTGGGTGTGGCTTGGTGGTCATGTGGGCGTGGCTTCAGATGGGCGTGGCTTGGTGATCAGGTGACTGGGTGGGCATGGCCAATTTGTAAAATGTGGTGAAACTCACTTAACAACGCTCTTGCTTAGCAACCAAAATTTTGGGCTCAATTGTGGCCATAAGTCTTTCTTTCTTTCTTTCTTTCTTTCTTTCTTTCTTTCTTTCTTTCTTTCTTTCTTTCTTTCTTTCTTTCTTTCTTT
>QLTV01002840.1:1970027-1985156 GCA_003457575.1 Thermophis baileyi
AACGTAAATTCTGTTTGTGATCATTGTTTGGCTACCCTATATTTTTTTAATATGCTAGTTGTGATACTTTTATGCCAAGTCAAATTGTCCATAGTCATATTTTATGTTCCTAAAGTAACAGAATGACTTTCAATCTTAAAAAGACAAAAAAGTGCTAATGTAGCATTTTTTTCAATTTTCCCGAAAATTTCCATTTTTTCCCAAAAACCCCCGGAAAAAAAACGGGTTTTTTTCCGAGCTTCAAAATTTCCGGAATTTTTACATCTCTACGCCCACCAAGCCACGCCCACCAAGCCAAGCCCACAGAACCAGTAGGGAAAATTTTTAGATTTCACCACTGCCAGAAAGTGATAGCTAAATTTTAGATTATCTTATCACATTATCCAAATTATCTGAGGACAAAAAAAGTTAACAAAATAAGCAAGCAGAATAAGTGAGCTGGATTTAGATATTTCTGCATCTGAATTTAGATATTCCTGTATGTTTCTTCTGTCATGGCCACAGGTTCCATGTATAGATTCTACGCACTGGATAGACATTCAGTGTAGGAAACCACTTCAGGTTTTTTTCCCCCTTTTAAAAGAAGCAACTTAAAGTGAGCAAGAACAGTTTTTGTTTCTTAAAGAATAACCTATAGCCGTGATGGCGAATCTATGGCACGCGTGCCAGAAGTGGCACGCAAAGCCATCTCTCCGGGCACGCCAGCCATGGCCCATTGCTCTTCCGGGTTCCGGCATGCACATGCGCGCCGGCCAGCTGGTCTTCATGCGTACATGCACATCAGAAACCGGAAGATCAGGTGCGTGCCGGGGAACTACTCTTCCGGTTTCCAGCGCTCCCATTTCGGCACTCAGTGACAAAAAGATTTGCCAACACTGACCTATAGCATTGCATTCCATCATAAATAACTCTTTGCTCCATTTCAAGCCATAGTTGGTAAAATGTAAGGCTATAATTTTTTAAAAATATCAAATTGTTAGCCTAAACATCTCTAAGATTGATATTTGCAGATTATGTTTACAGCAGAGGTGGGTTCCTACCGGTTTGGACCAGTTTGCCCGAACCGGTAGCAACCCCCTGGTGATGTCACGGAGCCGGTTCGGTCGGTGCTGGTCCGTGGACGCCGCCATCTTTTTTTGGGGGGGAATTTTTTTAAAAAATTTTTCTTCTGCGCATGTGCAGAAGCCAAGTTGCCGGCACTGCGCATGTGCCGCCATCTTGTTTTTGGCTTTTTTTGGAATTTTTTTGGAATTTTTGGCACTGTGCATGCGCGCATGCGCTTTGTGCGCACGTGCCCATGAGGCGCAGCCACGCGGCGCGGGAGGAAGCGAACCGGCGGCGAGGTAAGTTAGAACCCACCCCTGGTGTACAGTATCGTATTTCTAACCCTACCTAGTTCCAAATATAGAGTTAGGAAGGAATTTCAGAGACTGATGTAAATTTTTTCTCTCTCTGGCAGCTAACTTCCTTCTGCTTGATAAAAAATATTTTATTCTGTCACTTTGTGGCACTTCATTGTGCTGTTCCATATTGATTAGCTATTGTCTCTTGGGGTCTTCATCTTATTCTAGTTCACCAATTCTATTCAGCAATTTTCTTGCACTTGTTTTTGAACCAATCTTCAGCAGTGCCAAAACTAGTCAATCCAAATCAGTGTTCTTTACGGAAATCAACAACTTATCTATAAAGGCAACTGCTGTCTATTTTGTCTCAACCATGTAGAAAGTTAGCACCCACCCCTCTCCTAGAAGAATGAAATATTTTAGGAAATATTAAAAAGGCAGAATATTATATTTCCCTGGATGAGAAATTGAGAATCATGCTCTTGGAGACAGAAACTCAGCCCCAGCTCCCTGCCCCCAACAGATATTTTGGTGCCAGCTTATCTACAAGACAAAAGACTGGGCCAGCCTATGTACAAAACAAAAGACCTTCAGCTCCAGAATGATGGGATTATCCTTCAGGGCAAAGCCATTCAGCCACAATAGGAATTGTCCTTCATTGCATCACCCAGCAAGATTCAACCAAGCCTGGGACACAGACAGCCTACAAAGTTAGCTATGACCCCTGCATAGCCCCCTGGGAGTCTGACAACAACCAATAGAATACATTTCTTGCACAGGAACAGGAAGCTCAAGGGCAAGGCCTAAGAGAGGGTATAAATACCTCTTTCTCTCTCCTCCATGTGTTCAGCTGCACCAGGACCATGTGCTTAATGGTTCTTCTCCATTAAATCATCTTTCCAATCAACCTCCATGTTTCCAGTGTCTTTCTCCCCACTTGGAACTGAACCCAGATGGACATTTCTTCCAACAACCACTAGAAATTTCTCCCAAAATCTTCCTTTCAAACCTTTCTGATGTTTCTCCTTGATGCCTGCTCAACTTGGTACTCCTCCTTTAATTTCCTCTGAAAACTAGTTCTTGTGAGAGCTAAACTTACACCTATTTTCAGATTTTTATCAGCAAGCTAATATATAGCATTTGTTTAGTTCCAATAGGAAAGCCTGGATATATGACAAACCAGAAGACAGATATGGCAATTGAATGTGTATCACAATGATCATTTAAAACTATTAAAAATACAGAAAGGCTATATTACCACTTTACAAATCTAAGTAAAAGTTTTAGCATTATTGTACTTTGCATGTCTATTTAGAAGAGTATCATAATGGTAGAACTGTGAACATCATTTGAAAGTAACATTTCACAATTCAGAGGAATAGATATGAAATGTTTAACTTTGAATTTATTTATTTATTTATTTTATAAAATTTATATGCCGCCCAACTCCCGAAGGACTCTGGGCGGCTTACATCATTAATATAGCTGTTCATAAGCTATTCCCAGCATCCTCCAGTGAAAAGTGTGTGTACATGCACACAAAGAAACGCACAAACCAGGAAAAGCTTCTGAAGCAGTCATGCAAGTCTAGATCTTTTGAATTATTAAATGAATATAGAAAAACATTTATTTTGTAGTATTGGCACAGTCATATTACACTGAACTCAAGTAAATATATTCAGGATTACAAGCTAACTTATTTTTTCAAAGATTGCCTTGATTTTGGTCTCTTTCTTCCAGTCCCATTAATATGTTTTCTTTGTGTTCTAGAGGGGAAAAATTATTGACATAAATTGTATTGGCTCCACAGCCTAATTTTTATCATATTTGTCCAATGAGGCAAGGTTGTGATGCTGCCCTCCCATAATTTAAAGCAGGGTAGTTTTAGGACCCTGATTGGTGGATTCCCTGTTGTCTTTTTTCTTCCTACTCAGCATCACCTTCTTGTGGGAAAATCAGTCATCAATCACTCTCTTGGACATGTGGTGTGGGGCAGGACAAAGGATTCAAGCCTTTATATGTATCATTTATCATTTTTATTTGTGGCCAAAAGACCGAAATAGCCAAGTACAAATATAATAAAAAATTGGCATTAGGTAAAATATTTTAAAATGGTAAATCATATTTTATTGTACTGAAAATTGTACAAGGGTTTTCAGCAGGATATTATCTGAGATTGTGCATCTGGGAAATTTATATAAAAAGAAGAAAAATACCACTTCCAAACTGGAACAACTAAAGACAGCTCTAGGTTGCTTCAACTGCGGGATGGAAGTAAGATGGAAGTGATATTATGAGGACATAACCTTCAAAAATACCGTTAGTTAGTAAGCAAGGTATCTGTGTGCAATGGCAAGCAGGACATAAACTCCTAGGCAGCAGGAACTGGAAATGTGCAAGAAGAGCAATAAACTGAATAGATCATTGGGACATACCCAAAATTGACCAGATTGATCTTTCACATAAAATAAATCTATACAGTATACTTTATATTGTATTCATATATATGCATATATGTATTCTAGTAAACCTAATGAATATCCTTCTCTTCTAAACATTGTCAAGCTTAGAGAAAAGCTCCCATTTAGTCCTGATTGGTTTTGGATATAGATGAGATTTAAGTCAGAATTACAACCAAGGAAGGAGTTAAATCTCCATATGATTTCAGTGAAAAATGGAAAGGGAAATAAGCCTGTAATGAAATCTTCTTTAAAAGTCTAGCATAGGCTGTTAATAGAATAGCAGGAAATTGTGCCATTAGTCTTTAGCAATCCTGGTCAAGGAGCCAAAATGGACCTTCAAAGGCTGAAGTTTTTATACCCTGATTTAGGCCAATATAATTGTTATTGAAATGCATTCAGCTTGGCAGACATGGCTTTCCCTGGAGGCACAAGCAAATTCAAATTTCTTTTCAATTAAATAAAAGCCAAGGAATTTCACTGACAATTACAATATTTTACTATTAGAAAACCATAGCATGATGAAATACTCTTTCTCAGCAAAAATGCAGGGTTTGTTTATATTCCATATAAACTCAACAGATTGTTTAAAATCTTTTGAATATCGGTATAGCGATAAACATTGGTATAATTACTGTATAAAGTTCATTTCTTTTAAGCAATAATTTGTAATTTTGTTGTGAAGATTTTAAAATTGTTGAAGGGTTTCTAACTATTGCTATTCTATTGCTTTCTGTAAATAACAAATTATTTGAAAAGTACCCAAAAAATCCCACAGGTATAATTTCACCACAATAATTTTTTCAAAATGCTAATTTATTGAGATAGCCATGAGATAAAGAAGAATACATTTTTCTTCTATCCCATTTCATAGATAGAAAAAGAGGGAGCAAGATAGAACAAAAGAAAAAAAAATATGCAGTACAGAAATCTGAGTTTATCTTCAAATAAGTGCTAAGCAAATATAATTAACACACAGAAACTGTAACAAAAAACACCATTCCAACTTCTGTTGTTATTATTTATTGTTAAAGTATTTAGGTATGTCATAGTTTGATGTGCAACTCTAGATATTGTCGATTAAAATACTTTAGTATAATATGATCAAATATATAGAATACAATTCATCTTTTTTGTAGATTTATATTTATTTGAAAAAAAAATGCAATGAAACTATCTGTTCTAATGAGTTGGCTCATTAAGGCAGGGATATATATCAGCTGATACGTGGACTACTGGAATAAACAGTGACTCAACAAGGATAAGATATAAAACTGTTTCTAGTAGGGTATTACTGTGTCATCTGAATGCAAGATGAAGGCAGGATTCCCTCTAGTGACATACAACATCTTTCAGAGTGGTGTAAGAAAGCATGCTCCATGCTGAAACACAAATCAAGGTAAGAATAACAATGTGAGCAGAGATATTATTAAATGGGTGGTACTCTGTTCATCAGCTGCCTGAAAGCTACAGCATCCTTATCTGTTCCAAAATTTCCAACAGTGATTTGAAATTCAGCAACATATAAATTATTTATTTATTGAAATTACACAAAGCCTTATAGATATTCTTTCAGGGAAAAATTGTTGAGGATGTAGTTCATTAGACACTATAGTGGAGTTATTTTCACAGAAAAAATAGTATTAGCCCACCTGATATAAGGGTGACTGAGTCAACAGCTTTGAATGTTCTGTGCTGGAGGAAGAGTGACCCTGCCCATGTAAGCATCAATAAGAAAATGTCTTGACTCTTTTCCACCTATTGTTCAATCTTCTCATTTTCTGCTTATAATAACATCTTTCCTGATGCACCGAATGTTTGACAATAGTAATGAAATGAAATATCTGGTTTCACTGTTTCAACTTCCTTATAATGTATATTAAATTCAATTAGTACAATTGTCATTTGTGCTTTGAAGCAAATATAGTCCTTTATAGATAACTATTTCATTTAATTGTTCATGGACAAAAGCAAGAGCAACAAATGTGAGATGTGTACTAAATTGAAAAAACAAAGTCATCACTCAGATCAATAGCTTTGCAAACAAATGACTTAAAGAACTACTGACTGTCAAGCGCCAGGGAAATCAGGAGATTCAGGAAGTTCAAATGAGTATAAAGGTTTATTGTAAGCTTAAGCTCTCTATAAGAATCTGACCAACTGGTGGTTAAGGGAAATGAGCAGGAAATAAGAGAGGCATTCAAGATGGGCTGGAATTAGATCTCTTGTGGGCATGCAGGGACTCATGACTTATGACATGTTTGACCTCTCCTTCGGGCTCAGCCTGGTCATCTCCTACCTGGCTTTCCTTACAGAAATGCAGTGTTCTTTGCTAATTCATATAAGTTTCTCCATCTCAAGGAAAGATGTGTTTAAGCACCTGCAGTTCAAAGTATAGACAGATTTGCTAGAAATGCAGGATGAATGGTGGCAGAGGAAAGCTGAACAGGTAGAACACTATGGTAACATGCATGCCACCAGAGAGTTCTTCAGCTCTGTAAAGTAAGTTTATGATCCTTCTAAACCAGGATGCTCCTTCTTGCTGTCATCTGATGCATTGACCCTGATCAAAGACCAGGAAGGACAGAAAAAAATGCTAGGCTGAACACTTTTCCAACTTACTTAACAGGTCAAGCATTGGTGTCTTATAACACATTCCTTAGGGGCCAGTCTTAGTTACCCTAGACCTGCCTCTCTCTACTCATGAGTTCAAGAAAGTGATCTCAAAGATGAGCTCAAATTAAGCAACAGAGCAGGAGGGCATTCCTGCTGAGATCTACAAAGCACTAACCCAGATGCCTCGCAGGTATTCCGAGACATCGGGGAAGGCATTTGACCCACAAATTTATTTATATATTGCCTTTATTATTTTTAGAAATAACTCAAGGCAGTGAACTACGTGTCCAACACACGTTCGTCCTCCTCCTATTTTACCCACAACAACAACCCTGGGGGTTGGGCTGAGAAAGAGTGACTAGCCCAAAGTCACCCAGGTGGCTTCCATGGCTAAGGCGAAACTTGAACTCATGGTCTCTTGCTTTCTAGCCTAGTGGCTTAATCAGTAGACCAAACTGGTTCTCTTAAGGAAAGATTTCTTCTTTACAATTTAAAAGAAAAAATTTATAAGAAGATGTATCATTAGTATTTAACACCAGATATCAAGAATGTATATAGGTATTTCAAATGAATGTTGGAAATGTAAATGTAAAGAAGGAACCTTTTATCATTTATGGTGGACATGTGATAATTCAAAATAATATTGGAGTAGGATTCATATCTTAACACAGAAGATTCTCAAAGTGCATATAAAGATAAAACCAGAAACTTTTCTTCTAGGTTTAATGGAAAAAGACTTGGAATTTTTTTTTGAACTTTGATGTTATATGTGTTGATGGCAGCAAGATTACTTTACGCACAAAAATGGAAGGACACTTTGATTTGGGTCTACGACATTTAGGCACAGGCATTAGACCCGTGAAGGTGAACCTATGGCAAGCATGCCACAGGTGGCACGCAGAGCCCTCTCTGTGGGCACGCGAGCCGTCGCCCCAGCTCAGCTCCACCATGCATGCACGTGCTCCTCCCCCGGCCAGCTGGTTTTCAGGTCTCTGCCGCACATGCATGGGGGGTGGGGCGCATGCGGGAGACGTGTGCACATGCATGGGGGCGCACGTGCGGGGATCATGCACACATGCGAAGGGGCGGGGGCAGCGTGGAGGGTCACGCACGCATGCATGGGAGCGGGGCACATGCGGGGGGTTGCACGTGCATGCATGGGGGAGGGGCATACGGGGGGTCAGCATGCAGCAACAAAAAGGTTAGCCATCACTGCATTAGACCCTTGGCCGTGCCTCCTTCGTCCCCAGCTACCTGCCTCAGCCCATTTACAGATAGCTTTCCCCCTCCCCTAGCCATTCTCCACAGCCAATTGGCCCCTGGCCCTCTGCCACTGGCCCTTCGTCCCTGCCCATTACCCCAGACACCGTTTACCCAGGTCTTTGGCTGCATGGGACAAATAGCCCCCAGCCAATCAGGTGGCAGGCAGAAACAATGGTGATGTGGAGGGAGAGCATGCAGTGCAAGATTTTTTTTATAAAGTGCAAAAGCATCCTGCTGCTCGGGGGCCTTGCAGATCTGTCACCAGGACCGGAGGGGAGGGAAGTGGTGGTGGGAGTAGCTGCTGGAGCCACTGGGGAGGCAGACAGGTGAGAGTGTGTTGGGGGGGGACCAGAAAGGGAGGGAGGGGCGCCTCTAGGGGGCTTCACAAAGACGGCTTGGCTTGCAACTCAAGTCAGCTCCAATGAAAGGGGGGAGGAGCAGCAAGGACAGCGTGGCTTCTGACATTGCAGAGGGACCATGGGGGGGGGAACGCAGCAGGTGAATGGTAATGGTGCACAGCTTCTGGCATTGTGGGGGGATGTGGGGGGGTGCAGCAGGCAAGTGACAATGGCACATGGCTTCTGGCATTGTGAGGGGCGTGGGGGGCGGTAGGTGAATGGCGATGGTGCGTGGCTTCTGGCATTGCAGGGGCATGGGGTGTGTGGCAGGTGAACGGCTTCTGGCATACAGCTTCTGGCATTGTGGGGGCTGGAGGCACGGCAGATGAAAGGCGATTTGCTCTCTGCTTTTTATCATCTGCCAGGCTAGCGATTAACAAGGAACATTTTGCAAAAAAAGTGATTTACGGTAGTCAGTTGGAATAGTTGTTTGTAGCTAAATTCTTTTGTAAAAGGGGAGGAATCTTTTCCCCCTCATTGTCCCTGAAATTACAACTAAGGTAACAGCTTGGGGGGGAGGTGCCATTGCCACTCTGGCATGACACTTAACAGGCAGCCCCCCGGCATGCCACCTCCATTCACCTGCCGTGCCCCCCACATCCCCCTGCAACACCAGAAGACATGCGCCAGCTCTGTTCACATGCCATGCCCCCCACACCCTAACCCTAACCCCCCACAGTGCCAGACGCCATGTGCCACCTCTGTTCACCGGCTACGCCCCCTGCATGCCATCCTGTAATGCCAGAAGCTGTGTGGCATTGCTGTTTGCCTGCCACGCCCCCTCCACTGCCCCTGCAACACCATAAGCTGCACATCCATCACCGTTTGCCTGCCGCACTCCCACGTAACACCAGAAGCTGCACGCCATTGCCGTTTGTCTGCCATGCCCCCCAGGTCCCCCCGCAATGTCAGAAACTGAGCACCATTGCCATTCGCCTGCCGCACTTCCCCCTCAGTCCCCTCACAATGCCAGAAGCCGCGCTGGCCTTGCTCCTGCTCCCCCCTTTCTTTGGAGGTGACTGAGTTGCAAGCCAAGCTGCCCCTCCCTCCCTTCCTGGTCCTCCCAACACACTCTCACCTGTCCGCCCCCCAAATTTCCCTACAAAGGAAGCCATTCATATAATGGAAGAGTTATGCTTTTTTTTATGTGAAGGCAGAGCAAACTGAAGATAGAATTGTCTGTGGAGTTCATCCTAAGAGATGCCAAAGGTCATACCCAGCCACATAACAAAATGGAGCATTAAGAGCAAAAGACTCAGAGAAAGGAATGTAAAATCTTATTCTACAATGAAATTAATTAATTCAGATTGGAACATGTTAGTAAAAAATAATAATAAAGTGGAATTCATGATTTTACTTTGGGCATTTCCACACCACCACTCCTTTTGCTCAACCAGATTTTATAAAGCATTCAGAAACTGACCCTGCAATCATCTTTTGTCACTGCATCTCAAAATACTGAAAACACCAATTAGTAGTCTTTCCAGCTGATCAATAGGTGAGTGCAGCCAGGTACAATAATCCCCTCCATGCACAGGAAAATAAGTCACGTTGATATATCCAACTCATTCATATGTTTGCCTTTTCCTGGCTGCACACACAATAAGAAAAGAGCTTACCAGTAAATTATTATATTTGGTCATTTTATCTTGCCTGTCTGACAAAAATGGTATCAAGTAATTAACAATAAAATAAGAAATGTGTAATTAAAATCTTAAAACTTATTAAAATCAGCAAAAATAAACATATCTTAGAAATAAGTAAAAGGATTCACTATTAGATTCACAGACCAAACTATTTTACAACAGAAATGTTTTTGCCTGGCTTGTTTAATAAAGTTAATAAATTTAGATTCTTGGAAGATGAATTACATTGCTAAGGCAACAAGGAGGAGTTTTACTTTAATAGGAACTTTTAAAGGTATAGGGCACATGTTCAGGTTTGGTGAGGTTGGGAGCTTCATGTAGCAAGATTAAACAGATTAAGGGAGATTAAAGATCTAGAATAACCAAGCTAGTCGCCCAATGATAAATCAGCATCACAGAAAGAAGAAAAAAATTGAGTTTGTCTTGCAGAATTCTTACTGTGTATTAAGAAGCCTCAAAAAACCTGTCTCTCAGATTAAAAATGTAAATTGAAAAATGTAAATTGAATATAGCAGTATTTATCTGCCTTATCACATAACTGTAGTAATTCCTAAAGAAGAGGATTTGGTCATTTAGTAAAGATATTTTAAGGCTGACATGTACTGTACATTGCAGGATTGAAACAATCAACTAGCCATCTCAGCAGGCCTTGTGCTGGCCCCAGCTTTCATAGTTAGGCTGCCTCCAGGAACAGCTTTTTCCAGTTATGGCAATAAAGCCATTATTTTTCTATACATTTGTGCCTTTGTTTTTAGAGTTTCTGTGAGGAACGCTTTGCAGCTATTTTAAAATGCTGTTTCCAAAATACAGGCTGAAGGGTTAAGACTCCAATGGAAAAAAGGGTTTTATGTGCCTTCAATGGCAAACAGACTGATTTTATTTATAGTTACAAAGGACAACCAGATGAGATGCATCAGCATAAGGGCATCAGCAGCTAGGAATTAAATTCAACAGAACAAAATGAGCTAACACTGTTTATCTTTCAAACTGTTATAATGAAATGTCAGTGATTGATCCTAGCTTATGAAATATTTCAGAGATTGCAGTGAAGAGTTCATGAGAGAATAAAGCAGTTAACTGTTTGATAGTTAACTGACTCCACCAGATCTCAACCGTGTATGGACCATAAAGTAATAAGTGAATTATTTACTAAATACATATAACTTGTCTAAAGTTCATTTGCTGCCTTTTTATAAATGAACAGAACTTGATTTCTCAAAATACTTTGCCCTTTAAAGAGAAACTACCCAGATTTAGTCTTTTAGTAAACTAAAAATAATACGGTTTTAAAAGCTGTCTTCCTCTGTGAAATAGGGTTGTTCTCCACCTCATTCTCAACATACTCCACAATGTATCCTGGTTTGTTTGTTTGTTTTTGCACAAGCCTCTTCATCGCTTTTCCATTTCCCTGTCTTCCCTCATTTCCTGATTTAAAATGCTCCAGAAGATTCCCTCAAGTCATATTTCCTTGGGATTAACTGAAATCCTGTAAAGCCAGTCAGAAAGATGTCTGTATAGCAAAAAAACCAGGATCAGAGGTGGGTTCCTACCGGTTCGGACCGGCTCTATAGAACCGTTAGTAACGTGGCTGCCTGGGTCGCTAGAACCGGCAGCGACCCAGGCCTGCCACGCCCCCAAGCCGGTTCTCTCGGCAGCACCGTAGGCACTGCCATCTTATTTTTTGCCTCTGCACATGTGCAGAAGCTTTTTTTGTACTGCGCATGCGCATGCACCCGCGACCCACCCGCGTGGTGCGGCCCTGAGCGAACCGGCAGTAAGAAAATCCGGAACCCACCCCTGAACAGGATGTTCATTTCACATACACAATCCTTAGTGACCTTATAAGTAGGGTAAATGCAAAACTTAGTGAATGTTGGTGCATATTAATGGAAATGCCATTAACAGTGTGAAAGCAAAGACTGAAAGCAATTTGATTTCATAAGGCAGTTTTGGCATGATAACCATACAACATTTAAGTTTCTTAGGAGCTAAGAAACCAGATAGATTATTATGTATTATTACAACCAAGTAGCAATAGCACTTAGAATTATACACTCCCCCATAGTGCTTTACGGCACTCTCTGGGAGGTTTATAATGTCAGTATATTGCCCCCAACACTCTGGGTCTTCATTTTACTAACCTCCAAAGGATGGAAGGCTGAGTCAACTTTGAGCCTCGTCAGGATCAAACTCCAACACCATCAATTTAAAATGCTCTTAAAATCCAAACAATAATACAGCACATAATAACACAGATACTAATATAAGGTTGCACACTACCATGACAGTTGTTTTCAAGATAATACTGCTGTAAGTAAGGTGTGAAAAATATACTGCTACTATTCTATACCATTTGTAGAAACTCAGTCATGCTGAAAAAGCAATATTCCATGGGTCATAGAACCAAAAATACCTCTGAGACCGATGAACATTGTCCACACAAATCACTGGAATTTGGAATACTCCTGTCTGGAAAGAAATCCAACAAAATGTAAATTTGATTTATGTGTTTCTTTAAGTTGCTTTTTATAATTTCCTATAGTCTACCATTAAAAATTGAATGATGGATGTCCTATTGTCTGTATTGTCCTATTGTCTGTAAGGGGCGTGCATAAGCGCACCAGCGTGCCTACCGTCCCTGTCCTACTGTCCTATTGTCCTCATCTATCTGTATTCACTTTGATTATGTTTATGTTTATACCTATACCTGCTATCTTGTACATGTTTGACAAACAAATAAATAAATAAAATAAAATAAATAAATATTGTGCAAATCTGAATTTAGGGAACACTGAGGATAAAACAGAAACTCTGAATTTACAATCCCTTTACAGATGTTGGCAGACCATCACCTTACCTCCATACAAAGCCAGTAACAGACCGATCAGTTCACAAAAATTGAAGTAAAGGAAGAGGCAGAGAATACTGCACTTTCAGCACCATGGGTATTTTCAGTGTTGAAGAAAATAGGTCAGCATCATCACTGAGCAAATAATAAGCTACGTAGATGATATCAGCAAAGAACAAACAGGTTAGAAAAAAGTTCTCCTGAAGGGCTTTCCCACAGCTTTGCACAGCTTTGTTACGTTCTTTTTGTGTTACATTGCCTGGCTTAGCACACTTTGTTTCCTGTAATTCAGATACCTCTTTTTTACAGGAAGAAGACATTAGTATATTGTGTCGATCAGCGTATATTGCAAGTCTGAATATTTTTTGCTTAGAATGAGAATGCACAAGAGGTAACAACAGGCCCTGCTCATTGAAGCACTGCTGCTGTCTGATTCTATGAGAGAGACCTAGTAGCAATAAGTTTCTACTAAAGAAAACTTCTTTTCTTGTTGGTGTATTTTAACTGTAAGGAATAAAAATGTCCATAATATAACAAAAAAGGTTTAGCTCTATTGAGGCCAAATCTGTATACCATCTGGTGAACTGACATATGGGATCCTGCAGTTGTATCACAGCAGTCATGTAACAAGATTTGGGTGATTCAAGGTCAGTGTTTCTCAATCTTAGCAACTTTAAGATGTGTGGACTTCAACTCCCAAAATTCTCCAGCTAGCATACCAGGCTGAGAAATTCTGAGAGTTGAAGTGTACTCATTTTAAAGTTGCCAAGGTTAATAAACACTGTTCAAACTCTACACTTTCTTGTCTTGAGACTATTAATAGCCCTATATTGAAGCAGGCACAGATCCTGAAATCCTAAATTGAGACATGGTCATCTGCAAGAGAGCCTAGAGCAGGGGTCAAACTTGATTTCATTGAGGGCCGCATCAGGGTTGTGTTTGACCTCAGGGGGCCGGGATGGGCATGGCCAGGGTAGACATGGCCAGCTTGAGGTCACTCATGTTGGAGGCGCCTGTGGTGGCCTGAGCGCTCTGCCAGTGAAAACGGGCTCCCGAGCTCCAATTTCGGCTGCGATGGCCTCCTGCAATCCTCTGCCAGCGAAAATGGAGCTCGGGGGGGGGGACGTGCGCAGCCTCCCTGAGCTCCATTTTCACTGGCAGAGGGCTGCAGGAGGCCATCGTGACTGAAAACAGAGCCTGGGAGGGCCATGCGCGCCCCCCCCGAGCTCCTTTGCTGGCAGAGGCACCACGGGCTGTTCCTTTGCTGTTTCCAGGGCGGCCCCGTGGGCCAGATCTAAGCACTCCGTGGGCCGGATTCAGCCCACGGGCCTTGAGTTTGACACCCCTGGCCTAGAGACTTCCACCAACTCTTTCAGAACCTTTGCAAGCAATTCTTTAAATTTTACCTCTATCTTGTCAAAGAAAATGTCAAAGAAATAAAACTTGCTTTGGACTTGATCTTTAAAGTCACTACTTCTTTCTCATTTTCTCATCTATTCTTGTCTATTGCTTGACCTTCCCCCCCCCCATTAACTACCACTAGAGTCACTATGTGTGAGTTGGGGACAGCGGCAATATAAATTATTAAATAAATACCAGATCTCATAAGTTCACACAGGGATTCAGAATTCGGACATCTACTCTCTGAAGTTGTATATTTTGTGCCTATCTACAGTACACAAATTCCTTAAGGACTGAATCCTTTGATGTTGGATATGGATTGCTTGGTAGAGTCTTGTCATTTCCTCTTATTGGAACACTGCTGTGGGCTGGCCTCTTGCAACTCTGATAAAAGACAGGACTAATTGATAGCTTTTCAACTATACCAGTAATAGAATAGAATAGAATAGAATAGAATAGAATAGAATAGAATAGAATTTTTTATTGGCCAAGTGTGATTGGACACACAAGGAATTTGTCTTGGTGCATATGCTCTCAGTGTACATAAAAGAAAAGATACGTTTGTCAAGAATCATAAAATACAACACTTAATGATAGTCTGGGTACAAATAAGCAATCAAATCATATTAGGAACCGGTCAATGTAAATCGTAAGGATACAAGCAACAAAGTTACAGTCATACAGTCATTAGTGGGAGGAGATGGGTGATGGGAACGATGAGATGATTAATAGTAGTGCAGACTTAGTGAATAGTTTGACAGTGTTGAGGGAATTATTTGTTTAGCACAGTGATGGCGTTAGGGAAAAAACGGTTCTTGAAATCATATTAGGAACCGGTCAATGTAAATCGTAAGGATACAAGCAACAAAGTTACAGTCATACAGTCATTAGTGGGAGGAGATGGGTGATGGGAACGATGAGATGATTAATAGTAGTGCAGACTTAGTAAATAGTTTGACAGTGTTGAGGGAATTATTTGTTTAGCAGAGTGATGGCGTTCGGGAAAAAACTGTTCTTCTGTCTAGTTGTTCTGGTGTGCAGTGCTCTATAGCATCGTTTTGAGGGTAGGAGTTGAAACAGTTTATATCCAGGATGCGAGGGGTCTGTAGATATTTTCACAGCCCTCTTTTTGACTCGTGCAGTATACAGGTCCTC
>QLTV01002840.1:1986549-2000354 GCA_003457575.1 Thermophis baileyi
TCCATTATTTGGTTAGCTAGAGTTCGTAATGCCTTGTTTACACAGGCTTGTGGCGGGACATACACAGCAATTAGTAGAAATGAAGAGAACTCACGTGGAGAGTAAAATGGTTTACAATTGATAAGTAAAGACTCTAGGTTTTTGTCACAGAATTTATATATTATAGTTATATCCTGAGACCAGCATAAGCATAAGCCTCCTCCCTTCTTTTTACCAGATTTGTCTGCCATTCTGTCTGATCGTTGAATCTGAAAACCTGGGATATGCAGGCTGTTATCATCAATTGATTCAGTTAACCAGGTTTCAGAGAAGCATAATGCTGCTGAATTGTAAAAATCAGAATTGTATCTGTTTAAAAGGAGTATTTGATCCATCTTATTAGCAAGTGAACGTAAGTTGGTTAGGAAGATTGATGGCAGGGGGGTTTTATTTCTCCTATTCCTTAGCCTGTTTAAAATTCCCATCCTTTTACCTCTCCGTCTTCGTTTCCTCCATTTGGTTTTTTTGGTAATCCATAGCTCCGGGGAAATTGCTTCTTGCTGTGTTAGAATCTCCTCCGCGTTTATAAAGACAGGGGGGGTGAGATCATAGAGAGCTGCTCCTTAAAGAAACGTTCCTTAATTTTTAGCAGATGGTCTCGTGAGTATGAAGTCCGTAATGAGTCGCAGAGAATAATAAAAAATAAAGAAACCATTAGAGAGCATTTCACCAAGGCAGCCTTCGGCAGCGCCATCTTAGATCAGTGAACTTGATATTCTGTTTATTTCCTTCTAGAATCTTGTTAGGCTCTGTATTGTAAGACTGATTACATGGCCCCTAGATTCAATAATTTTGATTCTTAGTACTTTCTTGTCACTTTGGCTGTTCTTAGACTCGCATTTCTGTTTCAGACCTTGGTTGATTATTGTTTGGTTAGAAGGAAACCTCAGAAAGTCCTAGTAGCCTGCCATACACAGTGGTTCTGACATGGCAAGAGAAAATTTAACAAAGGGAATTTATCATTGCTTTAGAGGAAACCAGAGTATATTATTTTTGGCAGGGATACAGTTAATGATAAAATGTCTCCCCTCCCAGTCGCAGCTGGATCCTGCATCCTCTGTGCCATTCCTAGCTGTACCCAGACCCAGTCACTGGATTGTGACTGACCGGTTTTGGAAAGCAAGGGGGTTTGGTCAGAGCATGGGACCTTCTGCAGGGAGTGAGGACCGAGTGAGTGAAAGGAAAAGGAAGAGTGTCCTTTTGCTGGGGTCCTGTCAAAAGTCTGAGCAAAGTTGTATCCTAGGTAGGAGGGACCAGTACTTCTGCTAAAACAAAGCAGAGGTTCTCCCAGACGCTTTTGGTCTGAAAACTGACAGGAAATTGTGGAAGGAGGTGCCCATACTACTGCTAAGGGAAGTAGAGAGCCTCCCAGAGCCCTTTTTGGTCTGAAAACTGACAGGCAGGGCAGGAAGCTTATAAAGAAGCTTAGCTGCACAGGAGACCCAGCGGAGCCGATTGGATCTTAGCATCAGAATTAGGAGACAAGGGGAGGTTCCAGCTTGATGGTCTTGCCAGGATCCCCACTAGAAAAATTGCTCGAAGCCTGGGACCAGAGGAAATTGCCCATCCAGGCAGAAATGAGAATGAAATGAGCATGGAAATTAGGTCAGGAATGGACCTTGCTTAGAGATGAGACGGGGAAAGCAATTTGGCCTGAAAATTGTACTTTTGAATAGGCTAAACCCCTCTAGATTCCCTATTGGTATTGCTGGGCAGAACTTTTAAAATCTAAAGAAACTGACCCAAGTGACTTTAAGGAATCCCAAGCTAATGCAGACGCCCCTTTGCAGCCTAATGATGCAGGGCTGAGGCTCATGGCGTCCCTGTTTAGCAAACCTGTACACCTGGGCAAAGGAGGGACTAACTGAAGTACATCCTAACCCACATGCCTTTCTCCCCATCTGACTTAGTAATTTGGAAAAAAGACACACACCCTTTCAGATCAGACACCCAAGCCGTAATGCGTACCCTCAAATCCGTAATATATAGCCACAATCCATCATGAGGAGTTATGATCCATCTTCTTCATATCTTCCTCATGAAGGATGATCTCCGAAAGCTATTTGAAAACACCAAGATCACGAGGCAACCAATAATAATAATGCCAGGGCAGGTAGCCCCCATAAGAGTCACCTGGCCATTAAACCGCTCAGATTGGACTATAACAATACCAACCACTGGGATGAGTACAATTAGGCCAAAGATAACTTACTGGAGGCCCTGCAAGAAATAGAGTGGAAACCCCTCAATTGGTCAGAATTTCAATGCACCGCACAGAATTTCAATGCACTGCACAGAAAATAAAATGTCTGGTGCCTTCTGGGTTTGCTTCCTGGAAGCAGAGGTGGCTTATGCACACCTAGACTTAGACTGTCCCAAGGATCAAAGGATCCTAACTTCTACATTTGTTGACCAATCATCCAATGATATCAGGCAGCACTTCCATAGCATCGTCTCAAATTGGTTCACTTTGGAGATTTTGGAGTTGCACAGTATTGCAAAGTTCATCTTTGATCAAAGAGAAAAACTAAAGGATGAAGAGAAAGAAAGAAATAGAAAGGGGGGAGGGAGGGAGGGAGGGAGGGAGAGAGGGGGGAAAGGAGGGCAGAGAGAAAGGCCGACTTGAAAGCATTCATAGCCCTACATAGGGACAGAAGACATCAAGGTGCCAGTCTTTTGACAGGCAGCTGAAATGCCTGCAGTATGAGGAAGAAGGGTGGCCTGAAGCAAGGTGCCGGCACTGTTTTAGGTGCAGCAAAGAGGAGCATTTTAAACATGCGTCAGAGGTGGGATTCAGCAAGTTCTGACTTGTTCTGGAGAACCGGTAGCGGAAATTTTGAGTAGTTCGGAGAACCGGTAAATACCACCTCTGACTGGCCACGCCCCCATCTATTCTCTGCCTCCCGAGTCCCAGCTGATTGGGAGGAAATGGGGATTTTGCAGTAACTTTCCCCTAGAGTGGGGAGGGAATGGAGATTTTACAGTATCCTTCCCCTGGAGTGGGGTGGGAATGGAGATTTTACAGTATCCTTCCCCTGCCATGTCCACCAAGCCACGCCCACCAAGCCACACCATGCCACCAAGCCACGCCCACAGAACCGGTAGTAAAAAAATTTGAATCCCACCACTGACATGCGTGTAGGGTAAATACTTCAGGGTTTTGAGGCCGCAGCCCCACTCTGAGAGCCCAATTCCCAAGAGAGTCTCCTGCCCTTCAGAGGATTAGGGGAACCCCAGGACAACCCCAGCAGATGCAGTTTGAGGATAGTTAGGGGATGCCCTGAGTAGAAATAGAACCAGCGAAATTCCAAGTCACCTTTACCACTCTCGCCATTCCTCTGAGGAATGGTCCTGGAGGCGAACCCCTCCTTACACTCAAAATAGGAGGGACAGCATATGAGTGTCTAGTGGACACCCCACCTCCCAGTACCTGTTTGCTTTCATTTGGGAGAACCAGCAGTATATCTGGACTTGCTTCCCTCAGGGCTACACAGAATCGCCCCCACACTCTTTTCCCAGATTCTAAAGGCAGACCATTCTCCATCCTCCTACCCCGAAAGTCCACCCTAGTCCAGTACGTGGATGACCTGCTGATAGCTCCAGAATAAAAAGAGGACTGTCAAATTGGCACCCACCATCTACTCCTCTCCCTGGCCGAAAAGGGGCATAAAGCATTGCCAACAAAATTTCAGTATTTACAGCAGGAAATAACCTATTTGGGTTATATTATTGTCCCTGGGATTCGTAAGCTAGCTCTGGAGCAGGTCAAGACTATTTTAAGTATGAAACCACCCCATACAAAATGACAAGTCAGGGTGCTTTGGGGGATTTGGGGCTTCTGCCACCCCTGGATCACCTTGTTCGGGGAACTAGCAAAGCCCCTAATCCAGCTGACAGCAAAGGACATGCCAAATCCCATTTTGTGGCAAAATCACTGGCCCAGACCTTCCAGACAATAAAGCAGACATTAATGTCAGCCCCCGCACTAGGTCTACCAGATTACTGGTAGGTAAAAGGTAAAAACCATTTTACCTTTTCATTCATGAAAACCAAGGGGTGGGTTCAGGTGTATTAGCGCAAAGATTCGAACACACATTATGACCAGTAGCTTATTATTCTGTCTTGCTAGACCCAGTGGTCCGAGGAGCAGTCGCCAGCTTAAGAGTTGTAGCACCAACCATGGAAATAGTGAAATACTCAAGGGATTTGTCTTCGGTCATCTGCTTACTTTAAGGGTCCCTCATGATGTTTTTGCTATTCCCCTCAAGTCCCAAACCCAGGCTTTCAACCAACAGTGGCTAGCCCAGTATGAGGCTTAGCTATTCACTTCAGAGCATATTACTTTTGAACGATGCGCTACGCTCAACCCCACGATCCTATTGCCCACAGAACTTTCAGATGAGATTTTACATGATTGCGTCCACCCAGTTCACAATGTGGAGCTGCCCCAACCCAATCTAACTGATATTCCATTGCAGAGCCCAGATGTAGAATTCTTTATGATGGATCATCCTATGTACCTGAAGAGAAGCGAGTTTCAGGAGCCACAGTTGTTTCCCTTTATGAGACTGTTTGGGCTTCCATGCTGCCTTCATCCTATGTGCCCAAGCAGCTGAACTTCTAGCCTTAACAAAAGTGTGCAAGGCTGTGAGAAACTGATCTACTAATATATACAGTATACCAATTGCAGATATGCATTTGGGATTTGTCATGCAACAGGGGCTTTGTGGAAACAACAGGGGATCCTAACCTCGACTGATCACCCTATTGCCCATGCAACCTTGGTTTCCAAGCTACTTTCAAGCTATCCTGTTGCTCTCGGCCCTGGCTGTCATTCACTGCAAGGCCACCAACAGGATGACTTCTGGATCACAAAAGGCAACCGATATGTGAATGCCACTGCAAAATGGGTTTCCACACAATCCGTGCCCACACCCACTGTTCTCCCAACCTTAAGGGTTGGTGTGGGGACCTCTTACCAGGAGTGTCTAGAAGGGGAAGTAGACAATTGGGAGGAGAAATTTGAGGCCAGTTTTGAGGATGGGTTTTGGCAAGTCCCGAGTGGTAGATCAATAGCCCCTCACCATCTGCTGCAGCTCATGTACCAGCAGCTGCATTCAAAGGGCCATTGCGGGACCCAGGCCATGGTAGATGCCATCAAACGAGTTTGGTAAGTCCCAGGAGCGTACAGTTAGGCCTCCTCTGGGAAAACTATACGTAAGGCCATGGGCGCAACAACCTTTGAAAAACTACAACTGGATTTCATCTAGCTGCCCTGGGGAAATGGCTACCAATATGCCTTAGTGTGCGGGGACCAGTTTACCCATTGGGTAGAAACTTTCCCTTGCTGCCATGCCACTGCCCTTGTGACAGCCCGACAACCATTTGAAAGATACAGTGCCCAGGTTTGGGGTGCCAAGTGTTTTAGACATGGAACACGGGACTCACTTTGTGTCGCAGGTCATCACCCACATCCTGCAGGCCCTCGGGATCACCCAAAACCTTACACCCCTTACCACCCTTCATCATCTGGGGGGAGGGGTAGAACACAGGAACAGGGAACAAGATCCTACTGGGCAAGCTCTGTCAAAAAGACCTGCCTGTCATGGCCCCAAACCCTTCCGATAGCCCTTTTTCACCTAAGGACCAGACCCTGCCAAGACCTAGGCATCTCCCCATTTGAATTCCTTTTTGGTCACTCCCCCTGACACCCTAAAAAGCTTAGATCCACACTCACTGATCCTGGAAAGGGGGGATGTGGTTCTATCCTCATATCTTGCAGCCTTGCACCACCAACTCTGCGATTTGTGGAAGCACAGCACTTTAACCCAAACGCTGCCTCTGGAAGAAGCCCTTTACCCTTTCGAGCCCAGAGACTGTACCTGGATAAGATCATTCATCCAGAAATCACCACTAGAACCCAAGCTGAACAGAACCTTCCAGATTCTACTAACCATCCAGACAGCAGGAGGATTGCGGAGAGAAACGTCTGGATTCATTGGACTCACGCCAAACTGGCTGTCCTTGACCACAGCACCGAGCCAGAGCTAACACCAAAAGTTGTGCCCTTGAGACTAAGGAAGGACTCCGAAACAGAGTACTGGGCATTAGAGATTCTTTTTGACACAACAAAGGACAATGGAAGGGATTGTCCTTCCATGGAGGGGTGAGTGGAAGAATGTGGTTAAAATGTACCTCATATTTATTGTTATAGTTCATGCTGGGGGATTTCTAGAACCTAACCTATTCCCTGACAACAGAAATATATGGAAATATTTGGCACGAGAAGTTCTAAATACAACAGACTTCTGCCTAGCAGGAGGCAAGTCCGTAAAGGACATACTGACCACCTGCCTCATGGGACCACAAACCATACAGAATCACACCAAGCTCACTACCATGTATTCCAATATCTTTGACTGGGGAGCCAGTACCGACACCAAAGATGAGACCATGTACACATTACATGTGTCAACTGACACCAGCACAGCCGTATGTTTTAAGATGACAGGTTGCCTGGCCCCCAAAGATCCAATATGCCAGAACCTCAGTAATACTGAGCTAGTCTGCAACCACATTGAAACCATTCCCTTTACCTATCACCATGTAAAGCTTCCCCGGGGATGGTTCTTGCTATGTGTGGTTAAAGTCTATTTTTATCTACCAGCAAACTCTACTGGGGAACCATGTGCCCTAGGATGGCTGACCATCCTCATGCCCTCACTGCAGAGATGACAGAGAAGAGACCTCCAATCCCTAACATCTGATTGTGATTCCCATACAACCCTCTTTATCAAATCAGAATACATGGCACTGGTGGTGTCATTAGTTGGAATTCTGGCACTTGCTGTAGGCAATTCCAGGAACATCAACAGTCTAGCCCTGTGATGGCGAACCTATGGCACGCGTGCCAGAGGTGGCATGCATAGCCCTCTCTGCTGGCACGAGCACCATCGCCCCAGGTCAGATCTCCGTGGCGTTTCTTTCGTGAGCTTCTGTTTCCCTGCAAACGACAAAACAAGCTCACGAAAGAAAAAGATCTTACCTCTTGCCACGCTGCCAGTGTTGGGATGCCCTGCCTCCCGCCGGCCAGCTGGTCTTCGGGTCTTTTCTGCGCATGCACGCATGTCCACGCATGCATGCACATGCGCACGTTCATGTGTGCACACCTTTCAGTTTGGGCATGCGCACACGCGCAATTTGGGCACTCGGTGTCTAAAAGGTTCACCATCACTGGTCTAGCCTGTGCCCTTGTCAAAAGCCTAAATTCAACCTCCCAAGCCTTAGACACTCTGAACAGGGAACTGAGGCAGGTCAGGGAAGCCACACTTGAAAACAGAGCAGCCCTTGATTACCTGTTGCTGAGACATAACCATGGTTGCGAAGAGTTTCATAGCATGTGCTGTTTTAACCTGACCAAAAACTCGGTGGGGGGGGGAGAGAGAGAGGGGGGTTGCTGCTGTAATCACTGCGGGGCTCCTCCTCTGTTGTCTCTGCCAGGGCATCCCCTCATGCCTCAGCTGCCGATAGACCTGTCTCTCAACTACACCGAAATGGGACAAGGAGGCAAACCAAGTCTCCTTAATGATGAGTCAAATAGATAACAAATACCAAGTCTACTCAGATAGGACCTAATTGTGCAAATATATATATAAATATATATGTTAGCACAAAATGGGGGACTTATAGGAAGCCAGCCCCCAAAGGGAAAATGTCTGAATAACACCCCACCCCTTTTCCGAAGTAGGAAGAAAGCTCCCCCTTAACAAGAGACGACTCACATCCTCCCACAAATAGGAAATCGCCCAGAGCAGCTTTCACAATAAGCCAAAGTGCCTGTGAATAGGAAACCTTGTATCCATTCATAAAGGCGGAACGCTGGCTTCCGAAATAAAGGACCTCCTTTCCCAGCAGCTTGCTTCTTGTTCTCTCATTACGTTTGTCACACCAATCTCATCGTCTCAGATGGAAAAGAATGGACCAGACATTTTTCTTCCAATAGGATGTATACAATATCAACATGCAAGCAGGTTTCTATCATGGCACCACCACACACATTTCTTCATTTTTATGTCATCACATTTTGTACTGGACATTTAGACTAGGTGTTAATAATATTCAGAATTAAGCTATCACCTGAATCCTACATTATGGCACAATATTTATTTATTTCCATTTTTTTACCCAATCTCTTTTTTGAATTCTTTCTTTAGGTCAGTGATCCTATCTTAATTAGCCAAAATATAAATGCATAAAATATTGTTATGAATTGCCAGGCTGACAATTACCATCTCTCCTGACCCTACCTGCCCAAATAAAATTTCCAAAGAGTGATGGGAGAGAGGAGACAGGTAGTAGGAAGGACACAACAGTCCTGTAACTGGAAGTGAGCATGCTAAAGTGTCTTCAGCAACTGGTTTTCTCTTTTATCAAAGGTGTTCATCAAGGGAGCATTGGGAAATAGAGTTGGATCTGATGCTGCCACCTTTTTTAACTTATGTGGGCTGCCTTGCTAGAAGGAGTTGCATTTGCTGCTCAGATTGTATTATGGATGCCTGGAGCTTCCTGGGACTCTGGTACTTTGTTACATATGGTAGGGGAAAAAATCATATATCTACTTGTAAATAAAATCTAAGAAGCAGTAGAGTCAACAACAGCAAAAAGAAATGAGCATTGAATAATACAAAATCTTGGTGATATTAAAAATTTAGTTAGAGTATCATTTAATTTGCATAAAAAATCCTTGCTACATAAAAAGAAAGCAATCCTATATTGAAGTCTTTTTTCCCCTCATTCAGCTTGCTAATTGGTATTCTCTTGAGGTAGAGAAATTCATTAGCATTCCAGCAAAGATCACCCACTAACCCATTTGGCTGAATTCCTAAACACACTTGCCTTTGAGCAAGAACAGCTGAAACAAGTAAGACATACAGATAAATAGCTACAGTGAGGGGGGGGGGCATAAACAACAAACTAAACTGTTGCTTTCTGGAGAAAAGGGATAGAATATTTCACTTTCTCCAGTAGTGAATATTATTAATTACATTAAATGTTTGAATAGTTGAACTATTGATTCCACTGGAGTCTAACATATGGTCAGTATATCAATATCTTTGATGTTGAAATAGGCAGAATAGAAATAAAAATGCACTCAGAGAGCATCAAATTGCACAGGGTGAAAATGTTTTCCTGATATAAAAGTAAACCTTTTTGGAAAAATAAGAAAAATCCCACA
Source organism: Thermophis baileyi (assembly GCA_003457575.1). NCBI lineage: Eukaryota > Metazoa > Chordata > Lepidosauria > Squamata > Dipsadidae > Thermophis > Thermophis baileyi. Next base: position 1,995,824 of record QLTV01002840.1, read on the forward strand.
AACCTTCCTAAGGTTTATCTCTGATTTGCATTATCCATGCTTGCATTATTTCTTGGAAGAAATCCATGCCTGCAGATCAAATTTGATCCACCAACCTTCCTGTTCAATCTGTGGAGGTCTTCACTACCTTACTGTAGCAGAAATCTGCTCTCTTTTGAAGAAAGGAAAATGAATTGGAGAAACTGGCTCCCAAAATCAGCTTCATGGGCCAGTTGATTTTCCATTAGGAGAGACAAAAAGAAATTGAGCAAGTTGAACTTTGCGGTAAGTTATTTCCAGGAACTAGGAAAGATGTTTGCTCAGAAGAACAAAGACTTCCAAAATAATTGATGATATCCAATTGTGCCAATCAACTAATTAAAAATGCATTACCTGCCCCCTTGTATAACATATTATGCTCTGTTAAATCTAGCTTTGAATGATTAGGTGAACTTCTGGAGCACGTCTGAGTAGCATGAAAGATGGAAATACCCTATTGCATAAACAGAAGTCAACTTACAGTATATAATAGCTGATACATCTTGCTGTGATTCAGCCTTTCCCAACATGGGTACACTTCAGATATTTGGACTTCAATTTCTAGGATTCCATACCCAAATGACAATTGGTCATTGCTGAGAATTCTTGGGGTGGAAATTCATGCTTCGGAAATCAAGGGTTATTGCTAGGATAAGGATGTGAAAAATTGCCCTGAATATGCTACACAGTCCTCATTTAGCTGCACAATTCTTAACACACTAAGGGAAGTCCTGTAAATGAAAAAGAAAAAGAAAACAAAAACAAAAAAATGCAACAGTAATTTAGGAAATGATAAATACTTTTTTCTCAAAATGTATTTATGACCACTAGAATGATCTTCCAATGCAGTTATTGAAGGAGCAAAATATATTGCAAGTAATGGCTCTCTATTTAGCAATTATTAAAGGAAATTACTCATGCGATACAAGCTTCTATTTGTCACCCAGCTTGTCTGTTGTTGGAATGCTTACTCATATTGCAGCCTTCCAATAGTGAAGGTCTAGCTGTACTGCCTTGGCCCAGAAATACTAATAAAAAACTTGTCAGCAGGCAATTTGAGAGACATGTGTACTATGAAAATCTTAATCAATTTAAGTCAACTTAAAAGCGAGTATCACCAAATTCTGTCAACCTGCCTGTCAACCATCCCATTGGCATATGTAGCAAAAGAAACTCCTGGGACATTATTTTACCAAGTGTATAACTCCATACAGGGTACAGAAGAAGCGAAGGTAGCTCTGAGGTTTTGTATGTAAACCAACCTAATTAATTTCCCCCTTTCCCCATGTGAGCCACTCCATGGGGAGAGAGAGAGAGAGAGAAAGAGGGAGGGAGAGAGAGGGGGGAGGGGGAGAGAGAGAGAGACACTATTACACATTCTTACCCTCTCAAAGTGGAAAACTAAATCTAACAATCATTAAAGACAATTGTAAGCTGCCTCAGCAGGTGTGGAATAGGAATCAGTTGAAGGCAACTTCACAAAGACCTGGCATTTTCATACCATGTGCTTTCCATAATTATATGCAAGTGGGAAAAGTCCAACAGCATCAATTATTTGCCAGTTAAGCCATTTAGTTCCCTCAGTCTTCAACTTTTGTTAAACTGGAAGTGAATTATGTAATGAGAACAGATTTTTATTTACACCATATACTGGCAATTTTAATTACCTTTAAATTTTAATTACCTAAGTACAACTACACTTTAACTGATACATATTAGCTAAAATAATCTTATATTTCCATCGCCCCCCATATATACTATGAAGTATGATGGGGGGAGGGTTATGGGGAAGTATATGTCAGGGGTGGGTTCCAGATTCAGGTACTGCCGGTTCGCTCAGGGACACGCCGCCAGGCGCGCGCGTGCAGGCACAGTACTTAAAAAAGCTTCTGCACATGCGCAGAAGCAAAAAACAAGTTGGCGGCGCCTATGGCGCCACTGAGAGAACCGGCTTCGGGGCGTGGCAGGCCTGGGTCGCTGCCGGTTCCAGCGACCCAGGCTGCCATGTTACTAACGGTTCTATAGAACCGGTCCGAACCGGTAGGAACCCACTTCTGCTATATGTAGAGAATTGCTATCGTAGGTATTGAGGTTGGATTTAGCATGTTTTTTTTAAAACAACAACAACAGATAGACTATTATTTGGTTTTGATCCAGAGATCCAGAGTAACAGAATAACAGAGTTGGAAGGGACTTTGGACTCTTCTAGTCCATCCCCCTGCTCAGGCAGGAAACCCTATACCAGTGATGGTGAACCTTTTCGGCACCGAGTGCCCAAACTGGAACATGCATGCATGTGTGTGCATTTGCGCATGCCAGAGCGCTGCAAACCCAAAGACCAGCTGGCCGGTGTGCACATACCTGTTTTTTGGGCCTGAAAAAACGGCCTGAAAACGGCCCGAAAAAACGGTCTGAAAAAGGCCCGAAAAACGGCCTGTTTTTTGGCCGTTTTTAGGTGCTCTGGCGCCCGTGAAGACCAGCTGGCCGGAAACCAGAAGAGCAGCTGGTGACGGCGCACGTGCCAACAGAGAGGGCTCTGCGTGCCACCTCTGGCACACGTGCCATAGGTTCGCCATCATGGCCCTATACCATTTCAGACAAATACTGGATATTTTCAGGTCTCCAATAGTTCCTCAGCCTGAAATTCCTGGGAGGAATTTGTTTTTGGCTAAAATAATTTTTTGTTGGACCCAAGCCTCTACTTGTGAATGGAAAAAAGTTCTATGAACATAAGTATTCACTCATTCAGACAATGGCACCTGGATTCAGTTCAACATTTACACATTATATGTACCAGATCTCAAATGAATTGCATTATGCAAATACAATTAAAACTCATCACCACTATAAATTTTTATTTCCTAATAGAGGCCTCCCCCATCCCAGTCACACATTAGTAACATTTTATGTATTCGTGTTTGGCAGCCAATGTACTTTTTTCACTGAATGGATCAGTATCTACAGCTCCTCCATGCAGACAATAAATCTGTCAAGTAATTTTGTTGGAAATACTGAAACTAAGATCAGTGAAGAATCACCGCGATGGTTTTCATTAAAAGAAGTCATGCAGGCAAAATATGAAAAATGTCTCAGGAAAAATCAAGCTTGTAAATCTTTAGCTGTGGCTATAGTTTCAGTCATAACTTTACTACACACTACAAAACAGACACAATCCATAAATGCACCTGCACAGAATGTTTACCAAATTCAACATTTTGCTCAAATATCTTATTTATAGTTCGGAATCTTTAGAGTCCTCTCTACTGGCAATTTTTAAATATTTAGAAATTAGTGAAATCATTTTTGGAAAAGGACGCAAAACTTGAGTAAAGATTTTAGCATCCATGTGGATTGTATATAGTACAGAGCTCTTCTAGATGTTAGTCAATACAATTCATACATTTTAAACTGGTATAGAGATTGAAGTTTCAATGTTTAAGTTAAAGAATATAAAACGTGCCTACCCCCAGTCCTGCTGGGCTTCTTCATTTAAGGAATATTATATTTTCTGAGCAAGCATATGAAGCAGTAGTTAATAATCAACAGCACAAAGTAATTCCAGTATAATTTGTATCATTGCAAAGGATAACCAAGTTCATATAAACATTTGGAAATTGGGAGTCAGGATTTTCAGGGGCGTGGGGGTTAGACAGAATCTAGAAAGAATCAGCCACACGAGTATATGCCTTTAGAACATTAAAATATCCATTCAGTAGACTAGGAGAAAAAAATGTTTTCTCTCTTTTGGGTTGGAAAGAAAAATAAAGGGAGTCTCTGAAAGCCAAGTCTGTACTGGTAATCATTGGCCAATTTCCCATTCAAAGAGATCTACAGGATATAAAAAGGAAATTTGAACTTTTATTATAAAAGACTGTTGAAATCCTAGGCCTGTCATTCAATCAGAAAAATGAGGTAATTACAAGTGAAATAATTATTTTCTGTAGGGTTTTTTTAATGGCAACCTTTATTGTAATAAGTGCCAAGGAGATGGGTGCATAGATTTGCAATCTGCAAATAGCTTAATTTTTAAATAGAATAGAATAGAATAGAATAGAACAGAACAGAACAGAACAGAACAGAACAGAACAGAACAGAACAGAACAGAACAGAACAGAACAGAATAGAATAGAATAGAATAGAATAGAATAGAATAGAATTCTTTATTGGCCAAGTGTGATTGGACACAAAGAATTTGTCTTTGGTGCATATGCTCTCAGTGTACATAAAAAGACAAGATACATTTGTCAAGAATCATAAGGTACAACACTTAATGATTGTCATAGGGTACAAATAAGCAATCAGGAAACAATCAATATTAATATAAATCGTAAGGATACAAGCAACATACAGTGGGAGGAGATGGGTGATAGGAACGATGAGAAGACTAATACCGTGTTTCCCCGAAAATAAGACAGGGGCTTATATTTTTTTGACCACCGAAATATGGCCTCGGCCTTATCGGGGGGGCTTATTATTTTGGGGGTGCAGTAGGCGTCGAGCGTGGGGCTGCATG
>QLTV01002840.1:2002996-2016561 GCA_003457575.1 Thermophis baileyi
TGGATCCTAATTTAACATGCTATGAAAAGCACAGTAATGTTGGAACTGACAATGGAAAATAATTTATCTAAAGACCAAATGGTTCCTCTAGCTCTCATTAACTTCTACCCTGTTTCCCCCCAAATCAGACATCCCCTGATAATAAGCCAAATCGGGCTTTTGAGTGCATGGAAATAAGGCCAAGCGCTTATTTCAGGGTTCAAATTATTATCAGGACATGTCTTATTTTCGGGGAAACACGGTAGTAATAGTTATGAAGCCTTAGTGAATAGTTTGACAGTGGTGAGGGAATTATTTGTTTAGCAGAGTGATGGCATTCAGGAAAAAAAACTGTTCTTGTGTCTAGTTGTTCTGGTGCGCAGTGCTCTATAGCGTCGTTTTGAGGGTAGGAGTTAAAACAATTTATGTCCAGGATGCGAGGGGTCAGTAAATATTTTCATGGCCCTCTTTTTGACTCGTGCAGTATACAGGTCCTCAATGGAAGGCAGCTTGTCAGTAATTGTTTTTTCTGCAGTTCTGATTATCCTCTGAAGTTTGTGTCTATCTTGTTGGGTTGCAGAACCAAACCAGACAGTTATAGAGGTGCAGATGACAGACTCAATAATTCCTCTGTAGAACTGAATCAGCAGCTCCTTGGACAGTTTGAGTTTCCTGAGTTGGCGCAGAAAGAACATTCTTTGTTGTGCTTTTTTGATGATGTTTTTGGTGTTAGGTGACCATTTTAGGTCTTGAGATATGATAGAACCTAGAAATTTTTAAATAAAAAAATTAAGAAAAAATCACAGCTGCTTCAAGCTTAGTCTATGGATAGCACACATTATCATTTAATCTGTAAATTTATATCACCTCCATATATTAGTCTTAAAATTTTGATTGGACAGGAAAATAAATGCATAGTTACTTAACATACTAGTATGTTTTCATATTAACTGAATAAAAACATTTGTGTTTGTTTTTGTTTTGCTTCTTGTTAATAATCTCCTAATATAACAGTTAAAAATGTCTTGTTGATGTCTGGCCATTTCTAGAAAAAAAGCTTTTTGCAAGCCTTGGAAATCACTAACAAACTGCAATAAAATGATGCACAGGAAGTATAGGGAAGCCAAAATACAGGAATTGCAGGGTCAGCAGTTTTAAGAGACTATTGTATATATTTTTAAATTATAATATCCGTGGGCCCCAGCAGCGGCAGCAGGGGGAGGGAATGGTTTCACACACCTAACCTAATGCCCCATATATGTAAATGAAGCTTTGAGCGCTTGCCCACTACTTGCGCGGCCCGATTGGCAACAGTCTATAGGCCAGCACTGGGCTGGGGACCGGGGGTTGGGAACCTCTGATATAGATTATATATTTATATATTATTATATATTTAATTATACTAATTAATATATTGTTTGTTTGTGTAGGTAGTCACTTAGTGAATGAATGCAGGATTTTTTACACCCCTGGCTATATACTTCAGAACCATTTTCCCATTATGTCTTTTCGTGCCAACTAAGATAATCTTTAGGGATCTTGCTTTATGTGCTAAGAAGCAAAACATTATTATGGTGGCTTTAGGGTTATGGAGCATGAATGGTTCAACACAAAACTTTACAGAAAAAGAAGTGATAGATACAGTATATACAAATTATAATTGTTCTTTCAAAATAACTTTAGAACTGCCTAACACGGATAACTAGAAAAAAGTTAGGATTATTTTTATATATAGTTACTGCTGGGAGACAACTATATGTACAAAAACTGGAGAGATTCTGAAATACCTCCAACTGAGAAATGGCTGATGATGACGACAGAACTGGCAGAGATGGCAAAATTAACTTGTTTGCTTAAAGAAAGATCAGCCAGTACATTTATTTATCGGAAACCTCTTACGGACTTTTTTGCTCTAAAAAGAAAACTGGTGATTTATAGATTTGATGGTTAGAAAGGGTAGATTTGGCAGAAAAGGAAACATTGATGTAACCTTAGAGAAGATAAAATATAAACATACTTATAACTGCTGTTATGATCAGAAGCCACTTCTTTCTTTCTTTTTTCTTTTTCCTTTTTCCTTCTTTTCTCTCTATCTTTATTTTTCATTTTTTATTGTTTTTCTTTACCTCTGTTATCTTTAAACATTTTATAGTTTTTACTCTGTGGAAAAACTTCTTTAAAAATTAGAGAGAGAGAGAGAGAGAGAGGGAGGGAGGGAGGGAGGGAGGGAGAGGGACACACACACGGACAGAGAGAGAGAGAGAGAGAGAGAGTGAGAGAGAGAGAGAGGAATCACACACACACACACACACACCCCTTCAAGTACGTCTTGACTCCTGGAGACCGCCTGGACAAGGCCCTGCAGTTTTCTTGGCAAGATTTCAGAAGTGGTTTGCCATGCTTCCTAGAGTAAGAGAGGGATTGGCCAAAGGTCCCCAAGCTGGTTTTTATGCCTAAAATGGGACTAGAATTCGCTATGCAAAACATATTTTTTTTCAGAATGTTCTTCTTATATTTCAAATTAGTTTCCACTGAAGGTCCCAATTAACAAACAGGTCACTGGTAATGTTTATTAATAAACCACAATAGTAATTTACAGCATTTCTGAACAATACTCACTTTTCTTTCCTGAAATATTCAGTTAATATACAAAGTTTAGACTTATTAATATAGTCCAATGTTTATTAAATAAAACGTAGTACCAATTGCATCAAAAGAAAAGCACATTCATACAGGGAACAAATCTGCAATTTTGAGACTTACATGAAAACTCAAATGTGTCACATGGTTCCTGAAAAGAGATCATGCAGCTTCTCAAAATCATAACCTGGGGGGTGGGGGAAATGAGATTCTAATGAAAATTTGATGTAGTGTAATTTGTTCACCATGTTTTGGGGCAAGAAAAGCAAGTGAACTCTTTTTAAATGGAGGAATAGCAGTCCACTCAGAAAATTCTTACCATGTACTTCAGTACTAGAGCTTCCTTTCTCTGATTATACTCCTTGGTGCAGTTTTTACGTATTATTACATATGCCACTTCAAATTGCTTGTGGAGAACAAGGCCATCTATTTTGTATCCTTATCTTATCAACAAATAGAATTTCCTTATGTCCATATAAGCAAATTCTTTAGATAATTTTTAACCTAGAACTCTTATGTTAAACTCTACATACAAAATAAAATCAACTCCTCCAATCCTATTATTGTAAGTAGCCAGCCTCCATTTCTAATATTGCAGGCTTTGAGCCAGTCCAAGTGCCATGCAGTGTTTCACTCACATTTAATATTTATATAATATATACAAAAGGAAAATTCCCCCCCCCTCTTTTTTTCTTTTGCTGTTTCTAAGAGATTGGAATCCTTTCAAAACAAAGGAACAAAGAACACTGAGGATAAAGAGTGGCTGAGTCTGGACTGGGTTATTGAGTTGTCCAACAATTCTGGTACTGTAAATGGCTGGGATGATCCCTACAGTTTCCTGCAAAGTGAACCTTGAACATTAGGGAATGAATGAGCCAGCCATTGCAGAAAAGATTATGCAATTCTGATAAAGTGGCAAGTATTAGAGAAAAGATCCAAATAAGTCTGGATCTGACTTAGGTTTGAGACAAATTTGGAAAGGTTTTCAAAATTCTGTTTCTTCTTCTTGTGCCATATCCGTCATCAGACATTGGCGATCATGTTGGCGATCCTATTTTTATCAACAGCCATCACGAAAAAGTACTGTTGAGTTTTGTCCAAACCAGTCCCTTAGCGTGTGAAGCCATGATGTTCTTCTTCTGCCTGGACCTCATTTGCCTTCAATCTTTCCTTGGAGGATTAAGTGAAATATGCCGTATTTTTCTGGGTGTCGTATCACATGTCCAAAATATTCTAACTTTCGTTTTTTTATGGTTTTGATTATTTCAATCAAGAGCATTGCTAGAATCTTTGTTTTGCCTTCTTCTTCACCTGATCTACCTCAAAGGGCTGAGATCAAACAGCCAGGGGAGATCTAGGAACAAATAAACAGAACTTTCTTCAGGATTCAGTTGACCTCTTAAATATAGATATCTAATTAGACATTTCCTTCAATTCTAATTCCTTTCATCAATGTTAGAAGCTTTATTTCCTCTTATTCCAACTTTTATGCACTAGGAATCCATTCCATGTAATGTCAAACCGAGTACAATCTTTACTTTTCTCTGTATTAATTTCTTGGAAGCTGATATACAACGTGTCATCTCCCGCCCTCAAACACTCATCGACAGTTCATCAACACCATCTTGGGGTTTGCTAAGAGACTGAATGTATTTTAAGTAAATTATGGTCCATATGGTAACTTGAGTGTATTTTTTAAAATAAAAGATTTATTAAAATAACATCTAATAATACATAATAAATAAAAATAAAAATAATGTATTTAAATAAAAACCTTTAAATAAAATATTTTATTGATCTCCTGAGAAATTTATTTAACTTTTAAGGCAGGGAGACAAGGCATTCAGAATGTTGCATTGTAGAAATGATAATTTCCATGTTTATCTTTTATATGGCATAAGGCAGTAGAGTTTCTGAGAGCCCTTCCCCCACTCACACACACATCCACAGACCAGGATTAATGGAAGACACCCTCCTGAGGTACCACCTTAAAGAAGGTGGTGGTATCAATACATACCATGTTGCTGTAGAAAGGAAGAATATGGAGGATAAGTATTGTGAACTCCTGGGAAAAGAGATCTTTTTTTATATAAAAAGTTTTTTATTTTTTATGGCTCATACAAATACACAAATATACAATCTCTTAACCATTAATAAACATTTACCTTATCTTTCCTAAAATTGATACATAAAATATATGATCGGCGTTGCTCTTTTACCATTCCATATATTCCACAACAACCATTCCCCTCCTTCTCTCCCCTCTTTCCCCTTCTCTCCCTTCTTGTCTCCTTTCCACTTTCTTCTTTCCTCCTCTCCTTTTCCTTCTCTACTTCCCCTTCCCTTCCCCCACTCCTCCCCTCTACCTCCCTTCCAACCCTCTCTCCTACTCTTATTTCCCCTCCCTTTCTTCCTCTCCCTTTCCCTTTCTTCTTTCCCCCCTCTCTCCTTTCCTCTCTTGGGAGAAGAGATCTGAAGGCTCCAGTTATGAGAGTCATAATGGATTGGATCTCTCTCCAGCCTTGAGAATTTGACATCAGGCAGGATATTAAAGTGGAGGAAATAGCCTTACAAGTAGAAAAAACTCTAGCTATTTTTTTTAAGAAGAAAAAATGGTTGACTGAAGTTAAACATCCAGAAGTCTATCATTTATTAAAGTAAAATTACTGAATCTATTTCTTTCCACAATAATGGAAACCTTTGTGATTGTTACTTCTGCAATAATGACATCGTTCATTTATATATGTAAAATGCAATTACAAAAGGAGAATGGTAATTTAATTATCTTATCAGTTTTCCATGATGACTTAAGTAAGCACTTTAAATTAACTTATCTAGTAACTGGAGCACATTTTAGAACAGATATTCTTCTGAAGGAATAGTATTTTGATGCACCTACAACAAAAAAGAATCTTGCGAATATCTAGAGAAAATATGATATCAAGAATATAATGTTTCAATCTACTTAATGAATTTTTTGCAGTGAAATGTAAATATGAGTTTAAAAATATACACTTCTTAAAATTAAAACTACATCCCTGTATTGTTCCAAAGCATCAGTACTGTAAACAAAAAACTTAAAAGACCATTTCATTAATGCTGGGTAAAATATATATTCAAATTACATCTTTGCAGTCATTCCCAAACAATTCACTTTGTCATATTATTCATTTGATATGATGTATATCTCACACTGTCATGGCTGACTCACTATGCACCCTGCTCGCAACCAGACAACAATAACAGGAGGAGGCCAGGATAGGCATCAGAATCTGAGGGTGTTTTGAGAGGGAAACTCTGGAAAGCAAGTGTGCCATCTGGAATCCTGAGACAGTTCCATCCCAAGGTCATCAACTCTAAGAACGTCTGAGGCAAACAGATCATTCTCAAAACAACCCACGTGCAACCGATTGGTGGACAAAGGACAATGGGAGGTCCGGGGGAGGGGGAAAGGCAAATGTATCTTGCTTTTCACACACGAAATGTTTGAATTGGCTTTTCTACTTCTGTACCCACATGCTTTTTAGTAAAGTATACTCTTGGAGAAAAAAAATGTCTCAGGAGTTTCTTTTGCTGGCTAGCATATTGGGATAGTTGATACACACCTTTGTATTCCCTTTTCCAACCTTGTCCTACAACAACAATCCTGTGAAATAGTAGGGTTGAGAGACAGCATCGGGCTCAAAGTCAGAGTTTCATGCTTGGATGCAGACTGTGGCATACACCCTTCCTCTTTGTCTTGGTTTCATGGCATGCCTAGCTGTTTCCCAGTCCAGGTACCAATCCAAAATATCCAAGGAATGCTTGGCTCTTGTTAAGGATACAAAATTCATTCTCTGCAGACCAAAATAGGAACCTTTGTTTTCCTCCTATACAATATGTGGGACAAGAGGGCAAGATTATATCAGTGTTGTTTTTATAATGTCTAACTGTAGAGATTAAGGAAGATGGTCTTACTTACACAAAAGGGGCTAAAACATGTTTTTAATCCATAAATGAGATTTTATTTGGAAAGATTCAGGAAGACACCTCCCTAATTCATATAAGTATAAGAAGAAGGAGGTACAGCACAATCAGATTTGCAAGGTTCTGTTATTATAGTGAATGTCAGTAAAAATAGTTTTAGCCTTCCTGTGAAATTGATTTTCTGATCTGGTCTAGCTAGTGGGGCTGACAGTAGTTGCCAATGAACAGTATATTAATAGTCATTTAAAAAGATGTTAGAGTACAACAATATTAAACCAAATAAACATCCCTGAAAAAGCACAACCAAAGATAAAAGTGAAATGCCAAATCATTTTGATTAATTAAAATCTTTTTTTCCCCTTAGAGATTAACTTGTCTTCTAGTCCCAATCCACCAATTTCCAACCATCATTTTCTTTGTCTTCAAGATTTCCCCTCACTTTCCGGTTGGTGATTAACTGTTTATTGATAATCAGCCATTAAAATGCACTATCATTAAAAAGGAAAAGAAATCCCAATGTCTATCTGTATTGTTTATACCCATAAATAAGCCCTTTAAGAAAGGCCATTGAATCCAACCCCTTATTCAATGCAGGAATCCAAATTAAATCATTCCAGACCTCAGCCTGAAGAGAGGAGAAGCTTACCACTGTCAAGCTGCACTTACATTTAAGAAGCTTTCTTAAAATTTAAACAAAATCTGCTTTCCTGAAGGCCATTATTCTGTGTTCTTCTCTCTTTGACAGCAAAGGCAGAGCTTAGCCTTCTGTTTTATAGCTCTTCACATACTTGAAAAATGTTATCATGTGCCTTAATTTCATTTTTCTCTATAAACATACTCTGTTCCATTACTTTCTCTTTAAAAAAAAATAATTTCCCAGCCCTGTCATCACATTCCCTGCCTTTCTCTGTATTTGTTGCGGTTTCTCTCTTTCTGAAACCATGTTGTCCATCACTGGATGCAATACCTGAGATGGAACCTGGCCAATTCAGAATATAGTACAATAATTACTTTCTGTGATTTACTAATTGCTATATAATCATCTGAGTCATTAATGAAAATTATTGAGAGAACTTTTGATATCTTATTCCAATTTGATTATTGAGTGTGATTTTCAAGCCAGCTGTGGATTTACCAAACAAGTACATTATCTAATCCATACTTTACTGATTGCTTATTAGAATGCTATGAACCATTTGCAAAATGCTTTGCCTAACTCATCAATATATTATGTGCACAGTATTTCTACAAGCTAGTAAGGAAAGGATCTGATTTTTTAAAAATGAATTTTATTAGTCTTACAACGGGGTCCCCAACCCCTGGGCTGTGGACCAATCCACAGTCCACCAGTAACTGGGCCATGTAAGTGAGTGAAGCCTCATCCATGCACACGCAGGATCCAGGCAGCGCGTGAAACAATGCCCCCCAATCTGTAGAAAAACCGCCCTCCATGGAACCAGTCCCCAGTGCCCAAAAGGTTGGGGGCTGCTGTCTTACAAGATTTAGTCTAAACAAACCCATACTGATTTCTGCATTTTTTTTTTCAATGAGCTTATACAATGTGCACTTTATCAACTGCTCTAGAATCTAGAACCAGGTGGAGGACTTGATCAACATTTCCTCCCCAGTGAAATCAGCAGCCCCCCCACCCCGCCTCCTGCTAGCCCGGCAGCCCTTCCCAGCGGCCCTGTCTGGCAGAGGACAAAGGGCCTGGAGCAACCCATCCAACAAAGGAAACCAGTGGTTGTGAGAAATTGGTGGTAGCAGAATTGGTGGAGGGAAGAACCGCAGCAGCAGCAGCAGAATCAGTGGAGGGGAGACGATAGCAGCAGAGACGGGAAGCACAGCTGCAGAGGCGCATCGAGTTAGAAAGAGCTCTGATTTCTAAAGCTGAGTGGCGGGCTGAGCAGAGCAGACCAGACGGCGGAGCTGAGCCGACCCAGAAAGCTGAAAAGCAGGCTAAGAGAGCTGACCAGAGCAGAGACGAGGCCGAAAAGACCCGAGCACCAAAAGGCAGAACGGAGCTGGCAGAGAAAACGACAAGAGGCCAGAGCAGCGAACAATGGAAGTGAAGACAACAATTAAGCTTGAGGTCCCAATAGGAAAAGAGGGAAGACCCCAGTAGAGAATAAAAATAAATACAGGATAGAAAATAAAAGATAAATAAATAGGCAAATAATAAGGACAAAAGTGGAACGTTAGAAATCAAGGAAGAATAGGATTAATAAAGATCAATCAAATAAATAAGGCAAATCTTAAATAATAAGGTAGGGAGGAATTGGAGCTCAAAAACTTTTAAAAATATATAGGGAAGAAAAGGATAAATAAAACTAACATAATAGTAAGCAAGTTAAATAAATAACAAGGTAGAAAAATGAGCACATAAAGACAGAAAAAAGGGTAGAAAAAAAATAGGCATAATTACTTAAAACAGAGAAGGTAGAAACAAGGCTAAGAGCAAAGCACATCCACCAACCCAAAAAAAGGATTTTCAAATTTTAAATTTTTAAACCTTAAAACTTTTAAATTTTGAAAACTTTAAATGAACTATAACATTTTTAAATTATTAACTTAAATTTTTCTTCTGGAAAACTATGGCAAAATCCACATCCTTAAATGAACAACCAAAATGAAACATTTTTAAACTATTCTTTTCCTCTTTCTTCAAACATATATTGAGATAAAATCTCATGTGTGTGTGTGTGTGTGTGTGTACACACACACACACACACACACACACACACACTTAAAAGAACCAGCAAAAAGAAACAAACTCATGGAACAGGTGACTGATACTATTGTGCTATGCAATATATTTTCCATGTATGTGCTTATGCCCAAAGAACACCCAAATTCTACATGTATTAAGTATAAACTATGTGAACTACTAGAGGAAAAAGTAAGGAATCTAGAGACAACTCTAGCCAAACTCCAACCTATGCAAGAAAGCTATACTCAAATCGAACCAAATAATGAACAAATACTGTAATTTTTGGAGTATAAGTGGGTGAAAAGTGGGTGAAAATTTAGGTGTGTCTTATAGACTGAATACGGGCATTTTTGGCCTCCTGAACCCTCCGCACGTCACATTTTCACCCTCCCCAGCACCCAGAAGCACTCTGCAGTGCTCCGCACATCCCGTTTTTGCCAAAAATGGGCCCATTTTCACAAAAAATGGGCCTGTTTTGGGGCTCCCAAGCCCTCTGCGCATCACGTTTTCACCCTCCCAGGCCCCCAGAAGCACTCTGCAGAGCTCCGCATAGCTGGCGGTTTTGGCAAAAATGGTCCTGTTTTTGGTGAAAACGGGCCGTGCGGAGAACTGCAGAGTGCTTCTGGGGACCTGGGAGGGTGAAAACGCGATGCGCAGAGGCCAAAAACTATTTTTTTCTTGTTTTCCTCCTGTAAATTAAGGTGCGTCTTATAATCCTGTGCGTCTTATAGTCCAAAAAATACGGTAACTTCCAGAGGATTTGACCCTGCTGATAAAACCCTTGGAGGAAGACAAATGGAGGTATGTCACACATAAATGGAAACACAATAATCAAAGAAAGAAGCAGCATACATCTAACAAACCCCTATTGCCAAACTAACCCAACCAGAAGTAGCCCCATTAAAACTGAGCAATTGATTTCTCCCCCTAGATGAAAATATGCAAACCCACAACGTCCCCCTCAAAGAAAACATGCAGACACCTAGAAATGAGACATCAAATATTCCTAAAAAGTCACATCAACAAACACACCTGAGATAAACAGAAAAACACCCCAGACTGTACCCACCCAAAATATAAGGCGAGTGTTGGTGATAGGAGATTCAGTTCTCAAAGGAACAGAACCAGCCATCTGCAGACTGGACATACAATCTAGGGAAGTATGTTGTCTCCCTGGAGCAAAAATCAAAGATGTGGCTGAGAACGTAACCAAAATAATTAGGCCCACAGATTACTACTCTTTCCCTCTCCTTCACACTGAGATGAATGACACAACAAAGAACCTGAGTACAATATGGAGAGATTATAAGCAACTAGGCAATAAAGTTAAGGAGCTAAGAGCACAAATAGTGTTCTCATCAGTACTCCCAATGAAAGGTCAACACCCATTGAGGGGAAAAAGAATTCTAGAAATAAACCACTGGCTAAAGGGTTGGTGTTGCCCAGAAAACTTTGGCTTTGTGGACCATGGACTGCATTACCTACAAGAAGGACTCTTGGCAAGGGATGGGCTGCACCTCACAAAAATAGGGAAAAATGTACTCGGAAAAAGAGTGGCCCGACTCATCAGAAGGGCTTTAAATGAAAATTGAGGGGGGAGGGTGACAAATCTTTAGAATCTCTAGAACACAAAACCAATCATAAATCCCAAGAAAACTAATCAAACAATGAGGTAGGGAGTGATGAGAAAAAAGAAAAATTCAAACAACAATTAGGAGAAGCATGAATCATACCTGCATAAAAGTTGTAAATGCTTACTGTATATACAAATGCTCAAAGCTTGGGGAACAACAGGGTGAACTAGAAGCAATAGTACATGAGGATAGGTATGACATAGTTGCCATTACAGAAACCTGGTGGGATGAAACCCATGACTGGAATGTACTGATGGATGGATACAAATTGTTCAAAAGAAACAGATCTACAAAAAGAGGAGGTGGAGTTGCACTATATGTGAGAGATCACTACATATCTACAGAAAGGCACATGATCCAAGATAAAACCCCTCCAGAATGTATATGGGTCAATATAAAAACAAAAAAAAGTGACATTGCCATAGGTGTATATTCCAGGCCACCCAACCAATCAGAAGAAATAGATGAACTCTTTGCCAATGAGTTAACAAATGTACTGTATGTAGGAAGCATACCACGGTAGTAATGGGAGACTTTAACTATCCAGATATCAACTGGGAGAGAAACTGTGCAGTGAGTTGGAGATCAAACAGATTCCTAACCAACTTAGCCAACAACTTTATCATCTGAAAGGTAGAGGAGGGAACTAGAAGTAAAGCTATACTGGACCTAATTCTTACTAACGGAGAAGAAATGATAGAGGGAATTGAAGTTGCCAGAACTTTGGGTGAAAGTGACCACATCATACTGAAATTTAATATAATGCAAACACAAGCAACAGGAAAAAAAAAATCCAACCAGTGTCTTAAACTTTAAAAGAGCTGATTTTAACAAACTCAGACAGAGTGTAGGAAAGATTCCATGGATGACAATCCTAAAGGGAAAAACAACCCAAGAAGCATGGGAAACTCTGAAAAATGCGATCATAAAAGCCCAGTCCAGCACAATACCACTGAAAAAGAAAAACAAGAAATCCAAGAAGAAACCAACATGGCTGCACAAAGCTCTCTCTGATAAACTGAAAGACAAAAAGGACAAGCACAAAAAATGGAAAGGAGGACACATAACTAAGGCTGATTATCAGCAGATAGCCAGAACATGTAAAGATGAAGTCAGGAAAGCAAAGGCTCAGAATGAACTAAGGGTTGCTACAAAAGTCAAAAATAATAAAAGAAATGTTTCTTTAAACATATTAATAACAAGAAAAAAGTCAAGCAAACAGTAGGTCCACTAAAGAGAGAAGATGGCAAGGAAGTAACAGGCAGTAGGGAGAAAGCAGAGCTACTTAATTCATTCTTTGCATCAGTCTTCACGCAAAAAGAAATTATAGTCCAACATACCAAAAATACTACTGTAAAAGACAAACTAGAAATAAAAATTAAAATAAGCAAGAAAATTGTAAGAGAACACCTATCTGACCTTGACAAATATAAATCACTGGGACATGACAGATTACATCCCAGAGTTCTGAAGGAGCTGGCAGATGTTATCTCAGAATCATTGTACCATATCTTTCAAAACTCCTGGAGCACAGGGAAGTAGATCAACTAGTAACTAACAACACTAGACTCAACAACTGCCTTGATCTCATCTTCTGCAACAGCCTAAGCTCAATTTATGGACTACAAATAAAATAACCCTTTTCCAACAGCGATCACAGCATGATTGACTTTAGCCTCAATCTACACCATTGCAAAAATCACCTTAATAATGGGATACCCAATTACAATTTCAAAAAAGCCAACTATGAACTTATAGACGCTGACCTCTCATCTCTAGACTGGCAAACCCTATTCTCCGGCTGTAACACTGCCGATGACCATTATAGCATCTTCTTGCTCGAAGTCAAAAGAACTATCAGACTACATGTACCACTAATAACCGCCATAACCAAGAAAAACAAACTGCCCATATCAATAAGGAAGAAGATAGATACTGTATTATCAAAGAAGTTAATGGTTTAAACCTAAAAAATTTATATACAGTAATAAATTAAAATAAAACTGAATGCTCCAACTACCACAGCAAATAAGAAGAAAACCTTCTGCGCACAAAATCCAACCGCGCCTTCTACAATTGCATAAACAACAAACTCAAGGACTCGAGACCCCTCCCAGCACTAAAAGGACCCAACAACAAAGAATGCAATGATGAAACAGTCAAAGCTAACCTCTTCAACACACTCTTCAGCTCAGTCTTTGTAAACAGAAAGGCCGCGCCTTCTACAATTTTATAAACAACAAACTCAAGGACTCGAGACCCCTCCCACCACTAAAAGGACCCAACAGCAAAGAATGCAATGATGAAACAGTTAAAGCTAACCTCTTCAACACATTCTTCGGCTCAGTCTTTGTAAACAGCAACGGCTCATGCCCAAAATTCCCTAGTCGTACCACAAATAATCACAACGATTTAACACAAATAGATTTCACAGAAGATAACATTGAAAAAGCACTACACAGCCTAAAACCATCTCTGTCAATCGGACCTGATGGACTATGTGCATACTTCCTAAAAAAGCTCTCCACAGCTATGGCTGAACCACTAAGCATACTCTTTGAAAAATCCTTCAGGACCAGCTACCTACCAAACCTATGGTCACTAGCCACGGTCATTCCCATCTTCAAAAAGGCAGA
>QLTV01002840.1:2028954-2061132 GCA_003457575.1 Thermophis baileyi
CGGAGTTAGTGTGACTACATTTAAGAACTCTTTCTGGCATTAATATACTGCCATAATGTACATTTCTCCAATTCTTTGCTATTTCTATGGGTCAGGCACACATGCACAGAAATACACAGCAAACAGTGTATATCATCTGTACTGTTTGCTGGGAGGCAAATTGCTGGGAGGCAGAGGCAGATTTTTTTTTCTTGTTTTCCTCCCCAAAAGCTAGGTGCGTCTTATACTTCGGAGCATCTTATAAACAGAAAAATACGGTATGTGTGATAATTTAAAATTTTTCTTAATTCTTTTGTAACATCAATAATTATATTGTTTGTTGCTCAAACACCCTCAACCCCTGTAATTAATATGTATTAATATGTACACATGCACATACACATTACATTTTTTTAATTAGTTGGGTGTTTTTAATTTATCTACAGGATAACTTAGCTTATCACTTGAGTTAAATGCTTCAGTTGCATTTAATTATTCAAAAGTAATATTGGTTTTTATATTATAGCAGATAATCTATAATAAATGTGTTCAAATACCAAATATTCTCTTTTTGTGTTGTACAAGTCCAATTAATGTTGCTCAGAATTAAATCCCACTATATTCAGCTCAGCTGCAGAGAATGCAACCATTATTTATACATGATGAAATAAATGATCTAGCTTCAACTAAAGAGCTTAGTTTTCAATGAAAAATTATTTCTCTTGCCATTATTTTCAGTAACAATTCGGCAAGTTTTTCTATTTATTTTCAATGTATTATGCTCAATAATTAACAAATGTTTGCACAGATACAACAGACTTAATAAAACTTCTTATTCATGATATTTGTTCCTTGAATCATCCATGAAGCATTACTTAAGGACTGTTTTTCAGTTGAAGTGAAAGACATATGGCAGAGGAAGATAAATAAAGCTACTTTTGAGAATCAGTTATAACTCTACAAAATATCATGAGTCTGTAGAGATTCTCAACCATCCAAGAAGCTTCTTCAGCTCTGACAGAATAGTGGGGAATGGAAGGATTTATAGCTATCTGCAATGAATATAAATCCTTCCATTCCCCATTATCCTGTCAGAGCTGAAGAAGCTTCTTGGATGAGAAGCGAAACGTCTTCAAAAGAAAAAACAAGAAAGTCCAGTTGCCTCCTGAAAAAGCACCTTTGGGACAAAATATCATGAGGTTAGCAATTGCAACTCATTCTTATATGAGAGATTAAAGTATTAGGAACTGAATACCAGAGAATTCAACATGGACACTGATTTAATATAGCTAGGTGGATATTATTTCAAAGTCTATTCACTATTGCTTTTCTGTCTTATGCCACATCACTAAATGGAAGATAATTAAAGGTAGTTTCTACATTCAAGACCACAGCACTATATAAAAAAGGTTCATCAGCTGTTACTTTCAAAAGAAGTATGCCTATAACTTTACATTTGAAAGAAGTCTTAGTGCTTAACTTCTTTAATTTTAATCTCTTCTAAGCACTTGACCTCAAATTATTATCATAGTGTTCCCTAAAAGAAGAAACAACTTCAGTACAAGTAGTCCTCGAGTTACAAATGTAATGGAGCTGCCAATTCCATTCGTAACCTGAGGATTCATGGGAGTGAATCTCGTACCTTGAACGCAATCACTTCCTTTTACCCACGCATTCGCTAATGGAATGAGCGGTTCGTTAAGTGCACATGAGGTATTTCAGGGTGATGAAGGCCATGAGGGGCCTAGTGATGAAACAGACCACCTGCTTAAGACCACCCAAGGCCTCCCAGCCCCACTGAAATACCTCATGCTCCCTACAATTGCTTCCCCCCCACCTGCCGCGTCAGGTCACTTACTGTGCGAAGATCTAGCAAGCTGTCTCCTCTCCAGCCTTTCAGCTGTGTGCACCCCTCTGACACTGTTTTGGCCTGCGCAGGCCTCGCCTGGCACTTTGCCAGCCAAAACGGAAGTTCGGAGGGGTGGGCCCTAACCCCCGCCCTT
This sequence comes from Thermophis baileyi, assembly GCA_003457575.1. Lineage (NCBI taxonomy): Eukaryota > Metazoa > Chordata > Lepidosauria > Squamata > Dipsadidae > Thermophis > Thermophis baileyi. The sequence goes on from QLTV01002840.1 coordinate 2,030,937, forward strand.
CCAAAGCTCAATTTTTGCCGGCAAAGTGCCGGGTGAGGCCTGCGCAGGCCAAAATGGATCATCGAAGTGGCGGGCCCGCCCCTTGAAAGCTCCGTTTTGGCCAGCAAAGTGCAGAGCAGAGGGGAATAGGCAGGACGAATGTTGCAGAGCCTCTGCAGTTGTTCATAAGGGCAAACAACTGCCATGGTGCTGCAACATTCATAGTTTCGGGACTTGTTCATAGACACTAGGGGGCACTTATCGTGTAACTTTGAACATTCGCTAAAGGAATGCTCATAACCTGGGGATTACCTGTATCACCTCATCCATGAATAACACTGACATTTGGATACATCTAGATCTTCATGATATTCACATTTCAGTTTTGTGTATTGTATTACAGTTGCCTTCAAAAATTGGACATGACCAAGGAAAAATAGACTGTGGAAATAGGAAAAGTTGGAGGGACTAAGAAAAATTGCCTATCAAACTGTATGTCAGGCCTGGAACCCATCTTGGCCATTGGATCTTCAGGCCTGCCACATTTAGTGCTGTGGGAAACTGGGAGGGGGGATTGTATGGAGCTGGGGAGATATATAGTCAAAACAACATTCCTTTCTCTGAGTGTCAAGGCCACTCTGCCCTGCACCTGGAGGGGTGTGACTGGGAGGCATCTCCAGTTGGGACGGTGATTGATTGGATCATGTGACGGACATGTGGGTGCTGGGGCAGGGACTTGGACTTTCTTTTGGGTGGGGAAAACCTGGAAGCTTTCCGATTCAGGTTTTCCCAGATGTGCCAATATGACATCTCAAATAAAATGGAACTTTGAGGAATGCTTAGCCTCGGAGTCTTCTTTCGTTGGGGGTGTTACTTGGAACCCTGACACTGTATATAAGAGCCATAGTGGCGCTGTGGTTAGAATGCAGTATCACAAGCTGACTCTTCCCACTGCCAGAAGTTTGATCCTGACTGGCTCAAGGTTGACTCAACCTTCCATCCTTCTGAGGTTGGTATAATTAGGACCTAGATTGTTGGGGGCAATATGCTGATTCTGTAAACTGCTTAGGAAGTGCTGGAAAGCACTAGGAAACTATATATAAATTTAAGTGCTATTGGTACTGCTACTCTATTTAATAAAGTAAATAAATGAATAGATAGCATCCATATACTACTTCTCATAGTGATCAGATACTTCCAAGAGCCCCCACGAAGGATAGTAAACTCTTGTCAATCTTCTTCAATATTTTTTTAAATTGAAGATAAAGCACTTACAGCCAGCTATTTTATTTCTTTGGTAACCATATTCATATGCTGTAAATGCACATGGTGTGTATGTGATTCTGTTAGATAACTTGCTTTGCAGAGAATGCACTTACCTGACTCAATCAGAAAGGGGTCTAGCTGTTGGCCATGTATAAGGAGATTACCACAGTCCCCCTCCCTTTATTCTAGAGCAGGGGTGGGGAACTATGGCCTCTTTATGACCTGTGGATTTCAAATCCCAGAATTGCTGGCTCAGGAATTCTGGAAGTTGAAGTCCACAGGTCATAAAGGGGGCCATAGTTCCCCACCCCTATTCTAGAGGCAAAATGGGGCATAGTAGAGCAATGGAGCTTGTTTCTTTCCCTCTAGGACAGGGCTGTCAAATTCGCGGCCCCCAGGCCGGATGCGTCACGCGCTGGCCATGCCCATGCCCGGTTTATTGAAGGGGAAAAAGTCACGATACGTGACAATGCCATGATGATCCGAGTTTCACACCCCTGCTCTAGGATGTTGAGTTGACTGACTGGAATTCTCAAGGATTTGAAAGAGAAGTCCTCAAAGAAAACCTTCTTTTAGATAAACTAGCTACCTTTTAAAAGACAGGCAGAAAAGCTTTTCCTGCAAGTATTGTATATTAATTTGTATTTGTATTTGTGTTTAATTAAAATCTAGTATTTTGACTTTGGGTAACTTTCTCTGTTTTAGTTTATAACTGTATTTAGGTCCAATCATATTGTTGTCTGGTCATATCCTTGTATTTTCCTTTACATTTTTCTATTTTGTGCAACATTCTTATCTCTTCCATAACTGAATGATTTGGCTTCATAATGCTTAGAGTTTAAAAATGGACTTCTGAATAAAAAGTAACATAGTCATTTAATAAATTAATTAAAAGGAGTCTTTACCTCTTCTCTTTTCCTCTTTAAAATAAAACTTGATTAAACTATCTGTTGTGATATTAATATATCAGAAAGGAAATCCAAGTGTTTCTGAGGTGGTTTGATACCTCCAACCTTTTACCCTATGGACTCAACCATGCTCTTACATAAGATATAATTTAAACCAATCATTATTCATGTCTAGCAGCTCTCAATTAATAAATGGATCACCATGAACTAAATGTTATAGCTGCTTTTTCTATAGGCTTGATGTGATATAGCTGTGTCATGGTTAAATGATAAACTGAGTTAAACAAATTTAAGTAATTAGACACAGATGCATGAAGTGGGAGGCACTGAAAAGTTGATTACTAATCAATTGTTTATCTCAATGAAATTCCAAAACAGTGGATTTCTTCTCACTTTTATCCTAACACTTGAAAGTTAGAAAAAGTGCACCATGTTCTGTTTTCCAGACATCTGAAAGATCAAGGGGAATGCTTTGCTCCTTTGGAAGAACCAAGTATTTTTACATTATAGAAGAGGAGTAGAAGATATACCTTTGTCGGCTAGGTGCCTTAGATCTTCTCATCATCTATATGGTGCCTTGACAGTCTAACAGTAGATACTGGTGAATATATGCATATGTATGAGTATGTATGTGTTAGAAATTCAACCAATTGTTTTTGAATAAAGACAAACATAGATTTGGTTTAAATTTTGTTTGAAGTTTCTGATTCTGCAATTGCAGATGGCAAGATCTATAAGCTTCATCTTTGTGAACATCTTCACACTAAACACATAAAACTAAGAGTGTGATCCCTGAATTTTTACACAGGATTAGATCATTCTACATTGAACAGGACTTACACTTTAGTAAGTGTAGGTGTGATATCATTATCTTTTGTTTCTTATTTTTTTTCAATTGTTCAAACTCCTACCATGAATACCTTCATGCTTGTTACTCCCATTATACTCAAAATCAAGCCTGTTTTTTTTTAATCTTTGTGCACAGCATGCAAGTTCCGAATTTGTGTAGGCTGTAAAGATAAATGAACATAGAAAAATGAATATCTTCTTTTTCATGTTGATTTTTATTAAAAGGAACCTTTCTACTTTTAAGAATCTTATTAATACAGTTGTACTATTGATGTTTCTCAAAGCATAATTTGATGTGGTTTCCAAAAAATATTTATTAGTAAATGGCTAACATGGTTATATCATATCCAGTGACTTTCTTGTATAAGCAACCAAGGGAAAATAATATTTTGTCTGATAAAAAGAAGAGAAAGTAAATTGCTAGCCGCTCAGACATTTTTCAAAACTGGTTCTATTTCAAGATCTGAGAGGAAAAAAATATGCTTGAGTGTCTGGATGACCTCTGAACAAGAATGATTAAGTTGCTAAACATTGAAGGGCTTTGTCAAGGAGGCAAAGAATAAGCTAAGATCTGTGAAGATGGGGAGATTTTTAGTTCAAAGGACATTTCAAAATGTTAATCTTCTGCCCTCTGGCCACTAACCATTGTTCCTTCCAGTGGCTTTCTATCTGCTTCAGCCTAGTCTAGAACAAAAAGACATATCTCATTAAGTTCTGAAATGTTTTGTGAATAAACAGATAGGCAGTGAGTTTAGTCAGAACCTCCACAAAGTATTGTAGAACTTCCACAATTAGTCTGTCCTGAAAGAAATTCACTCAGAAAGAAAAGGAGTATTGCAGCCAGGATCATGAATTAATTGCCTTTGTTTCTGCACAACCAAAACCCATAAATACAGAACTTTCAGGAAGGCAGTTTATAGAAACACTAATAGGACACGAAGCCTGAAATAAATATTAAAGGTTGAAAAACATACTGTTCATTTTCTGTCCCAGCTTCAACAACTTAGTGTTAAAGTACACAAGATCTCTTGAAAAGAGAAATCTGCTCTGATTTTGCTCAGCTGACAAGACACCAAAGCACTACTTGGCCTTCAGAGATGAACAGATTGCCTTAGTTTTCCATTAGGGCTGCAGCAAAGGTCTTATATGAATTGCCTTTGTAATTGGCATTGATAGTTTGTGACAAATCTATCACCCTCCTTCCCATATAGAGTTCATTTTAAAATATTTCATGCAAACTGCATTCTGATGATTTATGAGAGAGAAGTTCCACAAATTTCTGTAAGTCATAAACCGGTGTTTTCAGGCTTGGCAAGTTTAAGATGCATGGATTTCAACTCCAATTCCCCAAGCTGGCTGGGGAATTCTGGGAGTTGAAGTCCACACACTTTAAAGTTGCCAAGCTTGAAAAACATTGTCATAAACTATTTGTTGTATCTAATGTTAAGCAATTTGTTAAAAAAGCACAAAATGTAATTGAGTCAAGAACAGGTTGTTTAAATTAATGTTACTGTTACAAAGCAGTAACATCCAGTCCAATATATATCTTATATTGGACTGGATGTTACTGCTGTGTGTGTGTGTAGATGATAGATAGATAGATAGATAGATAGATAGATAGATAGATAGATAGATAGATAGATAGATAGATAGATAGATAGATAGATAGATAGATAGATAGATAGATAGATAGATAGATGAGGTAGAGATAGAGATGTGTGTGTGTGTGTGTGTGTGTGTGTGTGTGTGTGTGATGTATATATATTTGTATAATGTATAATCCAAGAACTAGCAGATGCTTAAATCAAATGAAATGAACCATTCTATGTCTTAATGATCAACAAATTTATTTGGGATACTCTCTCTAGTGTTTTCCTGAGAATTCTCTGTCAGCATGGCTGTTGGCCATGATGAAAAACAGTTCTAGAAGTCAATATCAAAACATCTAGAGAGTGCTACATTAGGGAACTAAATTTTGCAGAATTGCTCTACTTTTCCGTGCAATCAAACAATACTAGAGGTACTCTTATGACAGATACAGTTAAACATTTATGAATAAATTTTGCTAGTATTATAAATCATTCAAAGAGTATAGCACTCAGCACATATTTATGCGCTGGTCAGATACTCTCCAAATGCCAGCTCTTTTGTACAAGGATAACATGACCTATGAAATTGCTCCTACAGGCATAGCTTCCACAAATGGATCATGCTATTTGCTCATGTTTGCAGGCAGTGTGGCCTAACTTCACAGTTGTGATGCTTTTATAACTGCCATTATACCTGCCACATCTACTGAAACACTACAGCGATGAAAAGAGACAAAATATTCTACAAAGGCACATCAGTTAAATCAGTACTATGTACCCTTGTATTGTTCTTTATTCACTGCATCAACAAACTTGGGCGTCTCTATTACTCAGAAGTATACTTTGAGATCAAAATGCAGCCCAATTAGCTTTCCTTGGTCTTGATGATTTGCATTCTAAAGTTTGCTTCAGCTTTCTATTTTTAAAATAGAAAGATGGTAGTTTTGCTGTGCAAATGGGAAGATCAACTGACTGGGATTCAAAAGAAACATGACACGGAAAAGTCCATTGTTAAATATGCTACCAATCTCAACATAATATCATACTGAAATAAATGGGGAAAATCCACATTTTAAGTTTATATAGTTTACAGATCCTTTAACTCTGAAGTCCTCTGAGCAAGGAACTGTTTATTCCTATAAAGAATGTAGAAAATGAGAGAAGGAAAAGATAGAGCACATGAGTCTTCTTCCACTACCAAGTTTTGATATGTCAATTGTAGTAGGATATTTACATTTTATTTATAAGAATAACCCCATTTTATTGTCCTGGATTCCACTAAGCAAAATCTGAATGTACATCATAAATGAGTGTATATCATTAGAAACATGGTAGTTTTCTAGTAGTATCAAATCAACTGGCATTATGGATTTTTTTTATACCAAGACCAAAACAAAATTAGAAAAATATAGGAGGATTCTAGGACATAGATATTGCTTTCTAAACTTTGCCTTAAATTTTTACAAATGTCTCTCTAGGCAGCAAACTGTATCACTGACATGTACATTGAAGTATCAAATCTGATTATTAAAAGAATTTGGAGATAATTACTCTTAGTTGGAATATAGAGTCTTTTAAAAAATGGTAAAATGAAGATTAAGCTTTAGCATTTTAGTGGTTTCCCTTTATCAACTATCTTCCCAAGAATATAATTCTTGCCAGAATCTTATTAATATTGCTTTGTATCACTTCTATGACTGATTACATAGTACTATACTGTCACCTAAATTATTACTGTGCTTAATAAAGATGCTGACATTGCTGATCACTACAACCAACATTTAAAGGTGAATCTTTCAGAATGGTACTGTACCACTGGACATTATAAATAGAAACAGATTACTAAAGAAAGGTGAGTGATGTATAAATATATGTTCATGCAGTTTATGTATTTATGTGTGCATTATATACCATCATATATGTCAGTGATGGTGAACCTTTTCGGCACCGAGTGCCCAAACCGGAACACGTGTGCATGCACGTGCATGCACGCGCATGCCGGAGCACCGGAAACCCGAAGACCAGGTGGCCAGCGCGCGCATGCCTGGTTTTTGGCCATTTTCCAGGCTGAAAAAGGCTGAAAAGCGGCCTGAAAACAGCCCGGAAAACGGCCTGAAAAATGGGCTGTTTTCCGGCACCCGCGAAGACCAGCTGGCAAAAGAGCAGCTGGCAATGGCGCACGTGCCCACAGAGAGGGCTCTGCGTGCCACCTCTGGCACGCGTGCCATAGGTTCTCCATCACGGATATATGTGATCATCATGCTCTCCTGGAATTTCAGATCATCTTGGACTCATCAAATCTCACTAACAATCCAAGAACAAAATATTTTGCAAAAAGACCATTTGAATATATAGGCAAATTTCAGATGTATTTTATATCACGTTGATATTATAATATTGCATGAAAGATGAATAAATGAAAATATAGTTATTCTGCCTGTAAAACTAAATTAGATGAATTTGTTCTCTCATCAGAAGAATCCAGCTAGTCCAGTATTTTGTGTCAACTAAAAGCATTTGGGAAGTGTACCAGAAAAGAGAGGTTGATGACCCTTTTCCACCACTGTTCCCTAGCAACAATGAAGGTGTGCTGCCTTGATTTCAGAGGCGATAGCTCATACAAAACTCCAGAGTAGCAGGTCCATATCATGATCTGATTAAGAAAAAAAGTTAATAATTCCTGTATATCAATTGACAGCATTTGTTCAACTGGACTACCTAAAGTGGCACAAACCCTTCCTCAGATAGAACTGAATAATCAAAGTAAAACTGAATTTACAAAAAGAAAGTCCAGTTGCCTTTTGAAAAAGCACCTTTGGGTCAACCATGACTTCGATGACTGAGAATCTCCATAGACATGAATTTACATGACCCACCAGTAAGATATTTTCCACCCAATCTTCATTAACATAGAAATGGCCACATGCCTACCAAGGCAATTGAATTATGAGGAATACCTGCTTGGAGAGGAGGTTTTGGGAAAATATATTCAGGCCAGTTTAATCTAGTGGTTAAGGTATGGGGCTAGAAAGCAGGTGATTGTGAGTTTAAGTTCTGCCTTGGTCTTGAAAGCTTCCAAAGTGAAGAGAAAGGGAAGGGAGAATAGCCCATCGGAGAAGTTGGTCCTTGATCATTCATATATATGTGTGTGTGTGTGTGTGAGAGAGAGAGAGGGGGGGGAGAGGGAGAGGGAGAGAGTTGATTCGCTTTGTGGCAAGATGGGCAGCAAATACGTTTAATAAATAAAAATAAATAAATAATAAATTATATTCCGATTTCAGCAGAGCATAGTATTTTAATATTTCCTGTTCTGTTTTTCTTCAATAAGAGGTTCAAAATAACATACAATGAAATAATAATTAAAGCAATTAAACATGGCAATTAGATTCTAGAAACCAACAATGAAACATGAGATCATAAAAAGAAAATGGAGAAAAGAAACGGTAATAGCAAAACCAAACAACTAGATTATAGAGGCTGTCTGCCCCTTTTTATCTCCCTTGAAAGCATATCTTCATAAGATATCAGTGTTTCCCTGGAAAGATTAACGTGCAGAGTTGGTGTCATGATCCAAAGTCCTATGCCCTCAATATACTATCTATATTCTATCAATTAGTCATTTAGGGATCAAAACTTCCTAAGTGAAGAGAAAGGGAAGGGAGAATACCCATCGGAGAAGTTGGTCCTTGGTTATTCAGGTGCTCTAACAATGCTTTCCCAAATAATGAACTATACTTAAAGAAATCATGTTGCTGCTGCAAAATGTTAATTCCTTTTTGAACTTTTAAAAGTATAAATGAAATGACTAAAGATCAGAAAACCAAAATAATGGGGCAAAGAGACGTCTTAAACATATCAGCAAATGAAGAAATGTAATATTAATCATCTAAACTGAAAGGGCATTTAACAAAAGGGATTCTTTCGTATTGTAATACAGGGGTTCCCAAACCCCACGGGGCCCACTACCAGGCCATGGCATATTTTGAACTGGGCCTTGCGAGTGGCGGGCTGGTGTGCAAGTGTGTGGGTGCAGCTCAACTTGTGCAAGCGGCGGGCTGGTGCGTGTGCACACATGCACCCACCTGAACTTGTATAAGTTGAGCTGCGCCTGTGTGCCAGCCCACCACTTGAGTGGGCCAGTTCTTCTCTTCCCCCACCACTGGGCCGCCAAGCACCAAAAGTTGGGGACCGCTGTTGTAATACACTGAACAGATTTGAGGGGTCCTTGGTGCTCTTTGAGCTTGCTTGTTTTCCTGCAGAAGTTTCATTACCCAAACTAGGTAACATCATCAGTGCTTTATTATTAGTACTGAACAGATTTTTCTAAAACAAAAATCTTTAAATTATAGTGGAACAGGCTTCCTCACTTAAGTCATATTATAATTAGAGTAAGTGACTGGCAACAGATGTAACAGAGGAAGATAAGATTTACTTGCAGAAACATGATCAACATCCTCCAAATCCTGCACTATTGAAGTGATACTATCTTCTGTTGCTTGCTTATTTCCAAACCCTGCCCTTGTGGGTTAAACTTTTTGAGTTCTATCTAAAAATTGGGATAAACACTTGCAAGATGAAAAGATGTGAGTATAAATTGTAGCAAAATGTATGAGATAATCTAAGGATGCCTGTCTTTCGCCTAACAGATTAAAATGTTTTCTGGATTTATTAAATTGGAGTGTAATCTCATAAATTGGAATACCATTTTTCCTATTAGCTAATAAAAAGATTTAGGGCTAGAACCATATATAGTTTTTTTTTAAAAAGCCTATCAAAAACATTTAATGGTACAGAAAAAAGTTGACTTTCCAGGAATTTGCATTCCATGGAACGTGCATACAAGTACATTCTTGAGACATGAGACAACTGTTTAAGCATACAGGTTAGGATAAGATGTATCAGGTGTTAGCAAGCCGTCTGGTCTCATATTGTGTATACCCAGCAGAGCAACTTCTTCCATTGATTTCAGTCTCTGAATATGGATTCTTCACTCACAGTTCCCCCAGTTGGTTTATTGTGACAGATGTTGGCTAGTTCACAATGTTGTTTATATAGGATTCATCCTCAAAGCCACATAAACATGCTTAAGTATGTTGACATAAACTGCCTACCCACACAGTCAATCTTCTTTTACTTTACACAAACTAAACAGCAGCAGTCCAATGGTAGTAATCCATACAACACAAGAATATACTGGTTTAAGTACATTTCCACATGAAACAAATAAAAATAGTTGGCTAATAAATCTACTGATCTCCTGGGAGTGTGATTTTCCAACATAAGGAGAAAAAAGAGATCCAGATTTTCTCACAGCCAAAGCAAAAAATGGCCAAGGTGGTGCACTTCACCAATGTCTGGATGAAAGCAGAGTTTTGCAGCTGATTTGCTGGGTCCATTGGAGCTTACCAGATCTTTATCAGACTGTGTCATCTCCAGGCTAATATCTGAGGCACCTGAGATTGTCCACATGGGAAATTATAAGTTGGGAAAAGAAGGAAGATATCACTTTCAGATTGAAACAGCTGAAGACTGCTCTAGACTGTCTCAAAAGCAAAAGCTGGGAATGAAATGGAAACAGTATAATTGAGAACGCAGTTGTCCTATAACTTCTTAATAAAGCACTGTCCTGTCATAGCAAGCAATATGCAGTACCTAAGGAATCATCCATCGACCTAGGCCAATAACTGGTATTAATAAAACAAGCAATTTATAAAAACCACAACTCAATGTTAATAAGCTACTCCTGAAATCTCTTTTTTTCTCTCTCACCAATCTCTCTCTCCCTCCATCCCACCCCACCCCACCTCACACATACACAAAGACACACACACACACACACACACACACAAAGTTATTCACACATACAAAAAACTTTTTTAGGCAGCAGTTTTTCAGGGACAAGAGGGGTTGATTTAAAACTGGTTTTTGGAGGCAGCTTTATCAAAATAGCCTGAAGGCTCCCTGTGATCTCGAAGTTACAAGTTGACTAACTTTGTTGGAGACATTGCTATTATATTCCTCTCTCTGTGCACCTCTTACAGTTCTGTTCAAATTAAACATATAAGAAAACAGCAGTATCACAATAATTCCATATTAGCTTTTATCATGAGATCTTACTTGCTTAATCACCTCTGATGGCAGCTTAATTAATGCTTGTGTTCATTTGCCCTTCACATGGAAGAAACAATTCACTATTCATCTAAATGACACAATGATAAATTGGCCAGGATCCAGCATGGTTTCTCCCCCTCATCTTTAAATTTATGTTAAGATCCTGGCACCCAGGTACTTCTGCGTGTAAGCCAAATTTAAATTAAGGAACTGGATTTTTACTCTGCTTAGTGAAGTCTAATAAAAGCATGGAATAAAGCAAAATAATATAAGATTTATCTATCTTACTCTATCTTATTGTTTCAAAAGAAAATTAGGCCCTCTGAATTGACTTGGGACCATAGATTTAGGAAAAGAACTTTTCCAATAGGGCAACACAAAGCATTCAAAAGAGCACTTCTTAAAGTGTCCTAGAACAAGTGATCTAGCCCTCCTTGAAGAGTTAAAGCATCCACTGGAAGGCTTTGTGTATCTTCTCTGAAGGTTTCTTTTGATTGCCTATACCAGAGTAAGCACACACACAGGTAACTCTTCTGAGTGCCAGCAAAGCAATTGGCAAAATGGCAGAGAACAATCATATCCTAAACCAGAGTTTCTCAATCTCAGCAACTTTAAGATGCATTGATTCAATTTTTTAAAAAATACAATATTTAAAAGGGAAGAAATGAGGGAATTGCACAGGAGATGGATTTACTCTTTCAAAATACAAAAGACATTATGGATAAAGGATTTAAAGAGATCATGGAAAAAATGGAAAATACCATACAAGGGATGATGTGTACAAACCAAGACGCCCAGGAAAGGGAGGAGTCAAAGAAGAAATGAAGAAGGAAGAGGACAAAGAGGAGATAACAATGAAAATAATAGTGACTGATGAATTAAACCAGGGGGAAAACATACTAAAAGACTTGGAAGATATGTGTGAAATGAAGGCAGGGGCCTGGGTAGAAATCTTAGAAATTAGGCAATGGAAGAGGGTAGAGGTGGGGAGAACACCCAGATTGGACATCCAAGAAATAGACATAGACGGAGATTGCAGAGAGGAATTTGGGAGGCAAGGTAAAAAAAAAAGCATAGCAATTAAAGTATTGAAGTGGACAAGAGATGATGGATAGGTGATTCTTTTCGTTTATTGTTGTTCTGATTTGCCTTTCCTTCTTCCCCTCTTTCTTTCAAAGCATAGTAATTAAAGCATGAAGCGGGCAAGAGGTGATGGATGATTCCTTCTTTTCTTTTTTGTTGTCGTTGTTGTTGTTTTGAGTTGCTTCTACCCCCTTCCCTCTCTCTATTCTTTTTTTTATATATATTTTTCTTTAGGCAGGTGACATGACTAGAAGTTAGACAGGAAAGAAAGAAAAAGTTCTGTAATAAAGGGTGACATGATTAAAAGCTAGAATAAGTGATAGAAATAAGGGGAATATTAATGCACACATTTTTATTTTATAAAAGTAAGGAGGAGAAAATGTGGAATAATTGAATAATGATAGATTGTAACCTAACATAGATGTGTATTGCTATTAGAAATATATAAGCTGATTGAATGTAATAATTATGTTTAATTTGATCAATTTTATAAATTTAAAAAAAACTTGTTAAAAAAAGAGGCATTGATTTTAACTCCCAGAATTCCCCACCCATCATGGCTGGTTAGGGAATTCTGGAAGTTGAAATTCACACATCTTAAAGTTTCTGAAATTGGAAACACTGATCTAAACTGTGCTCTAAGCACAGTTTGAATCATAATTTCCCATAAAGCATTAATATGCTACTTCAGGGGACTGAGCAAAGTCATTACATCTATCATCTTATACAGAAGATTTCAGATCTTGTGTTTTTTTAGATAGTAGCCAGCGCAGAGGTAAGTCAATAGGACCAAATGCAGTAGTTATGAACCATAGGCAACTACTTGAGCCCACTTACAGAACTACCATGTTTCCCTGAAAATAAGACCTATCCTGAAAATAAGCCCTATCCTGATTTTAAGCATGCGCCTAATATAAGCCCTACCTCAAAAATAAGCCCTAGTGAAGGGGGGTGGGCATGATCAGCACAGGAGGTGGCGAGCGTGTGTGGGCCAATGGTGTCCGGTAGCAGCCGCAGCCTGCACAGCACAGGTGAGTTGATTACCTGTCCAAGCAGCATACAGAGGCAGAGGGGGGAGGCAGGTGATCCGGATGCGCAGCATGGGCCACAGGAAAGCCGAGAGTCAGTGGGTTGGAGTGGCAGCTGACCATCTTTGCGCGGCGGCACTAGCAGCAGACGGAGGCAGAGGCATGGGGGGAAGGCAGGCAATCTGAATGTGCTGCACAGGCAAGCCGAGAGTCAGGCCAGAGCAGGTGGATAGCCATGGGAGGCTCGTCTTCACATCTTTCGGCTTGCCTTTGGCCCGTGCGGTATGTCAGGATTGCCTGCCTTCCGCCCCACGCCTCTGCCTCCATCTGCTGCAGGTGCCACCGAGCGAGGAGTCTCCCACAGCCGGCCGGCCACTTGGCCCACCAACTCTCGGCTTTCCCGTGGCCCACGCAGCTCATCCGGATCACCTGCCTCCTCCCATGCCTCTATTTCCGTCTGCTGCTTGGACAGGGAATCAACTTACCTGCGCTGTGCAGGCTGCACAGCCTCAGAGTGTGCCAAGGTGTCGGCGGGCTGCAGCTGCTGCTGGATACCGTCAGTCCCAGTGTGCTTGCGGACTCTTGTGTGCACGCCAGGGGATGGGGGCCCCAGCCGGGCTGATCACCCTGAAATCGTGTTTCCCCGAAAATAAGTCCTCATGCTTATTTTGAAGCCCCCAAAAATATAAGACTGGATCATATTTTCAGGGAAACACGGTAATAGGGCCAAAAGAAAAGCCTACCTTCTCTGCTGCAGCATTTTTCAGTTATGTTGGATTACCCCCTCCTTTGTTTCCAGCTAACACAGTTACTCAGTCACATTTACAATGGATAATGGAAACTATCCACAGTAAACATGACTGATTTGGAAGACATTGTATTAGAGTGAGCCAGTTTTTTTCAAGCAGTTGGATTGCAACACCCTGGATGGTTCTGAACAAACTTGGGCTAGGGGGTGTCTTACCAAACTGCTGATCTGCAAGGGGGTAGGGTGCATAAGTTACAGGGCCAGAAGAAGGCAGGCAGGCAGGCGCATGCAGTGTCAGGTCAAGGCCTGCAGCAACATAGCTTGGATGGAGGGCCTATGGGCAAGCAGAGGGTGGCATAGCAGGAAGATCTTGGAGTTGATGTTCAGAAGAGAGGCCTTCTATTAGACATTTCACCAGATTGCTGCTCTTCTCTGATCTTTGAGAGACTATTAATAGAGGCTGCTCTTTGAATACTAGTAGGTGCTGTAAAAGGAAAGAAACACAGGGGTGTGCAGCTGCTGGTTTGTCCTCACCGTTAGACTGGTGATGCCTTCCAATTTTCCTAATGAATCGCTGTCAGAATTATGAGAGCCTGCTTGCCATCTACCTGCTCTTGTTGTCCAAAAATTGGTTCAGCCTGGCACATAAGCCAATCAGAGCCAGACACAAGAGATGGACTTTTGCAAAATGTTTATTGAAGCGCTTCAGCAAAAGAGTCCCAGTCCAATTTGGGACCTGAGACCCTGAACAATAGTAAAGCATGACTTTTTATATAGTAGTTTTCAAGAAATGGGAAAGTAAAATTTCACAGAACTGTTACCTTTTTTGGAGTTCTACCTTGCTTTTAGCATACATGTCTATTTGTCTGTGGAGTTGTGTTTCACCTGAGTATGTGTGTCATTTTCCCCATAGAATTATCTTCCACAAAAGCTCTACATGTCCTTTGTCCCTATTTGTGGTTACAATTGCTTCTTTCTTGTAACTCATGTGACTACTCATGCCCTTCACAGACCAACCATCTGCCTAACTTACTACTTTTGCTGGTCATGTTCTGCTCAATCTTCGCCCCTGGCTCTGGCCCACCTCCTTGCTTCTCACAATCCCTTCTTGTCCAGTGGTTACACCCTATCCTAGGTATCTTTCAGGAGAGACAGCAACTATTGGATGGGGTTTGGTGCTGCACAGGTGCGTTCTACTTACCTTCCCTACCTGTTCTGATCGCGACGGAAGTGTGCGTTTTGTGCTCGCGCGCTCGTTTTGCTCACATCCCCATCGCGTCATGCAAAACACCTGGAAATGACCCTCTGCACATGCACAGAAGCCTTTGCGCACGCACAGAGGGTTATTTTTCAAGCCGCGGTGACTGGAGAACCGGATCAGGGGCGTGGACCGTCAGTCTTTGCTGCCAGTTCGGTGAGCGGCGGTAAATTTCCGCTACCGGTTCTAATGAAGCGGTCCGAACCGGCAGCAACCCACCTCTGGTGCTGCAGCTCTCTCCCAGTTCTGCAGTCTTTGATTTTCTCTTAGCTACAGATACTAAACATAAACCAGCTAGGGTTTCTTATGAAAAAAGCAGTTTTCTGTGCTATCAGAATTATCCATCTCTTGGTGATTTATTTATTTTCAAATTTATATGCTGTTCATTTACAAACAAAAAACTATTAAACTGTGTACAAAATTACACAGAATTTAAAAGAATCCACTGCTGACTGAATCAGAAATAACACATAGATTTTAGTCTCCAAAGTCTGTTGAAGAATCCATGTTTTCACTGATTTCCCGAAGTATAGTAAAGTGGGTCCACTCTAGCTAGATTCTGAGGAAGAGCATATTCAGGGTGTCAGGATATCTATAGACAAGCACAAGGTTCCAGGTCCCTCATCTCCCAAACTGAGAGAACACAAAGCATTTTTCTCAAGCAGAATCAATAGACCATCTGGAATCAGTTTGAAGGAGACAGCCTCATAGGGACTGTGGACTCATACACTGTAGGGCTTTGTAAGTTAAACCAACTCCTTGAAGTGTATTAAAATCTAATGATAACTAATGCTATACCTGCAAAATATTGGACAATCAGTTTGATTGTCATTGCGTTCATCTTGATTTAGGCAGTTTCGTCCCTGGTGTCAGGTCCCATAGTTCTCTATCGGGACGCTGCCATTCTGGGGGGAGGGGGGAGGCTTGGGGGGGGATTCTTTGCATGGGGTTTCATTTACTTTGCTTTGCTTTGCTGTACCTTGTGGGAAATAGGGAGGGGGGAAGGAATGTGCCTCGGATCATATTAGGGAGGGGAAGAAGAATGTGCTTTGAGCCATCTGCTTTATCTTACCACCGGAGAAAGCGAAACCGAAACGCCTGGGAATTGACAGTTATCACCTTCTCTGCTCGAGGTTCTCAAAACATCTTTGTACCTTGGGGTTGGCTCGATGTTGAACTGGACATTGGGAGGGGCTTTGCTTGTAGCGGTTTAACCTAACGCTTTGAGCGGGAAACTTCAGATCCTGCCTACATTTCCTTTGCTATCACTGTCTTTCAATAAAAGTTCCTTTTGAAATGATAATCATTTCAAGAGTTCTGCTTTCTTGAGAAGACTGGTGAGGCGGGACCTTACACCCGGTAATATCTCAATTGCACAATCCATGGGACGATGGGGAGGGAGTATGTTGGACTCCTTCTCACTGCCAGGTTCCTGTACTCTCTCGGGATGTGTGGCTTCCCCGACCCAGGGTTTGTAAGGACGTTCACTGGTTCAGCTCTCCCTCCCTCTCTATTCCGCCCATCTTTTCTATTAGCTCTAATTTTATCCTCCCCACATTTAAGCGCCACTGGTCTCTTCCCCAATTCACCGCGGGGTTCCATTTTTTCAACCAAGGTAATGCCAGTATTACTACCTCTGCCATTTTTGGGGCCACTACGAATTGAATAGTATCTTTGTGGCTTCCTGCTCTCATGCTCACTAGTTCAGTCAGGCACGTGGCAGGCACATATGCACACCATGATTGAGCCATCAGCTTGCTTGAACTTCATAGGCTGTCTCAGCTTCCTTACTCTTAGTCCTAACCTTTCTACTGTCTGCAAACTGACTAAGCAGCAGGTGCAACCCGAGTGTATCAGGTGGTGAAAAACCCTCAGGCTCCTGAGTGGGGCAGTATGATCTACACTTGGGCAGTTAAAGGGGTGATGGCTCCACTTACCATCAATTCATCCTCCCCCTCGCTGTCACTTTCATAGATGACCAGGCTGGGCTTGATGGGGGTTGGAGTTCCCTCCCCATCGCTGGATTAGGGAGAGACCTCCACAACCTGATGTGCCACCTGCATTTTCTCCTTTGCCTTCTTCAGCGCTTTCTTGGTCTTCAGTTTGCTCGGGACTCTCTGGGCTGCCACTGGTTGTGGCACTGGGCAAGTCATGGCCCGATAGCCCTCCTACCCACACCGGAAACAGGCTCCCGCTTGGTGCCGTAGGTTCTCCCTCAGGGCCGAGGGGGCTCCCAGAGTCTTGTCCCAGCGAGCATCTCTCGACTCCTCCAGGGTTGACTCTTGAGCCCAGCATGCAGCTTGTACTCCACCAAATCTAACTCTACTGTAGTTGCCAATTGGTACCAGGTGTGGAGCTCATCCAGGATTCCTCAGGCAGGCTCCCTGTTCAGCCCATCTTGGAACTGATAGACCAGAAATCACTCCAGCCATCCTCTCAGCTTCCCTGCTAGATCTCAAAATTCTCAGATATATTTGGCCACTAGTCTGGCTCCCTACCGATGGTCCGGATCTCTGCTTCAGCCCGGCGGGTCTGTGAGGGGTCCCCGAATCTGGCCCGAAGCCCTTCCATGAAAGCAATGTTTTCCAACTCCGGAGCCTTCGTTGTGGAAGAACACCACCCAGTCCGCAGGCTCCCCCTCCAGGCTCGTGATGGTGGCGTTCACACATGCAGTGTCATCCGGATAGTCGGCCTCGTACTGATTCATGTGGCTCCACACTTGATTTAGGAAGTAGGCTAACTTCTCCAGCTTCCCATCAAACATCGCTCTCAGAGGAGGGGGTTCTCAATTGTCCCGGACCAGCACATAACTCGGTAGCACCCCCACTTGTGGGATCACTTGTGCCTGCAGCCCTGTGGCACCCTGAGGCACTTGGGGTTGTCTCAGGGTCATCTGAGGAGGGATGGTTGTTCCTTGGGGACTCACAGTTCCTCGGGTTGCTGGTCCAGACATCGCGGGTTGGGACCAGGAAGCAAAGGGCCCATGGAGGCATGGGCTTGGCCAGTTCCCACTCCTGGGGCTAGCGTCGCTTGGTACGCTGACGTCGCTCCGTGCACCTCCATCCCGATGAACCTCTCTCTCAGTTGCTCCACCGAAGGGCTGCAGCATGCCATTAGATACTTCCAGTCCACCAGTTCCTCCCAATTCACAGCTCTCTTGGCTTTCCACTTCAACCCTCAGGTCACGGCCATCCCCAGTGGAATCAGAGGAAACTCAACCTTGGCAGGCTTTCCCACTTTACCCTGCCATGGTTCCTTCAGTTTGAGGAGGGCCCCCCTGGCTGCAGCTCCTTCCTCTCACGCCGGTGGCTGCTCCATTTTCTCTGCTTGCCCTTTGGATCAAGTCATGACTGCTTGCACTCCATGTCCACCAGAGTCCCCACTGGTGCTTCTTTTGAAGGGGCTATTCCAGCCTTTTCTGCCATCTCTGCCTTCTGCTCTGTGCCAGACATCATCCTTCTTTTCCCCTCACAGCACTCTCGGAGATGACTGAGTAGGTTGCTCTGGGGTTGATGAGTGAGAGTTGGTTTAATGTCCAACTAACGAACCCAAGAAAAGTAGACACTCTCAGGAACTTTTAAATCCCCCCCCCAAAAAAAAACTTTATTGGATACACTATTTCGGCACTGAAGAATCAAAACAACTCTGGTTATTCCCACACAATGATTGTATAGTTAAACAATAGCTTCTCCTTCTCCCCACCCCGTTGGCAGAGGTGGGTTCGCCCGAACAGGTAGTGACCCACTGGTGACATCACGATGACATCACGGATCCAGTTTGGTCGGTGCCGGTCTGTGTGTGCTGCCATCTTTTTTTTTAAATTTGTTTTTAATTTGTTTTAATTTTTTTGAATTTTTTCTTCTGCGCATGTGCAGAAGCCGAGTTTCTGGCACTGCGCATGCGTCGCCATCTTGTTTTTGGCTTTTTTTAAAAAATTTTTAAATTTTTTTGCACTGTGCAGCCACGTGGCACGGGAGGAAGCGAACCGGCAGTGAGGTAAGTTAGAACCCACCCCTGCCCGTTGGTCACATTGTCCAATTATGAATTGTCTGTTTGTTTTGAGAACAGTTCATTTCTCTGTCAGACACCTGCATCAGTGACCTTGGTGGAATCTTGGCTCTCACAGTCTGTCTCTGGAGCGTCTGCATTCTTTCTACCCTTCCCTCCCTTCTTTGGCAAGTTGAAGAGTGATAAGACCTAAATGTTTCAAAAGCGGTTCAACCTTGACACAGACTATCTTCAAGAGCAGACCTAGGTAAAGCGTATTGTTGTTGATCAGGAATCTGAGAATTTGATGATTGGCTGAAAGGTACATATGTTGAAATGGCAGAGCTGAAGTTCAGGCCTCAGCAGACCCCTGAGGCCCTGGAAAGGTCCATAGGAAAACACTAGCCTGTGGGTTAGGCATGTGACCAAAACCACAAAAGGCGTGGTTGAGTATTTTTATAATTTCTATATTTCTATACCTTATCTGTTGTGTGCCAGCTTCCTTTTATGTAACTAAGTAAAAGCAAAGAATTGTATAAATATCTGTCTTACACTGTGTTCATGGTTCTTCCATCTTTAGGGAGGGCCCGTCTTCATTCAGCTGAATAAATGTGTTTGGCTTATAAAGACAAATCCAGACTCCATCTTTTATTTTTTTTACTGAGTCACACCTGAACACCTGCATAACATTTCTGGCACCACAATCCTCAGCTGGGCAGATCTCCAGGCTATGCTAGATGTTTTTCTTATGGCCGAGAAGAGGCATCTGGTAGCCACTGTTGCCAAAAAACTTGCTGAGGAGAAAAAGTTTTTTCCTGACACCAAACCTAGGTTATCACCAGTTATGATAGCCCAGGCTGCTGTTCTCAAAAAGATGACAATTGTTGCACAAGCTGAAGCTGAACAGAAGCACCCCTGGCCACACCTTCCACCTCTGATTTAGGTAAGTGTTGCAAATCTAGGTTAAAGATAACTGCTTTCATAAAATGTTACCCCATCTAGCAGTGAGGGAACAACTAATTATTATGCATTTGCTGAACAAGCAATCAATACATCATGTCTTGCTAGGATTCAAACTCAACTTGTTTTGTCCTATTTAGACCATTACAGTCTCCAGACATTAGATAAAAGTTTCCACAGCAACGTCTGTTCAGCTACAGGTGGACATATAAAAATGGGTATCATCTGACCAAATGGATGCTATTTCCAGTAGCTTTGTTTAAATGGTAAACTCTGTAAACACTGCTTCTCATCCAAGAAGCTTCTTCAGCTCTGACTTGATGGTGGGGAATGGAAGGATTTATACTCCTTGCAGACAACTGGTCATTTGCATTCTTTTAGAGAGTTGTTGAGGCCAACCGGAGGTTTATCTGTATCATCAATGCAAATATTCCCTTAATTCCCATAGCATTCTTTCACACCTCCAGCACTCTTCCTTCCCGGCCCAAATGCCCCTCCCCCCAGTTTATGGCAGTTGCTAGAGAGCTTCAAAGAAAGTGAAGATAGGCATCTGACACCATTATTTGCTCAACAACAATTCAGAAGTATCAAGGCAGCCTTTACTGTCTCTTTAGAAAGGTGGAATCATACAGATCTGTAATACATTACTGAAGATGTTTGCCTGCTGTGTTCAACAAGATTGCTATTCCAAGATATTAGTTCTCCTTTCAGAACACCATATGCTCATACTCATTAAAATCTATGTTCAGTATGTGGCAATGATCGTGTTCAACCACTGTTCAAATAGGGCTGCTTCTCCCAGTGGATCTATTAAAGGCTGACATACCAAGTATTTATGAGCCATAAACTGCCTGCTTCAAATAGAGATTCATCAGGCTTGCCTGGAAAATACTGACAAAGATGGAGTAGACTGTGGCTGCAGGCAGGGGGAAGGGAGGAGAGTAAGGGAAGAGATAAAGGGTTACAAATGACTCCTTTTAAGAGCAGCAGCTGCATTGATCAGTTACTTACTTCCATTTATTGTCTTTCCATTACTCAGACTTTTGTCAGCTGGAGTTAAAACAAAGAGAATCTGTTGAAATCACCTGCTATGTCACCACTTTATGATCTTGTGCCTGCTTGCAGGGAGAACAGCACTAAAATGAAGCAACCGTGGAAGGGAACTCTATTGTTTGAAGAAGGTGATAAACTGGTAATGAGTCTATGATGATTCTGTATGTATAGCTTACAGAACATCATTTAGTTTACTTAAGACCCAGAAAAGTCCATGGGATTTAACCCATAGATAACTGGTCACAGAATATGGAGTGTTTTCAAAGTAATGTCCTGGCTTCTATCAATGCACAGATGATTTACAAGCCACAAAGGTGAGGAAACTTTTACACTGCAAAATATGTTATTGGAAAGTAGAAACACCTTATGTACCAATTTATCAAATTACCACTGCTTCAGCGGTGGGTTGCTCCCGGTTCAGCCCAGTTCTGAGAACCGGTAGCGGTGGGAGGCTCCGCCCACCCACCCGGGACGCTTCTGCGCATGCACAGAAGCGTTGCGCGTGCAAGCATGCGCACAAACCGGTAGCAACGGGTTTTAGAACCCACTACTGCACTGCTTGTATAAAATTCATTTAGAATTTAGACATTAACACAATTATCTTAATCATTACTTATAAATTTTGGGAAATGTAAAAATTAGAATAAAATCCTCTAACACAGATTTTTCTATGTTAACAGCTGTAACTCTTATTGTATTTTTTATTTTATCTGTGTAATTGTAGTATTACATACTATGAGGCTACAAGCAAAAATAAATTTTTAGCTACCACTGAGGCAAAACTGACCCAACCCAAAAGTCAATTAGCAGCTGCTTGACATTCCAGGAATAATTTTCTCAGCTATGTAAATATCTTGGAAAGTGAGAAGGCTGCTTCTTTTGATAGCATTTAGCAGTTCATCTAGCTCAGGAGGGGGAACCATGGCCCCTTTATGACTTAGGGACTTCAACTCCCAGAATTCCTGAGTCAGCCATGCTGGCTCAGGAATTGTGGGAGTTGAAGTCCACAAGTCATAACAGGGCCATCATTCCCCCTCTGATCTAAATATTCCCTGTAGTCCATTACTCACAAACCTTAATTGCTCATTAGCAGTTTATTTACATTTATTATAAACAATAGTTACTTGTGAGGAGAGAAATAATGATAATCAGCACTCTAGTTTTACATGTCTTGTAATAATGGACCAGCTGTCAAGAGTAAGCCTGCTCTGCTTCACTATCCAGTTCTGGAGTCAGATAACCATCCAGTTTTTAATGGGAAAAAACCTGTCAGATCACACCTGGAAGGAGCTTATTTCTAACTTTTACAAGATAGCTGAAGTATTTTTTTCTTCCTTTAATGACGAGACTGTCAGGTCAACCAGGTGTTATGCCATTCTATTGAAGGGAGGCTGGCATGCTTTGGATGCTTTTGCCATTGCCTGGACACTTGGGAATTAGGGAGGGGGAATGTCTTTGGAGATAGGACAGACTCCCTCCCAGGCAGTTCCAGCCTGGTTCCAAGGCCATTGTGCCCTAAGATGACCTGTTATCTGCCTCGCACCTCAGCGTTCTCAAAACATCTTCTTGGCATTACATTGGCTGCCAGTGGACTAGTCAAGGGGGTTGGGTTTGGGGAAATGAAAGAACTGCTTTATGCTTTGCGCTGGATCTTCAGATTCTGCCTGACTTTACTGCAACCACTTTCTCTCAGTAAAAGTTCTTTTGATTCAACTCAATGGATTCAAGAGTCTTACTTTCCTGAGGGACCAGCTGGGGCAGGTACTTACAGCAACACATCCCAGAGTGGCCATATGGCCATGTAATATACCTTTGTATCTAAAATATATTTTACTTGTGCCTATGTTAATATGGGCAAATGTTTGATTAAATTGGGAATAAATAGCAATGCAGACAAGGAACCTTTGGGAGAAATAGAACTTACAGGGAAAATATCAGTAGGAGATTTGGGTTAGCTCCGGGGTGAAATGCTCCCGGTTTGGGCGTGCCTGCCGGTCGTCAGAGAGCCGGTAGCGATGGCAGCGCTAGGCTTTGCCCGCCCACCCAGACGCCGCCATTTGGGTTCTTTTACCCTCTGCGCATGCGCAGAGGGTAAAAGAACCCAAATGGCGGCATCCGAGCGGGTGGGCGAAGTCTCCCTCTTCCGTTGCTACCGGCTGTCCGGCGACCCGCAGGCATGGCCGAACCAGAAGCATTTCACCCCTGCGGACAGTGGCACCAAGNGCCTAGCGCTGCCGTCGCTACCGGCGCTCTGACGACCGGCAGGCACGCCCGAACCGGGAGCATTTCACCTAGCTCACATGGCAAAATAAAAATAAAAATCAGGAGTCTGATAGCATATTTTCCAACTAACTAGTTTTATGAAAAGGCATAGGCTTTCATGAGCTGTAGCGTATGTCATCAGATCGACGAAAAGGCTAGACTGATTTTGGATTTAAACTCGGATGAGGTGAAATCTGATTATGGATATTACACATGACACAAATTATAGAATTTGTATACTTGGAGCAGGAGAGAATGGAAAGCATTATAATGAGTATCAAACATATGAGAGGATGGGCAAACTTTTGGGAATGTAAGCCACACTTTTCTTTGTAAATCTGATGCCATACCAGATACTTCTGGAAGATACATAAACATGGGAATCACCAGGACTGTCCTGCTTGCTTTTCCTTACAAGAGAGTTTGAAGAAACATTTTAGAAGTTGGTGCCTTCACTTGCAAGAAGTACAACTCTGACTATCCCAATCAGCAAGGCTCCTGGGAATTCTAAACAATAAACAAGAATTTGTGCTAGGGGCAGATGAGAATATGAAAGAAAGCCAATGGATAATTACATCACATTGTCTAACTGAAGTGAATACATTGGCCAGTCACTGGCAAAGGCTAATATGTGCTTGGAATGGTCAACTGTAAAAGGAAATGACACTTTCAAAAACATAATGGCTAGACACCATCAAAGCTGACACCACCCAGAGCATCAAACAACTGAAGGAAACCATACAAGATTAGAAAATGTGGAAAGAGCTGATCCACAGAATCACTGAGAATTGGACATTGGATTGAACAGAAGCATCATCATCATCTGGATACAGAACTGACTGTGGTAGCAACTTGAAAGAAAAAGAAAAATACACATGCAATGTCTAAACTGAGGTGCAGAAAGTCTTTTATGCATATTTTCCTATATCAAACTAAGGGACAGAACTTGCTTTAATAGAACCTTGTCATTCTGATTTAATTCACTGTCCAAATCTCCATTTGATCTCAAATACTTCCCTCCTTCCCTCACCAAACTTAACTTTCCAAGATCCCTGCCTAGGAAGGTTGAGTCACCACAAAAATCCCCCCCCCTTTTAAAGAAGATAAACTGTCAAGGCCTTTCCTGGTTCTATTTCCTGACTCATAGTGCATATAACAAACAAAAGAAAAAGCACTGCCTTATTTAGCTATATAACTGTGTTTTGAATGTTAAACTGGCTAGCTACACAGTCTAATAAAAACTAAAGAATATGATCCTGCATCATGTACAAACAAATAACAATGTTAGAAAAGTATTTGATGGGTGTGCGTTTATATAATGCCTTTGAAATAAATGCAACAAGTTTATAACATCTCATGACACTACCAGACCTTAAAACAAACAAGTTCCAGATCTCCTTTCTATTAACATTAACTCTTTTTTTTCTAGCAAATACTCTACTGCTTCTATTGCACTTCTAGTACCAATAGAGTTATACACAATTTTGTAAGTATGCCTACATCCCTATCTATTATTGGGTATCATGAAATTTTCATAAATATCTATTTCAGATTCTGCTGAGACTTGCCACATCAAAGGTTCTTAAAAGAGAAATGCAGTCAGTTCTGTCTCCTGGGAGAACATAAAATAAAAAAATATTTACAGTACTACACAATTGGATTCATTTAATGCTTTTTTTTTTTTTTGCATTTTTAAGACCATCGTTCCTCCTAAGAGTTCCAGTTGGTTGAACTAGATAATTAGATAACATATCACTAGATAACCTTCCTCATTTTATCCTTATAATTGAACAATTCTACAAGGCTGAGTTGCAAACGGCTTGATTTACACATTACTCTAAGCCCATGATGGCGAACCTATGGCACGTGTGCCACAGGTGGCATGCGGAGCCATATCTGCCGGCATGAGAGCCATTGCTGTAGATGAGCTCCAGCGCACATGCGTGCACTGGCCAGCTGATTTTTGGCTGGCCACACACCCCTCCCCTCCCATGAGTCTCCAGCGGCCCTTTTTGAGGTAAGTAAAGGGCTCGCGTGGAGGCTCTGGGAGGGTGTTTCTGGCCTCCGGAGGGCCTCTGGGGGGGGGTGGGGGAGGCTGTTTTCACCCTCCCCAGCCTCCAGGAAAGTCTCTGGAGGCTGGGGAGGGCGAAAACCAGGCCTTCCGGGTCCACCGGAAGTTCGGAAACAGACCGTTTCTGGCTTCCGGGGGGTGGGGAAGGCCGTTTTTGCCCTCCCCAGGCTCCTAGAAAGCCTCTAGAGCCTGGGGAGAGCGAAAAACAGGCCTTCCGGTCCTACCAGAAGTCGGGAAATGGGCCATTTCTGGCCTCCGGAGGGCCTCCGGGGGGTGGGGAAGGCCATTTTCGCCCTCCCCAGGCTCCTAGAAAGCCTCTGGAGCCTGGGGAGAGAGAAAAACGGGCCTTCCGGTCCCACCAGAAGTCGAGAAATGGGCCGTTTCTGGCCTCCGTAGGGCCTCCAGGGGGGGGAAGGCTGTTTTCGCCCTCCCCAGGCTCCTAGAAAGCCTCCGGAGCCTGGGGAGGACGAAAAACGGGCCCACTGTGCCATCGCGTGCCAAAGCGGGGGTCGCGTGGGGGGGTCACGTGCGCATGTGCCAGGGCGCATTGAATTATGGGTGTGGGCAACATGCGTGCAATCCCCCGCGCTCCCCCCCGCTTTTGGCACATGACGGCAAAAAGTTTAGCCATCACTGCCCTAAGCTATCATCTTCACCATGGTCTGTTGTAACCTTTGTGCTTCTTGGCATTGAGGGAAGTCACCCCCTCCCAGAAGAATGAAATATTTTGAGAAATATTAAAAAGGCAGAATATTATATTTACCTAAAGGAGAAACATGTTTCTAAAGACAGAAACTCAGAGCCTCAGCTCTCTGCCCCAAGTAGCAACTAAGGGACCAACTTTTAGAAATGCAGATTTGGTAATCCATTCAAGACAGGATATTCTGAACAAAGGTAGGATTAGCCCTCAGCCACAATAGGAATTGCCCAACAAGCCCCTTCATTGCATCATTACCTACCAAGTTAGCTATGATCCCTACAACAGCCAATAGAATACATATTCTTGCACAGGAACAGAAAACTCAAGGGCAAGGCCCAAGAGAAGGTATAAATAACCTTCATATATTCTCAACTCCATGTGGTCAGCTGCCCAGGACCTCAAAACCTATGTGGTCCTGTTCATCAATAAACCATCTTTCCAATCAGCCGCCATGTTTCCAGTGTCTTTCTCCCCACTTGAACCTGAACCAGATGGATATTTCTTCCAACAGCATCACACATTACATTAGCCCATAAACCAGACTTTACAACTACAACATCATTATGGTTGAACATATATAGAAATCCTGTAACCACTGGGCTTACTGAATGATTGATCTGGCCTTTTAAGTTGCATTGCATGATGGACTTTAACAGCGTAATATTAAATTCCTTGTTATTTCAGTGGTCAGTTTGGGCACCAGATATAGTGATTGTACAATTCACAATCCTGTTTTCTCTGATTTCTGCCCTCGGAGCTGGGTGAAAAAACAAATATTTTGGCTTTCTAGGCTGAGGTAGAAAACACAAACAGGAAATGAGGGTTTCCCCTTCAAGTGTTAATCAGCCTACTGTGGCAAAACTCAATTAAAAAAATTCAAAGTGCCCAGGGAAGGAGAAATTCTGTCTATCTGTTGTCCAAGACCAAGTCACAAATTTCAAATACAGTAGACATTAATTCTTACATATATGAGGAAGAAACCCTATAAGCAATTCATTGGAGGTACCAAAATATTTCTGTAAGGTAAAATTTTGCTATTGCCTTGGAAATAGTTCAGTCTCCTCTTCATGAGTAGAGTCTATGTGGCTCAAGAGGTAGTTGTATGGGTTTTGATCGCCAATGAGAGTATAGTGGGCATTTTAGAAGGATGTGTGAAACAGACACAATGTCCATATTGAGTATGTATGCAAATACACCCAATCTTCATAAGGAAGTCTGGCATATTGACCAGCTGTCACTTAATAGGAAGAAGATCTATACAGATTAGGCAGAAGACGCTTCTATGTGGGGCACACAGAATCCTCTGGATGAAATTGAGGAGTGTCCAAGGGGAGAGAACAATTCGTTCGTAATTGAAATGGGGAAAGTCCGACCAGCCAGCGGCGTTGGATAGGAAGGGTGGCTTTCTTCTTCATCTCCTCCTCCTCCATTGTGCGCGCAGCGGAGTCAAACTGCGCGTTGTTCCTTCGGTCCCGCCCTTCACTTCTCCACCTCCTCATCGAGCTAGCTGCGAAATGGGAACAAGCCGTGGGTTCTGTGGGGAGAGTTATGGGCAAGGTGCGTGCTTGTGCATACACAGGACGCATTGAATTTTTTTTTCAAGGGCGGTGTCATCAGAAGAAAAGTGTACCTTTGTGACTGAGCAAATAAAGAAGCCGATCACCTCCACCAGGTTTTTATGACCCAAACCCTAATTACAGAGAAGAATAAAGAGCCTCCGTTCTTGGCTCAAAGTTGCGCTTTCTCCGTCGCTTTCTAAGGAGCCTTAAGCAGAGTTCCCTTCCTTCCGGAGCACAGACGCTCAGAGGCTAGCTTTTGCACCTTTGATTTCGGGACCTGAGCTTATGCAATTAAAAATAGATCTGTTTTTTCGGGGGAGGAGCGGAAGGAAAACTTGGCCAAGCGCTACAACAGATCTACTACACCCATCCTCCAGATTCCATTTGTTTCAAGCCAAAGCCCTTTACCCGCCGAATCTGGCTTGCAAAGAGCTTCGCGAAAGGGCGCCTCTGAGGACCTCTCACAAGTGACGAACCCAGGAATCTGAGGAGAGGGGATTAAAGGGGTTAAAACCCGTTACAAGGAAATATTTCACACTTCAAAGTATTTCCAAGCTGCCATTGCTGACTGCCCAAAACATTGGCTGCGAGGGGATCGGCTGGCGCATGCTTGCCTAAGCAAGCCCAGAGGCCATGTCGGCAGTCGCAGTATAAATATCTTGGCAACGTTTTTTCCTGCCCTGTTCTTAAAACTCCACCTCTTCTCAACCCATGAGTAAGACGGGCTTGAGTCATTCTAAATTGTTTTGAGGTTAAAGTAGCGTTTCCTTGCTAAATGTTTGCTGTATTTTAAACATATTTACCCATGTAGTGTGGCTGTATTACTATTATGCTTCTCATTTTTCCTACTACCTATTGGTATCTTATGATTTATCACTTGTTTGCATCTTATGAATTATGATTGTAACTATGATTTATGATCAATGACTTGCCACTTGGTTGTTTGTATGTACAGTGAGAACTTCTGCATCGGAGACAAATTCCTTGTGTGTCCAATCGCACTTGGCTAATAAAGAATACTCTATTCTAAAGCCAGCGAGAGCCCCAAATCACTTTGCTTGTCATTACGACCGAGGTCAAATCAGGTGGTTAGCAGCGGGAAAGGTCAGAGATATTTATTGGTTGTTTCAGAATGAGATGAAGCTGCCTCCTCCATTTGGCCATTCTATTGTCTCCCTAGGGAGCTGCAAGCGGTAAGTCATGCCACTGCCTAACTGCTGGCGTGCTTTTAGCTGGGAGTACAGAAAGAGCTTTATAACGTCGTATAGATTTTGCCGCGTGCTGCGTAGTTTAAATAGCAAACCAATGGAACAATGTGCCAACTCCCTGTTCCTGGCCTGCAGAACAAAGCATGCAGGCATCTGGAAATCAGCATGTATTGACTACCTCAAAAAAAGAAAAGAGGAGAGAGACCTTAAGGAAAAGTGCTGCCTGTGACTCAGCTCCTTTTGTGACTCAGATTTTTAAAAAAAAACAGCTTGGGTTGTGACAAAATGGGGAGTAGGAGGTTGAAGACAGGAAACAGCCTAAAGATCACAATCCTGCAGTAAGCCCCAACCTGCTGCTACTGTACTGTAATTGGTGGATGTTTTGCTTACGGACTGATCACGTGCAAAAGGGGGAGAACAAAGCCTGTATGTCATTTTTTCTTCTTTTTTTGCAGTTTAATTCGGTAATAGGGAAAGACCCCGATATAGCATGGCGCCTACTGCCATCTGTTGAGCATGGTATAGAATGGCGTTGACAAGGCTATTGATGTTTTAAAAAGTCATCTGGGCTTCATTATGCTGAAATTGAAGATAAATACAGAATACTTCGAGTCGAAGTTGGCAGAAAAAATCGTGTGAAAGAGGGTCTTGAACTCATCTTTATTACAGAGAGGACATTTCCTTTGTGAATGACTGCAAGGATTATTATGCCTCTACGGATCTGCCGAAGAAACATTTTGCAATTCAGCCCTAGGAAGCACGCCAGGCAAGTCAGTCTGGATTTCTTAATAAAGATTGTCCTTTAAAGGAAGCCAAGACTGGTAAAGGAAAAAAGCAAGCTGAGTCAATGTACAGAACACTCATGTTCTCAGAATATTTCCCAGCACCAAGTACAGCATGAATTGTGCAGAAATCTCTCAGAGGAAAAACTCAGTCAAGAACCACATTATTGATTATAATGGATTCTGCAATTGTCTTCCAGTCTGCAGAGGAAAAACACATTTTCTGCAAGACTTCCTGGAGATGAGACCTAGTAAGTGGAAATATAGGATACAGGCTTGAAAATGGATTAAAGCTCATGGAGAATATTATTGAAATTAGAGGGATGAAGCCCCAAATAAGATTGGGTACCAAATACTGTAATTACAATAGCAAAACAATGAAGACTGCATATACAAAATTTAAGGTAATCCAAAGAGAATTCAGTAAAGACTGTTCTTTAGCCAGCTTGGTCCACTATAAATGAACTATGAGTTAAGTTGTATTATTTAGAGCAGATTCTTGAATTTGTGTTATGAAGGTGATAATCCCATTTGACATTTTATGAGGGGTTTTTTTTGCTTCAGAGTATGAGAATTATGTGTTACTACTGGTGTTAAGTCATATATTTTTTTAAAAAGCCTATCGAAATTTTAAATTATCTTTTAAAAACACATTGGCACATCTTGTTTATTACTACTTTGACTGCTAAAATAATTTATTAAGCATATTTATATATAACTCATAGTGACTCCAGGAGGCACACAACATTATTACGACCATAATTGAGCCCAACATTTTTGTTGCTAAGCAAGCTA
>QLTV01002840.1:2075154-2098573 GCA_003457575.1 Thermophis baileyi
TTTCTTGGCTATCTGCAGTTTTGTGTGTGTGTGTGTGTGTGTGTGTGTGTGTGTGTGTGTGTGTGTGTGTGTTTTTTTCTCTGTAAATCACCTGGTATACCCAAATATGGGAGAAAGCATACTGCTTCCTTTGTGCCTTTCGTCCCCTCCAGGGGCCATCCAGACAGTGAATTATAAACGACAGTCCGTTTCTATATGTTATATTTTTACATAAATAAAGGGAGACGAGTATAGATCTATTTCAAGCTATTTAGCTCTCATCATCTAGCCACACCCTTATGGGATTATAAGCCGGGCCCCTTGCCTAACAAGGCAAGTTTTTTGTGTGTATATCTATATATATACACAAAAAACATTACATAACGTACAAACATACATTGGTAGGAAACGTAGTTCCTATTTTGGTTATAGCTCAAGATCAGTCCACAAGATTTTTGTATACTTATAATTTAAATATTTTTGATATAATTCATTTCCATACCTATTTCTTCTATGTATAGCTACTTTCTGGTCTACTTTTTATCCTATTTCATATATATCTTTTTTTTTCTTTAATACATATTCACTCTTCAATTTCTATATACATTCATTTACACCTACATCTTTTCCATATTGTATAGTTATATATATACATCTAACAAATCGTTATTTACACATTTCGTAGTATTGAATCCCTATTTTTTAACCATTCATAAAACCTGTTCCAAGTTAGATAATAATCTGATTCTTCCTTATTCTGCAATTCTTTGGTCATCTTATCCATTTCAGCACAGTCAAAAATCTTCCTTACAATTTCATCTTCATTTGGTATATCATTGTTTTTCCATTTTGACGCATATACAATCCTGGCTGCCGTTAAAATGTGAATTATTAAATAGTATATTTCTTTTACATAATTTCCAGACATAATTCCTAATAAAAAAAATTCTGGTTTCCAATCAATATGTTCTTTTGTTATTTCTTCTATTATTTCCCTAATCCTGATACAATTTTTTTTTTTGCTTTTTCACATGTCCACCATTGATGATAGTATGTACCATATGCTTTTTGACATTTCCAACATATTGACAATATTTTTTTGGACATTTTCGCAAGCCGTGCAGGAGGAAGATGCCATCTGTAAAACATCTTGCATTGGTTTTCTCTGTATGCCGTAGCTACTGTTAGTTTCAAATTTCTCTGCCACATTTTTCCCATTTGACTAATTCGATATTATAACCCAAATTTTGTGCCCATCTAACCATAGTTTCTTTAACTGTTTCTTCTTCTAGTTCATACCGTAATAAAAATTTGTAAAGTTTACTAATTAGTTTGTAATTCCCCAATATGATAATCTTGTCCAATTCTTGATATTCTGTTTGGAATTCATATTGTTTCCTATCCATGTTATATCTGTTTTGAATCTGAATGTACGTATACCAATCTAAATTTATGTCTTGTTGTAATTGTTGCCTAGTTTTTAATGCTCCATCTTCAGTTAGTAGATGTTCTTGTTATTTTTGCTAGATTTGTTAATGTTGATTTTTTATTGCTTCAATTGTTGATAGCCAAATTGGAATTTTTGTGTAGTGTTTGTTTTTAATTTTTATCCAAGTTTGTAGTAGGGCTTTCTTAATTAAATGTCTTTGGAAGTACTTGTGTGTTTTGTATTTATCGTCCCAGATTAGAGCATGCCGTCCTACTTTTATATCATGCCCTTCAAGAATTAATATTCTTTTGTTTTCTAGCACTATCCATTCTTTTATCCATGTCATTGTTGCTGCCTGATAATACAGTTCCCAATTAGGTAATGCCAAACCACCTCTTTCTTTAAAATCTTGTAGGGGCTTCAATTTGATTCTGGGTTTCTTCCCTTGCCAGATAAAATTTGACATTAATTTGTTTAAATTTTGAAAGGATGTATTTTCTAAATTTATTGGGGTCACCTGGAACAAGAATAAAATTTTTGGTAGTATATTCATTTTTATAACCGAAATCCGTCAAATTAGTGAAATTTGAAGTTTAGTCCAATTTTCTAAATCCTTTTTGTTTGAATTAATTTGTTGTAATTCTCCTCTTTTATTGAAGAATACTTTGCCATCAACCATATTATTTTATTTTATCTTTTTAACTGTTTGCATATTCATTGTTTGTTCTAATTCTAATTCTTGTTTTTTAGTCATATTTTTGGTAATTATTTTGGTTTTATTTTTATTTATTTTCAACCCTGCTACCTTACCAAATTCTTCTATTATTTTAATTAAATTTGATCCAGATTCTAAAGGTTTTTCTAAAATAAACACCAGGTCATCGGCAAATGCTTGCAATTTATATTCTTCTTCTTTAATTTTTAAGCCTTTGATATCTTGATTCTCTCTTATTCTAATTAACAAGGATTCTAAGGTTAAAATAAACAAAAGTGGTGAAAGAGGACATCCTTGTCTTACACTTTTTCTTATTTCTATATTTT
This sequence comes from Thermophis baileyi, assembly GCA_003457575.1. Lineage (NCBI taxonomy): Eukaryota > Metazoa > Chordata > Lepidosauria > Squamata > Dipsadidae > Thermophis > Thermophis baileyi. The sequence goes on from QLTV01002840.1 coordinate 2,077,604, forward strand.
CAGTTAATTCATCATTTATTGTTATTCTCGCCTTTTGTTTATCATAGATTTTATCAATTATTTTTAAAAATTTGGGGCCAAATTTCATATAGTCCAATTGTAATTTTGTGAATTCCCAATTTACTTTATCGAATGCCTTTTGGGCATCTAGGAAAACCAATGCAAGTTGTTTCTCCGGGTGCGCTTTGTAGTATTCCAGTATATTTGAAATAATTCTTGTATTGTTTTTTATTTGTCTGTTTGGAAGGAAACCATTTTGATCTGAGTGTATGTATCTATTTAAAATCTTTTTAATTCTTTCTGCCATTATTGCTGTAAAATTTTTATAGTCCGTATTTAATAATGAAATTGGTCTGTAGTTTTGTATATTCTGATTATCGAAGCCCTCTTTCGGAATAACTGTAATTATTGCTTCTGTCCAGGATGGTGGAATTTTTGCTTCTTCTAAAGCTTCGTTATATATTTCCAGTAAAATCTGTTCTATTGACTCTAGTGTGTTCTTATAAACTTCAACTGGAATACCATCAGGACCGGGTACTTTATTTTTTTGTTTCTTCAATGTTGTTTCTAATTCTATCATTGTGATGGGTTTATGTAGCATCTCTCTCTCTTCTTCTGTCATTAGATTCAGTGATTTTGTCCTCAAATATTTCTTAATTTCTTCTTCTATATCATCTTGTTGGTAAAGTTTTGTAAAATACTTCTGAATTATTTCCTTTTCCCCCCCCCTTGTTGTAATGTATATTTCCTTCCAAGTCAGATAGTTGGTATATTATTCTTTTTTCTTTTTCTCTTTTCAATTTGTATGCTAGGCAGTGTCCCGGCTTATTAGCATGTTCAAAATATTTTTGTTTTGCCATTCTAATTTTTTGGGCGACTTCTTCTTGAGTTATTAAGTTTAATTTATGCCTGATAGTTTCTCTTCTTTCTTTTATTCGATTATTTTGTGGTTCTTTCTGTAATATAATCTCCGTTTCTTTAAGTTCTTTTTGTAGTTTTGGCGCTTTTTTTCTTTTCGTTTTCTTATTGTGTGTGCCATTGCCAGACCCCTGATGTATGCTTTAGTAGTGTCCCACAGATTTTGCGTCGAGGTCTCCTTTTTTATTGACCTTATAGAATAAATTTAACTCCTTATTTAACATTTCCTTGAATTCTTTATTTTTAAATAAATGTTGGTTTATTGTCCACCTATTTTGTTTCTTTTGTCCCTTCCATATTATTTTTATAGGATTATGGTCTGCCCATTCATTAATTTCAATTTCTATTTCTGTCGTGTCGTTTCTTAAATTTGAGGTCATCCATGCCATATCGATTCTTGTCCATGATCGGTGTGGGTTTGAAAAGAATGTATATTGGGTTTTAGATTGGTGGATTTCTCGCCATGTAGCGTGTAAATTATATTCTGATACAAATTCAAAGAACGATTTAGGTAATATATTTTTCTTTGTCTTAATTTTTTTGTGGGGTTTATGGTCCTATTTTATGTCCGCAATCGCATTAAAATATCCAATTATGCAAAATTCTTCATATTGTAATTCTGTTATTTTTCTGTGTATTTTTTTGTAAAATTCGTATTGATTTGTATTTGGTGCGTAAATATTTATGAGGAGGATGGGTTTTGCTTCTGTCTCTAATTCTACCATTAGGATTCTACCTTCATCATCTCTGTAAATTAGTTTAGATTTTATTTTTTCTTTTATGTAAATTGCTATTCCTTTTTATTATTATTATCTGCTAAAGATGTATATAATTTTCCTAGTTTTGTATTTTCCAATAGTTTGCTTTGCTCTTTTTTAATATGGACTTCTTGTAATATTACATCTATGTCGAGTTTTCTTAGTTTTGTAAAAATTTTGCTTCTCTTTTTTGGTGCGTTAAGTCCATTGATATTGATAAAAATCAATTTGATTTCTTCTCCCATTTCTATTTGTATTGTTTTCTTGTAGTTCTAGTTTCTCTTAATACCCTACTTGTTATTCCTTCTTGTTCTATCTTCTCTTTTTCCTGTGTTCTTTTTTCTCCTCTATCCTTCTCTCTTTCCTCTATAACTTCTTCTTCTCGACTTGTACTTTCCAGTTCTTCCTTACTTTCTTCTTTACTCTCTTCTTCACCTTCTGTCACAAAGTATCTTTCATAGAACTCCTGGGCCTTTTCAGTTGAATCTATTTTCACTTTTTTTTTTCTTGCCAGGTTACTAAAATAACTTCTGGCACCAGCCATCTAAACGGCTCTTTATGTTTTATGAGCTGGGATGTTAGGAATTGGTATTGCCTTCTCGCATTCCGTACCCGTCTTGGAATCTGCTTTAAAACTATTATTTCTCTTTCTTTGTAAGTAAATGTTTCTTCTCTTGTTTTTTTATAAATGTCCCTAGTTGTTCTTTTTGTGAATTTTACGTGTATTTCTTTGGCAGTCTGTGCCTCCTTGCATAGTTCGTGTAAACTCTGTAAGCCTCATCTATATCTCTCATCATATCTTGTTTGTTAGTTTGCATCATTTCGGCTAAGATTTCTGCCATCTTTTCGCCTACATTTTCTTCTCTCTCTTCCTGAATATTTTGAAATCTTAAGTGATAGGAGGCCCTCTCCATCTCTAAGAATATAATGGACTCTTCGAGTCCTTTGTTAACTGTTATTAGTTCCTGTTCCATAGTTTCTACTTTCGTATCTGTCTGTTCAATTTTTGTTTCTACTATTTTTATTTTACGTTCATTTTCTGTTATGTTATTTTGATTTTTTTCAATTTTATCATTCATATTTTTTAAGTCTCCTTTCATTTCTCCCATCTCTATTTTGATTTCTGCATGATGTATTTTTGTTTCTTCGTGATTATTTGTTATAGTTTCCTGTGTTTTTGTTATGGATTCTTGTGTCTTTGCCATGGTTTCTTGTATGTTTTGCAACATTAACTGCATGCTTTGCATGTTGATTACTGAACTTGCTTTTTCAGCTCCTAGCATTGTCTCAATCGATCTTTGTGTCAGAGGTGCAGGAGAAGTTACAGCTGGATTTAATGTTGTTTTCTTCCTTGTTTTTGTTATTACATTTGTACTTGTCATTTTTAAACTTTGCACAATCTTATCCCATATAACACTCATATATCAAATTTCTATATGTTAAAGTATTCCATAACCCTTTTACATTACTGCTAAACACGTTTGTTTTTTAACTGTCACTCTAATTTATTTTAATTACTAATTCTTAACTTATCTTGCTGATTCTCTAACAGCTGTCTATGTTGTAACGCCCTATAGTATAATATTTTTCTATGACTTTAACTAATTTATTACAACTTAATTACTTAATTAAATAATACTCTATTATATATAACAATATTTAGAAGGATATATAATATATTTGAAGCAGTATATAGAGAAAGAGAAAATTCTAAGAAAGCATACCGTAATACTTATCAGTCTATTTGTCAGTATCAATCAGAGTCCTGTTACTTGTAGCAGAAGTTTTGCTTAGTCATATGTAAGCATTACTGTCTCTTCCGTTGTGTATAACAATTAATTTAGAGTGTCCTTCTGGTCAAATATTCAGTTTGCTGTTTGTTGTCCTCATTTGCAATATCGATTATCTTTTAAGTCTTTAAGTCCAAAGAAAGTCAAATATCAAATTATCCCAGAGTCCAGTTCTGTGAGTTTCTTTTTTCTCCCTAAGTTGTTTGCAGTCCGCTTTCCTTAATGGCTTCTCTTCCGGAAGTATAACTCTCATTTTCACTTCTTAATTCCTCCGTCCTTAGCGCTTAATTCCACTTCTCACAATGTTTAAAGTCACAGAACTTCCAATTTTCCCAGTAGAAAGATATATAACAAATTTATAGCAAAAAGAAATCCAAAGTAATTCCTCTCACTGCTTTTATTCTGACTTCTCCATTGCCGTTTCTCTTCCTTCGCATTTGTGTGCTGTCAGTCTGTATTCGATTTCAACTTCGTCACCATCAAACGCCGCTTATTCCCGCTTTTAGAGCCTCAAACTTGCCGCACACTCTGATTCTTTTTTGCCAATCACGCCAGATATCCAAAGATTTTAAAGATTTAGTTTATTCCGATCTTCGCTATAAAGTCCATCTTCTGCTTCCTGCTCTGTGGCTGTCTTCGCTCCGGACCTGTCAAAGGAGGCAGGTTTTCTACAGCCGGTTTCGGGGAGTTCTCCTGAGCGAACGGGTGTCTGCTTCACACCCGCTCACTCTCCAGAGTATCCCCCACAAATTCGCAGATCTCTTTGGGATCTGCGATGCCCCAAATGGGCATCCGACCGCAGAAATTCGTGCTGTGGATTCGGAGCCCGCTCCCGCAGCACGACACCGCAAAGACGACACCACCGGAAGTCCACCACCAACGTGACTTGATTCAGTGGTGATACCCACATTTTCTTGCCATTTTATTCAGGAAATGACGTGAGCTTTGGATAAAGCCCAGTAATACTTAATGATAAAGTCATAGTAAGCTTCAAATATATTCTTGCTTTAGAGAAGTGTGATCCCTATACAAAAATGGCTAATCATTTTTAAAGGCTCACTTCCTTCCACTACAGTATTATTAACAATATCATTAGATTTCTTATGGTCAATCTGAAAACAAAGGATTTATTAAAGAAGTTGCAAATAAACTCTTTCAATAGCAGGTCAGTCCATTCAGTACAATAATTTAGTTATCTGATCATCTCATGAGATATACCATGTGGGCCTTGAAGTAACATTCTTAAAGTAAGTTCTAAACCTGCATGGGACTCTGACAAAGAAATGGAAGTAAACTTAGAAGTGAACTAAGTTAAATTAATCTAACATTATTGCACCCTATGAATGTTACCCTCCCCCATCTTTCCTACTGAAAACTACAATTTGGTGTTACCTTTCTGGAGGTTAGATTCAAAGTTTTTGGAATTTGAAGTAGCTCTGGAGCTGTTGTGGCTTGCCCAAGTCCCGCGCAGCTGCTCATGGATCCGGAAGAACAAGAACCGACCATGGGGTGGCAAGAGCAGTCTGTATCTCCGGCACCTGAGTCCGAGACCGAGGAGGACGCAGGGCCAGAGGACGATACTCAATCAGGGCCTTCTGCACCTCCCCAGCAGGAGTTAAGTGACTCCAGTGAAGAGGAGGAGCCTCTGATTGATGCTAGGGCACGCAGGGCAGCTAGCCGGCAAGAGTGGCTTTGTAGAAGGAGGTCTCCTCACAGGTAAACCTGCAGGCAGAGGGGCCACACCCTAAGACTATATAAGGTTGAATCACAACGGACACTCTTGCTGGAAACAACACATGTATTTTACCTGGCTGCTGTTTACACTTTTGGTGATATCAGTTGGACTAACTCCAGTCCGGGCTCTTGGCCAATTCCAGCAAGTGAGGAATTTAAGGACTTAATGATCTGTTTGTGTTTTTTTGTATTTGAAATCCCAGCCAAAGTGTTCTGTGATTTGCAACAAGCACTTCGGGAGAAACCCTGAAATTAACTTATTACTAAGCATTTATTAGTGATAAAGCCTTCTTTATTTTGGACAACAGTGTGTGTGTGTCGTTTCCTGGGGGCTTGCCGCGCTGGGTCACAACAGGAGCTTCATGTTATGAATTCTGATCACAGGGCCTTTAGTGGTTAATATTTTGAGTTTATTAAGACAGACTTTTTGTTTATTTTTTAAACAACTTGCCTAGATTTTAAAAATGAGCTCTGGTATGTGAAATGGGACATGGTAAAGGATTTAAAAAGCCACTGTGCAGATAAAGGCCATGTCCCTTATAACATTTGGAAGAGTAGGTATTGCTTATCCATTTTTTTTCCTTTTTCCATTAAAGAAATATTTTTACAGACAAATTAAATGGAGGGGGGAAATACTCCAAAAGAGCCAAAAATTGGACTACAGCATTGTACAGATATTCTACAAAGGGGGACAAAATAGACACAGCCCAAGAATGACACTTTAAGCATCTATTTTGGATGTACCACAGTTGTGAACTGCATCTATTGTTATCTTTGTTCTGTTGAGAAGGAAGTTTTTACTTAGCTAAATTGCTCTGGATTTCTCTGGCCTCAGGCTGACCTCTGCTCTCATTCTGACTTCCAAGGCTGTGGTAGAACATGGCCCTGAAATCTTGGAGTAGCCCGTTGTTAATGTGTGGGATATCCCTTGTGTATTGATGGATGGTGAGAACTTGGTTTCATATAAATTGCAAGAAGAGAATTATTACTCTTTCAGCAATAAAAATTGTTCTCTGAAAGGCATAGCGTGATAACCCTGAATGTTATCTCTTCCTACAGTTTCCACTTTAATTTACTTGGACATTTTATCCCTTTTCCCTGCCAAGAGTTTCTACAAAAGACAATTACAAATGCATTATATTTTTATTGTAGTTGATCATGAAGATGCCTTACATCTCTACAAAAGGAATCTGCTCAGAAGGACACAGAGGTTGTGGGTAGTATTTTGGAAAGAGACTGTGGCAAGAGATGCATATAAGCTCTAGTTATGACATAGGAAGCAGTTTGTTCTGCATTGCTAGCAAGTTAGTGAATTATGTAGTTCCCATATTGATTTTTGGCACACAGAACATGTAGGAATCAAATTCCACAGTCATCAGAATTTATACTAGAATGGAAAATAATATTGTTACACAGAATTATTTCCTTTTTAGGCATGCCATTGAAAGCTTTACTTTTGATTTATCTTATATTATCCATAACCTTCTAATAGGAAAGCCAGAAAAATATAATAAAAGTCCTCAGAGTAAATGTTTGCAAACAGCAAACATTTTCCCATTTATCTTAAATAAATCGAGCCTTTATTGTCAAAAGGAGATGCTGCCTATTAAAAAAAAAACCTTTCCTATTGGATACTGATCATTTTGTCCTATTCAAATGAAGAGAGTCAAAGTGCTTTATCTGCAATTATAAAAGAGAAAGAGTCACTAAATCAGGAAAGGTTTTAGGTAGCGTCCTTCTTTGATTCTATGATCATGTCTTTATTGATGGTGGAATGAATGTTTTCTGGACAAATCACATTGGATACAAGGCTACTTTATTTATATCCAACCTTTATTATTTTTACAAACAATTCAAGGTGGCAAACATATCCAACACACCTTCCTCCTATTTTCCTCACAACCATTTGTTAACCCAGAACAGTAGTGAAAACACTTAATGGTAGCAGAAGCTGCTGAGAAAAAAACCTTAAAAAGGATTAGTTAAAGCATAATAACAGAAATATAATGGGAAAAATTGACAATAGCAGTGGTACACGGCAAACTACTTCTAAAAGTAAAATCTTATGGCATTTCTGGACCCCTGCACAAATGGATAACTGCGTTCCTGTCAAACAGGCAACAAGTGGTTAAAATAGGAAGCGCTTTATCAAACCCTGTACCGGTTAATAGCGGTGTCCTCCAAGTCAGCGTTTTAGGACCAACTCTCTTTATTCTTTACATAAATGACCTTTGTGATAATATAAAAAGCAACTGCGTCCGCAGATGATGTAAAACTATTCAACACCACTGACAATACTATACTACTACCCTTCAACCATGACTATGTATCTGAATGGTCAAGCAAGTGGCAACTTCAAATCTCAATCAACAAATGCTCAGTTTTACACATTGGCAAAAATAATCAGAACACAAAATACAAACTATATGATCATGACCTTGTTGATGATCCTTACTCAGTAAAGGACCTTGGAGTACTCATCTCTAATGATCTAAGTGCCAGAGCCCACTGCAACAGCATAGCTAAGAATACATATCGGACATTAATACAATTGAGAATGTCCAGAGATATTTCACGAGAAGAGTACTACACTCCTCTATTCGCAACAGAATACCTTATGCCACCAGACTTGAAATTTTGGGCCTAGAAAATTTAGAACTACGCCGCCTTCGATCTGACAAAATTATATGCTACAATGTCCTACCTGTCAATGACTACTTCAGCTTCAACCACAACAATACACGAGCTCACAATAGATACAAACTTAATGTAAACCGCTCCAAACTTGATTCCTATCATAATTTTTACTGGACCACTTGAAAGAATCTTATGCTTTTAAATAAAATGTGTTAGTTGGAAAAGGTGATTTCGGACTCCTGGTTTTTTGCCACCATACACTAATACAATTTTAGTCCCATAATATCTTTCCCAGCTTGCAACAGAGAAACTGTAGAGTGAAACTAATTGTCAGGGTTGCCTCTGTCCATTTCCTAGGAAAGAAAAACCCTTGGCTCCATAGATTCAGAGAAAAGGTACTTTTACTAGGAGTAAACCGAATGCAACAAGTTTCAGGCAAGATCTGAGGCAAAAGTGCTTGAAGCAGCAAATTGAAACTAACTGTAGAGCCCAACCCCCTTATAGCTAGGCAACCAGAGGGATGCTGCATACCAAAGCCAGAAGAAATGACCTTGGAGAGAGAAGCAAAGTCCAGACATTCAGCTCCTCCTAACAGAGGATTTAGCCATACAGATAAAATTTATACAAATAAAACAAACAGCACATCTCAACAAGGACAGCAATTTACTCGGAGTTGGTCTGGGTATTTTCTATGAAAGATCTGGAGGAGTTTAGGTGCCTGGATATGTTTAGCATCCACCCATTCAGACTGTGCAGGGGGGGAAATGTTTCCAGCCAACGAGGTGCAGGACCTTCCGTCTATGTTTCCTGGAATCCAAAATTTCTTTAATTTCAAAATGCTGCTCTCCTTCGATTAGAGTGGGCACAGGAGGGGTGTCAGGTACAGGGAGAAGGGATGACACAGTTTCAGGTTTCAATAAACTGCAATGAAACACAAGATGAATACGTTTAAGATTCTTAGGCAACTCCAGTTGTACAGTGACTGGGTTAATTTAACAATTGGGAATGGCCCCACATATTTAAGACCCAGTTTCTTTGATTGTTGGGTGGACTGTAAGTACTTCGTGGAGAGGTAAACTCTATCACCTACTTTAAAATCTTTTGGCTTCACACGTTTTTTTGTCAGCTTGTTTCTTATGTGCCTGATGTGCCTCCTCCAGTGCCTTATGGGCAACTGGCCAAGTGTTCCGCAGTTGGGTTATCCACTCCGCTAAGGAGGGTACGTGTGGTTTCTCTTGAGGCAGCTCTGGCATAGCTACAAAGTCCTGACCGGAGGCCACCTTAAATGGGGTGAACCCTGTGCTACTATGCACAGAATTGTTATATGCTACCTCTGCAAAAGGCAAAAGGTCAGCCCAATTGTCCTGTTGGTAATTAATGTAGCACCTGGGTACTGTTCCAGGACTGAGTTAGTTCTCTCACATGTTCCATTAGTTCGCGGGTATTTGACGTTCTTTCCACAGTTCTTTACTGTAACCATGTCTCTCTTCTACCAGATATTACTGGCAAACGTATTACTTATTCTTCATATTCCACTAAACTTTTTATTTCTAAATTTATACCCCATTGTTTAATAGTAAATTACTTTTCCAGGCAGAAAAGCTATTTATACTATTGTATTATTATTATTCAACTAATAATAAAAATACAATAGCATAAATAACATGATAATACAAGATCTAACAGCAGAGGTAAATTTCCAGGATAGTAAATAGAAATGGCTGTCAATTATAGATACAGAATAGAATACAGAATACAGAATAGATTGTTGATTGTAGATTAAATGGACCTACAGTATATAAAATCTGGCATTTAAACTGTAGTATTAACATAGGTTGTTGCTTGTTTTCTATCCAGATCAGGCACTTACTTGAGGCCACATAATTGTAATCCAGTCCAAGCCAGTCCTCCTGCAACACTCTGCCGGCGGCTTCCACGGCCTCCTGCAGCACTCTCCCAGCCAAAAATGGGCTGCACGGAGCCCCCAGGCGGCCCGTTTTCAGCCTCCACAGCCTCCTGCAGCACTCTGCCAGCCAAAAATGGGCCCCGGGTAGCCGCCACGCAGCACATTTTGTGCCTCCATGGCCTCCTGCAGCACTCTGCTGGCCAAAAAAGGGCTGTGGGGGGCTGTGTGCCCCCCTGTGGCCCATTTTGGCCAGCAGAGACACTGCAGGCCGGTCCTTTGATATTTCCAGGCCAGCCCCGCGGGCCAGATCTAAGCATCCCACGGGCCAGATGCAGCCTGCCAGCCTTGAGTTTGACACCCCTGAGCTGACTTGGCTTCGTCTTCCCCTCACCCTTAGTTTTTAAAAGGTTGGTGATTGGCAATGCAATCTTTGCAAATGAGGGGATGAACTGCCGGTAGAAATTGGCAAAACCCAGGAAACTCTGCAATTGCCTCCTAGTGCAGGGAGGGGCCCATTCTAGTACTGCCTTTACTTTTTCTGGGTCCATTTCCACTCCCTTATTTGATATATGGTAACCCAGGTAATCAATCTTATCTTGGTGAAATTCACACTTGGAAAGCTTTGCATACAGTTTTCAGCAGCTTGGAGCCTTTTAAGGACTGCCCGCACCAATTTCACATTTTCCTCCATAGTTTCAGTATGTATTAAAATATCATTCAAATACACTCCCTTGTACAAATAGTCATGCAGCACCTCATTGATCAGTTGCATGAACACCGCCAGGGGACCCCTGTAGACTGAAAGGGAGCACCTGGAATTGGAAACATCCGAGAGGGCAATTAAATGCAGTTTTCCATTTGTCGCCCTCCTTGATCTGAACCCGGTAGTAAGCTTCCCACAAGTCTAACTTAGTAAAAAATTTTCCTTTGGCTAAATGCACCAACATGTCCTTCATCAGGGGCAGTGGGTAGACATTTTCCATATGCCCTTCACCCATCTGAGCCTGATGGGCTTCTCACTGAAGTCCAACTCTTCTCGCCATTCTGCCTTGTCTTGAGCACAGTGTGGTCTAGTGGGGGAGCTGGCCGTAGCTCCAGTTTCCTCCAGTTCACTCCCATGGTTGGACATTGGATGCTCGGCCCCCACGGTAGACTGCTGTCTCCAGGTTGACCATTAAAGCAGATCTAGCCTAATGTCAGGGCTGCCTCTATCCATTTCCTAGGAAACTGTTAAGGAATTGTGCAGAGTAACCTCTGGGCCCTGAAGGTTTGCACAGTTCACCGTAATGTTGCAGTAGATATAAGTAATGGTTCAGTCAATACACAGATACGTTAAAGTGTATAAAAGTAGTTTACTTAAAGAGATAGCACAGTCCAAATAACAGTCCGAATCATACACGTTCCATCAGTCAGTATTCAGAAGTACAGCAGTCTTCTTACCAGCCTTTCTTTGTCTTAATCAGCAAACAAAGATTCTCTACTATCACAGATAGCTAGCTACACACAAAGCTTACTTTCAGACACGAAGTCACTCAGCAATGAATCAGCAAAAGAGAGAGAACTAACCATGTTCTCTAGCTCCCTCTTATGGCCATTACTGCCAGTCAGAATGCAACAATGCATTTAAAGCAATATTACATATATACATATAAACAGTGATTTGTGGCTTGTTTATATTAACCAACCCAACCGTTTGGACAGAGTCCTAACAGAAACAAAAAACCTTGGCTCCATAGATTCAGAGAAAAGGTACTTTTACTAGGAGTGAACCGAATGCAACAAGTTTCAGGCAAGATCTGAGGCAAAAGCATACGAAGCAGCAAATTGAAACAAACAAGAGCCCAACCCCCTTGTAGCTAGGCAACCAGAGGGCTGCTGCATACCAAAGCTAGAAGAAATTGAGAGATAAGCAAAGCCCAGACCACAGTTGCAAAGCTGCAATGAAAAATTATCCACTGACCCCCTCCCCCCTTTTCCATGGCAGCAAGCAGCAAACTAGCTGACAATAATGCCATAAGAAAGTGCCCTCCTTGTGCTACTGCATCAGAAGCCCTCCTTCCCTCCCTCCCTCCCTCCCTCCTTCCTTCCTTCCTTCCTTCCTTCCTTCCTTCCTTCCTTCCTTCCTGATGATGGGGATGGAAAGTTATGATTGGTGAACAGGCATCCTGGTTATGACAGAACAGTTTGGAAAGGGGGTGGGGGAAGCAATTGTGGGCACTGGACAAAGTATTCCAAATCCACAAGAGCAGTGGCAGGTTCAGGCAAACTACGGTTTCTGTGTTCCTTGTTCCTTATACTTACTTGGGCACTAGAGTGGACAATGGTGGAATAGCATTAGTCACAGAAATGTCATCAGGTAATCAAGATTTCTTTCATTCATCAAGCTCAGGAGTACCTCCTGTTGTAAGGGATGTTGGGGATGGAAGAGAAAATCTTGCTTGACTACTGACTTTGCTATGTGAGTAGCAATAGCAAAATAGCAGAATTATATACTGTTCCATAGTGCTTTTACAGCCCTCTCTAAGTGGTTTACAGAGTTAGCAACAATCTGGGTCCTCATTTTACCGATCTCAGAAGGATGGAAGGCTGAGCCGATCAGGATTGAACTCCTGACTGAGGGCAGAGTTAGCCTGCAATGCTGCAATCTAACCACTGCGCAACCACCTCTGTGAATGTTGGTACTTATTACTGACAGCTGCAGTAAAGAGGATAATTCAGAAATCAGTGTAAAGCTGCAAAGGCCCGCTGGGACAGAAATGACTTCGAACTATTGACACAGATTCCTGTAATGTTTTGTTTGTTTATATTCTGTCTCTAATAGCTTTTGCAATGCTGTTCATCCAAGCTAAGAAAAGTAGAGATGTCTCTTAAATGCAAATACACTTTCAGTGAAGAACCCAAAAACTCCTCCATTTTTTGAGCAAGGTTCGATACAAAGCTATATCGCTACTATTGCAGTCAGCATTTTTGGTTGCTTATGATGATGCTAAGTTGGTTGGACCTGCTGTTCCCCAAATTAAGTCTTTGACAAATCTGTTGGACTACTATTTGTTTGTTTCTCATGGAAATCTCTTCTGACTGACTAAGACGTGGGACTTCTCCGTTCCGTTCGCTTTTGCCAGCGGGCATCCAGGTCTGAGTTTTTGCTTTATTTGTTTCGATAGTTATTGCTTTGGTTTCTCGTCCAAACGCGAGTTTCAGCGAAGTCGGCGTTTATTATTATTTCACTTAGTACTGGAACTACTCAAGTTTTCATGTAATACAATACCTGCATTGGGAGAGAGAACGAAAAAAACTAACTCGGGCGGATTGTGGGGGCGGGTCTCCAATGCAAAGCTCTGATCCGCCCCACCCCACCCCACCCCCGCCAAAGCATATAGATCCCACGGGGCAGAAGCCCAATGCAGACCCCCGGGGGTGGATTTTTTGTATGGCAGTCTGGCTGATCCTTGTGGATTTTGGCCCCCGCCCCCCAATCGTCTTCCCATTTATCTCCTCGTTGGAAAGGCCCCCGGAATAGCTGTGCAACTGGACTAGAAAAACCATCCAGCAGCCCAAGGCAGTAACGGTGAGAGAGCGAGCGACAGCAGAAGCGATCCTGATCAGCGAACCAGCTTTGCCAGGCGCTGCGCAACCCTCTCCAGCATGGGGTTGTGGTTGCTCGCTTGGGGCACTTGTCTCGCGCTTCCCCAGCTATCCTTCACTGGAAGTGGCAGGTTAGTTGCCAAGTGTGTGTGTGTGGTGGGGGGGACGGACGGACGGACGGACGGACGCGGATTTTAAGCCCTTTCTTGAGGTTCGGCAGCATTCATACGACTCACTGAGCTTAAAATAGCAGCCACCTATAAGCCTGGCGGCCGTGCGAATCCGGCCAGAAGAAGGGCTGGGGGATTTATTCATTCGGCTCCTCTGCCTTCGTGCTTCGCCTTTCACCAGACGGGATGACTCTCATAGGCTTACCTCTCTCTCGGCAGAGCAATTGAGGGACAGAGAATGCGGTCCCTTGGGAGCTGAAATAAAGTATCTGGGATTCTGGGTTGCTCCCGTGTTGGCGCGGGACGATGGGAGTCATATCCAACACAGAGCGACTAGGTTGGGGAATATAGGGTGATAGACAAGTTCTGTGAATATGTGCAGAAAATTTAATATATCTAAGCAACCGTGGCTGATTGACAATTGAAGTTAGGCTTTTGTCTGGAGAATGTTTCTGAGCATATGGAGAAGGCATTTTACAGTAATCATCACTGAACAACCAAAACCAGCTGGGATGCTGGGCTAGGAATTTCTTCTGGAATTGCATTTGAGATAAATCAGTTCTGTCTTTAAAACCAGCTCATAGTTGAAAGGTGCAGCATCCACATTAGGATGCAACTGTAAACAGACATTTCCCAGACTTTTAGGATTTCCCCTACCCCAAATCTGTTAAGTTGTTTCTTCTTTCCAGAACCCCTGCAGGGCAGCTGAAGTCTGTTGATGGAGTGTAAGCACTAATGCATTTAGGCATTTTGTATTCTTCACTCACTTTCACTCAGCCTAATTTAAATCTGAGTTCAAAGGCACAAAGCAGTAAATGAACAGAATCACACTGACCCTTTTGATAGTCTGAAAGAAAGAAGAATGAGGAAAAACCCATCAGTTACATTTGGGACAGCTTCTAGAAGTGTGGCTGGCAGAAGAGGGGACATGGTGAGAAGTTTTCTACATATCTAGCAGAAGGCTTCTCAATCAGTTGTTAAAGGCACATCAATATTGAAAGATCCATCCTTCCTGCTGCTGTGCTTGCAGATTGAAGTCCGTTCAAATAGCAGCAGTGTTTTTTTTAATTTCTTGAAGCATACAATGATTTCATAGAAATTTTCGTGGCAGCATTGTGAATTGCAATGTTGTTGCACATATTTAGTATTCAAGGTGGGTGGGTGCACACATAAATGTCCTTCGTTTTATTGTACAACACAGTGACTAATATGAGCATTGGAGCTAAAACTGGTTGTTTGTCACAGTGACATGAAGTAGCAAGAATGCTCAGTGACATGAAGTAGCCGTAAAGATGCTTTGGGAGCCATGTAGAAGGTCCTGGCATAGAACCTGATCAGTTGTCCTGGTCAAAGATTGCCAAAGTCAGAGACTCTCTGGAGGCTTGATATTAGTTACCCGAAATCATTTGGCAGTTTCTTAGAAACAGAATAGCTATTTGAATTGAATCAAAACCCTTCCTTCCTTCCTTCCTTCCTTCCTTCCTTCCTTCCTTCCTTCCTTCCTTCCTTCCTTCTAATTTGACCATATTATACCAAAGACTGCTACTTCACCATTCTTATGAGTAATAACAGTAGTGATAGATTAGCCTTTGCTGTCATGCCATGTGGGATGAATTTGTTTGATTCAAATAGCCCACCCAAGAGGAACGCCTGCTTTTTTCTTTTCTAAAAATATTTATATTGTGTTCTTCAGTTAAAAGGAAAGTTTGTTCATTGGATCTGTGGCTGAATTAATGACATTCATCTTTGGGACATTCTCATTTTGCTATTATGAAAGTTCATATAAAGTTCACAAAAGCCAATAAGATAACTTTTCAGGGAAACTATTCAATGGGAAAGAAGAGCACCAATTAAACAGCATTTCCTATTAGGAGGGCACCAGAAGAAGGCTGGTCCAACTGGAAGAGGGGAGAAGTGACTTAATCCTTTCTCTTTTGTTTCATTGATTTCCATCCCTGCAATGAAGTGTTTTTTAAAATTAGAGATAGTTGCTTCTACCCGGGTGAAAAAGCAGCTGCTCAAAGGTGGTTTTCAAGTAGAAAATGACCAGAGTTAAACAACAAAAATATCCTTAACTATAATTCCTCTTTTTGGATTTATACCCTATCCAGGCTGCTTTTAACTTAAATACAAGGAAATACATAACAGCACTCTTTCTAAATTTAATCTCCTGCATTTTGCATTATTTCACCAAACTTTTTAACAACACATTTAGTTGTAATGTTAAATTTCATTTAAATATGACATGCATAGACTGAGACGAAATTTTCCAGGTGTTAACTGACTTCCAAAATGGCTAAAAAGCATTTTGTAATTACAGCCATGTAATTTGGAATATAGTCCTGATGTCTTGAATAGGTTTCACAGATTGAAGCACAAGTTGTGATGCTGAAAATGAATTTTGCATGGTAAAAAGTCTTTGTGTCATTTGTCAAATCCAGCAAAATGAATGTAGGGAAGGCATTAGATTTTTTTAAAATACACATTGTTTCAGCATCTTTTACTAGCACTATTAATGTGTTATGGCTCCAACATGGATGGCCCGTGGGTACTTGCTTTAAAACTAACTGATTTTGGTTTTAAGCAGGATATGGAGGGAAAGCAGTGGTGGGATTCAAAAATTTTTACTACCGGTTCTGTGGGTGTGGCTTGGTGGGCGTGGCGTGGCTTGGTGGGCATGGCTTGGTGGTCATGTCAGGGGAAGGATACTGTAAAATCTCCATTCCCACCCCACTCCTTGGGAAGGATACTGTAAAATCTTCATTCCCACCCCACTCCAGGGGAAGGATACTGCAAAATCCCCATTTCCTCCCGATCAGCTGGGACTCGGGAGGCAGAGAATAGATGGGGGAGGGGCCAGTCAGAGGTGGTATTTACTGGTTCTCCGAACTACTCAAAATTTCTGCTACTGGTTCTCCAGAACTGGTCAGAACCTGCTGAATCCCACCTCTGAGGGAAAGCCACACAGAACCTCTGCTCCCTGCTGTTGTTGACATTAGAAAGACAGTACATCTATTAATCGATAAAAATGAAGCAAGTACTGTAGTTGCTAAATTGAGGAAGTCAGTTGTGTTCTGTTAAAAATATGCAGATTATTATTACTTATAATGGATAAAGTTCAGCTTCAGCAGAAAGAGTTTCTTATGATGTTATGGCAATATAACCAGATTTCTCAATAGATAGATGGGACATATGTCCAGAACATGAGCCTTTGTTAATTCCTTAGCTAGAATTCATGTTCTGTTTTTTGCACTGTTTAAGAGGTCACAGGCAGCTGCTATCTGTGAATGAGCCTGGGGTCTGTCGTTATGGATCGATGTCTGATTGCTGCTATGGCTGGAAAAGAAATCACAAACAGCGCTGTGAAGGTAACCATACCTACTTGTTGCTCCATTTTTTTCTATAAAAATATGCCTAAATTTTAATGAATTTGGCTCACTGAGAAATCTGTTTGTCTCATTGCCAAGTGGACAGTCTATTAGCAGGTTAATAGTTCAAGATTAGAATTATGATGGTGAAACCAACCAAAAAAAGAGAGAGAAATTTCAAATGGGAACAAATTTCCCCAATGTAGCGATATTGCATGTTAGCAATGCTTCCATTCTAAGTTTGCTCTTTCTCTTCCTTTCTGCAAAGTCAGAGGAGAGTACTATTAAGAAGTTGAAAAGAATTCAGTTTCTGCATGTTTTCTCTACCCTGTTAACCTTTAATACCTGCCCAAGCCCATAATGGTAGACATTAAGGAAATTCAGGGGAAGACAACTTTTACGTAGGCCACACAGAGTTATTTATAAACAGATGCTTTTCATTAAACAACATAAATTGTCTTCACATTTCCACATAAGTAGAGAATTGATCATTTTGTACTGTTCATTATAAAAACATTTGAGGATTGCCTGTGCTGGGTCTCTGTTTTAGGCCTCTGGAGAATTAGGTTAACAAAAGCCCATGATTATTTAACGATATTGATACTATTATTAATAATAGAAGTATAAATATAAGAGAACGGTTAAAATATTTCTCTGGCTAGATTCTCGCAAGCTACCTAAAGTAATAAAATAGTGATCTTAGATTCTTAGATGTTGCATCTGTTTTGAGGAATTTAGAACTGGATTATAGCAATAGCAATAGCACTTAGACTTATATACCGCTTTACAGTGCTTTATAGCCCTCTCTAAGCGGTTCACAGAGTCAGCATATTGCCCCCAACAATCTGGGTCCTCATTTTACCCACCTCAGAAGGATGGAAGGCTGAGTCAACCTTGAGCCGGTGAGATTTGAACCACCGAACTGCAGCTAGCAGTCAGCTGAAGTAGCCTGCAGTGCTGCACTCTAACCACTGCGCCACCTCGGCTCTTTAAATTACCCAATACAGATGAGCAAAGGTTCACATTATAATTGATATATTTATTAGATGGTTATGCAAGGGAGAATGCTGCCAAAAAAGTATTTTTCTCTTGAATATCTATTAATATATATAGCAGTTATCATAAGTTAAAGTATTTCCATATGCTGCATGGGGAGATCCTTTATTAATAATGCTTTTTAATTGTTTGTATAAACCTAGTTCAAGAATATGCTCAAGAATATGGTATGTTGAAAAAGATAACAAATAAAAGTCTTTCAAAGCAGCAAGTGAAGCATGAATAATCTATCAGTATTCACTTTTCAAAAGCTTTTTAAATTGTTCTATCCCCAGATTTCTGGTCAGGCATGATGCTGAACATATGAATTAATATACCAACATTCTTTGTTGTATTTGTTTCCTTTATTACGCTATTCTTTTCACATTAAGACACCTTTGATCAAGATTTCCTTAAGGCAGGGGTTTTGCTGGTGTTGTTTGTGTAAAATATTGTTAACTAATTTAGAACACAGGATGATTGAAGTCGCCAGATAATATTGCTTAATAGATTTCAGAAGAACATTATATGAGACAATTGGTTGGGTTAAATTTGGAAAACTTTATAACTGTCAAGACAAAGTAAACGCCACATGTAAAAAAATCTCTTATATTAAGAACTTAAAGCTCAAATTCTGTGTCCAAAATGTGTGTCAGATGTAGATATGTAAAACGTATAGAATGCAGAAAGGAAATGCAGAAAAATACTGTTGAATTGGTCTTGGCTTCAGAGATGGCTCAGGACCTAGGAAGATATTACGAGAGAATCAGAAGCTTGGAACTGTACAGAGAGGAATAAAGGCAAAAATGCTTTTGAAACATTTGTTTTCAGGTTCCCTCTTCTTGTGTAAATTCATGAATTTCCAGAAAGTATGGTTGGGTTCTGAGAGTGACTTCCTCTACTATAGTATGGTCTCGCCCCACCTTACAATCAGGTACAAAGAAAAGTAGGATATAAACTAACCATTGGAATTCATGAATTGAGAATTAGCAGTATTATCAGGCTTGCTTTTGCCAAAGATATTATAACCCCCTTTGAAAAGACCTACAATAAAAATTAAATTGCATTTAATTATCAAATCCCCACCTTTGGCAAGTGCCTTGCCTTAGTTTATATTTTATTGCCATCTATTTCTCCTCTTGTACTTAGCCTTGATGAGGGTTGTTGTTGCGGAGAAAAATAATTAGAGATGAAATGAATCTTGTCTCCATGCTCTCAATCCTCAAGAATAAGACTGGAGTCCAGGAAAGAATAAAAGTAATATATTTGCAAAACAAAAATAAGAACATCTAAGTCTGTGTCTACATGGTGAAGAATAAAGAGAATAAAGGAAAGATTAACACATGCGCAGTACAGGTATCACATGACTGCATATCAGTGTACATTGTTGTTTCAGAATAAGAGTCCTGCTGACAAATTAAAATGAACGTAGTGACAAACCCCTTCTTTGTCGAGGTGGCGCAGTGGTTAGAGTGCAGCACTGCAGGAGCAGAGCCAAAATGTGCAGAGGGCATTAGTGGCCCCCAGCATAGCAAGTTGTCTATCTACCTCAAAAGGCATCAAGGCTACTGGCCAATTACAGCCCCTCCCCTCTGCTGAGGAAGGCAGCCATTCCTTGAGAGAAAAGCCTCACAGAGCAGGCGGGAGGGAAAAGATTTAAATCTTGCAATCCTCTCCTTTTGGATGCTAATGGTTTTAGGATTGCAGCTGCTTCTGCCTGGCCTCATCCTCACTTGAGCACCCCGAAAAAATGAACGAACCCCTTCTTTGTCGAGGTGGCGCAGTGGTTAGAGTGCAGCACTGCAGGCTACTGCAGCTGACTGCTAGCTGCAGTTCGGCGGTTCAAATCTCACCGGCTCAAGGTTGACTCAGCCTTCCATCCTTCTGAGGTGGGTAAAATGAGGACCCAGATTGTTGGGGGCAATATGCTAACTCTGTAAACCGCTTAGAGAGGGCTGTAAAGCACTATGAAGCGGTATATAAGTCTAACTGCTATTGCTATTGCTATTTGTCAGTTGGGTGAATATCAGTTATCCTTTAAACATCAATTAAGGCACATCATACCACGCAGGTATTCATGCTGCGCTGCTGGTAATGGTTTGTTAAGCATGTCAGCAATTTGATCACGTGTAGATACGTAGTGCAATTTTACAAAACCTTGTTTAACCAACTGTTTAATATTTTTATAACGAATGTCAATGTGTCTGGACCTAGCACCCATGAAATGTGAATCAGAAATATAAACCACTGATTGATTATCTTCCATCACGGTGATTGGTTGAATCGGACGAGTCCAGATATCTGTAACGAAAGCATCAAACCAAGTAAGAGAGTTACATGCATCAGAAACACAAGCATATTCAGCCTCGGTAGGTGAACAAGAAACAAAGTTCTGTTTTCGGACATTCCAGTAAACTGGGCAACCATTCAAAAACAGCATAAAACCTGAAGTACTTTTTCTTGACTTCTTATCACTTGCCCAATCAGAATCAGCATAACAACATAATTCTGCATCCTCAAAATGTGTTGGTTCTAACAATAACTTCATGTGTTTTGTGTGTTTTAGGTATTTCAATAATTTCTTCACACATGACCAATGAAACTGTTCTGCCTTACCTACGTGTCGTGACAATAGGTTAACACTAAGTGCAATTTCTGGTCTAGTCCAACTGCTAATGTATACCCGTGACCCAATAACTGAACGATATAATGTTTGACCCTCAAACTCAGGACCTTCATTATGTTCTAGATTATGGACCTCTGTTTGCATAGGTATGCGTCCTGGATGTACATCCTTCATGTTACAATGATGCAAAAGTTGTTCAATTTTATCCTCTTGTGTAAGACTAAACCCCTTCTGTGTTTTTCTAATCTGAACACCTAAATAATTGTTAACATGACCTAAACATTTCAATGTGAAAAATCTCTTTAAACCTTTAACAAAATTCTCACTCATTTGCTTATTTGGACCAATATACAGAATATCATCAACATAAACAAGAACAATATCATATGCATTATCAGATCTTTTTGTAAACACGCATTCATCAGCGCCGGACTCAATAAAGC
>QLTV01002840.1:2101260-2120070 GCA_003457575.1 Thermophis baileyi
TCTCTCTCTTAAATCATGACCTCGGTCAAACAATACATCAGCACCACCAGGGGATGCAATTGGATGTACATGAAGAGACATTTGGGTTATCTCTGCTTGCAGGCTAGTTTGTTTGAGAGACATTTCTCGGAAACTATGTTGCACGGAACGTAATTCCTCCTGTATTTTGGCCTATTCACCACCAGATGGCGTTGCAACATTAGCTGTCTCCTTTGATCGGCCTGACGCAACATCCTCCACAACATCCTCCTGGAGGAGTGGTCTTGGCTCTGATGAACATGGACGCCTCAGGGGCTTGAAGAACACTATATCCCCTTTTGACTGGCTCCAGTGTGGAAACATATTGCTTTGCTTTATGCAGCGTCTCTTCCATAATACTAATTTGCTCATAATAGCTGTTTATAGCTTTATCTCGTGCTGTTAATAGAGGAAGTGAAGGGCTTTTACTTCTCTCACTTAAGAATATCTGCACTGCCCGTGATAAATTAATCTCTGTGTCGACTCCCCCGGATTCCTCAGAAGCCTTATGGGTGCTTGTGCTTAGAACTTGACCTTATTAAATCTTCTTCTTGACATCCGCTCTCAGATTCGGGCGGTGTGAAACCTTCAGGAGATAGCTCTTGATGTTTCTTCTTTTTCTTCCTTTTGGGCATTCTTGCAGTGATTAATCAGTGTTCCTCAGTCGCTAATAAATCTGGCTAACAAACCTGGCCGGCTATCTGAGAATGACGAGTGAGGAAACATTAGAGCAATAAAGCAATAAAGATAACCATCCTCTGCTACCATGTTGCGGAGAAAAATAATTAGAGGTGAAATGAATCTTGTCTCCATGCTCTCAATCCTCAAGAATAAGACCGGAGTCCAGGAAAGAATAAAAGTAATATATTTGCAAAACAAAAATAAGAACATCTAAGTCTGTGTCTACATGGTGAAGAACAAAGAGAACAAAGGAAAGATTAACACATGCGCAGTACAGGTATCACATGACTGCATATCAGTGTACATTGTTGTTTCAGAATAAGAGTCCTGCTGACAAATTAAAATGAACGTAGTGACAGTTGTAATCATTTACTTCATGGTAATTTATATCTTAAAGTTCTCTGATGCTTAATCACGTCTGATTCAGAGATATTTTTCAATTTCCTATAGAGACTAAATGTCTAGAGAATCTTCCCCTGGAAGATGTATCTCCAGACATCAACAGATGGGTTGAGCAGCTGAAAATCAGAACTCTTTTCTTCTTGTCTATGGATTCTCAGGTTATAGTTGTCTCAAGAATGCTTTTTCAACAACTGGACTGTTTTTCCTTGAGGAAGAAGAAGAAGAGGTTTCACTTCTCATGCAAAAGCTTCATCATCTTTTCTTCTTGCCACTCTGTACCTACCATTCCTTACTAATTTTTATGGTCCTCCTCCTCCAATAAAAATTGATTTCTACAAGAAAGTCTATAAAAAGGGAGATAGTCCTAATATTCGTAGTTTGATATCTACAATAAAAAGCAAAACATTCTTTTCAGAAGAACTTGTTGAAATGCATCCTTCTGTCTTAGTATATAAAAACCCAGGTCAATGCTCTGTTCTGTTTCCTATTTACTGTTGATATATTGGAATATGCAAAAATCTATGTCAACATATTTCTACCATTCATACTGATATTTAGTCAGTGTAGAGATTTTTTAGTTCAATCAAAGTGGACATTTCCAGCTCCAACATTTTACTTTTCTACAATAATCCATGCTATTCTTTCAAACTCTATAGAATATTTGAAATTAATTTCACAAAGAGACTTGAGATTCTGCCTACATGTCTTTTATCAGCAGGATGACTCCAAAAACAAAATGCAAAATGGGGCCAAACTTCATACTGGGAAATAATCCTGCAAAAGCAAGATTGTGTTTGAAAATGGATTGAATTCAGTTGGAAGCTGCAGGGGAAAAATGAAAAATAAAATTCCATTATGTTTCAATGGGATAGGCAGTGGGCAACAGCTTAGAACAGTGTTTCTCAACCTTGGCAACTTCAGGTGTGTGGACTTCAATCCCCAGAATTCTAAGAGTTGAAATCCACACATCTTTAAAATGTCAAGGTTGAGAAACACTGGCTTAGAATGTTTCTGATTGCTGCACTCTGAAAAATGCTTCCTTCTGGTCACATGATTCAGAGTGGAACAATTATTAACGCATTGGAAAGGATTTCCGAAGCCAGGATATGCCAACTTTCCTAATTTACTTTAGTGCTACTATATCCAAATCCCTAGAAATTATCTTAAATTTATTCAGTTTCTGTCTTTATGTTTCATTTTTTTTCTTTTCTCGCATTCCTTTCACAGCTATCTGTGTAGATGGATGCAAATATGGTGAATGTGTGTTGCCAGATACATGTAAATGTTACCCTGGATACACAGGGAAAACCTGCAACCAAGGTAAACTGATGCTTTTTCTTGTAAACAATGTATTTTCAACCAATATAGCCTTTCTACTTCTATTTCATCTATTTAGGATGAGAAATTATAGTTTAAAAAAAATGTGAAATGCAAAGAGCTTCTGAATTCCTTTCATCATGAGTTTCTTGTCTATTGAATTCTATACCATTTTACTTAGAAATATTGCATAGCTTACCTAGTATTTCATTAAAAATTCTAATCAAATGACTGATTAAATTGAATAAGTCAATGTGGAAGAATAATTGTAGATGTGATAATATAAAATATAACACTATTAGATGATAATAGTGTACTATTTTTAACGATTCTTAGATAACACAATAGCATTCAGCTTGAATGCATTGAGGTGCTCATGATTGTTAGGAAAACAGTGAGGAAAAGATTTCCCCCACCCCCCTGCTTGTTATTTCCAGGTTTAGCACTTCTTCTTCCGAACTATTTTCACCTCAGTTTTCACTTTGATATTTAGTATCTTTATCTACAATTTATGTGGCTAGCACCCATTCAGAAAGCAAAATATTACATATTGTGTGTTTTCATTTTATATGCAAGCAAACTGGCCCATCTTCTGATGATTGGAAAAATTTCAAATGGGATACATCATTATCCTGATCCTTAATTCCATGGAGAAAACAGTACAAAACAATATTTTTTATTCAGTCAATGACCAACAAAACAGAATGATTAAATGAGAAATATCTCATTTTGAAGAATGTTTGCATTAATCATACAGAAAAGTGTGTAGGTTATGAAGAAATTAAATTATATCTTTAACTTGGCCCAAAGGACCATACAAAATATATTCCTCCTATCTTGCAGAGATGCCTGTCTCCAACAATGTCATTCCCCCATCAGCAATAGCTGTTGGCTTTAACCCCAAAAGCTTCCTGGGAACTTTTGTTGGCATAAGTCTTTTATTGGTGCATGTACTCTTTCTTCTTCAAATATTCTTGGTACAGCCATATGCAAGCTTTCCATTGTTATGCTGCACTAGAGCACAGCACTAAAGCAAAGTTTTTTTAATGGTTAGATGGTTCTTCTTTTACTATATAAGATTGTCATTTCTAGAATTCTGCTATTTAAAATCTGAGCTTTCTATAATGACTTTGGCTCCTGTGACTCTAGTAGATACATTACATTAGAGACATTCATTGTGTCTATTCCATGTCAAAAATAAGGCAGTTATATATTAAGAAATCTTGGGTTAGCTAATATTCTTTTTGACATGTCACTGTATGCTTAATGAGCTCTTCTGGCTTGCAGAGCCATCAAAACATAGACACAGAGGTTGATGTCATAGATCCTATTCCAGCTGAAATCCTAACAGGATCCATAGCATTGGGGAATGACTGCATTGGGAATTAATTAATGTAACAGATTGTGTTCCCTTCCTCAAAAATCCTGACAAACTGTTTATGGATAACAGATTCACAAGTAACAAAATCAGCAACAAACTCACTATTTCCCAAAGTTTTTCTGACTGTTTTCAAGTAGTTGCAAGGAAATATGGGACTGTAGGTTTTTCCTTGTTTCCAATTCAATCCACTCTTTCATGACGTTTTTATGAGATGCAGGAGGTAGTGGTGGGGAGAAGATATTATGCTGATTGTAGGCACCTTCATTCATATATGTACAATCTTCTTTTGGTTCACAATTTTTGCCTTTGTCTTTATTTTTTCTCTGCTATGAATTGCATAACATCCATAAAGGGTGGTCTAAAAATACTGTAAAATTATATAGATATACACGTAGGTGTCTGTACATGTGTTTGGGATATGTGTATAAATAAACTAAACTATTATATTCCTAATCTTCACTGTCATTATATTGAGTTCTTCACATCTAGTTTTAACCAAAGAAACATTTGTTTTCAGAAGATCAGATCATGGATCTTCAAAACAGCATTATGTTTAAGATCTTCCATTCCATTGACTATGGCAGGGTATCTTCCATTCCATTGAGTATGGAGGAAGAGATTGATAAACACATCCATAGCCTTGGCTGAATCTCTCTGCAAATTGTTCTGTCAAATACAAGTCTCCTGCAGTGACAGTTTATTAATGCAAATGGGTGTTTTAAATCAAGATCACCAAGCTTACCATTTAAATCAAGATATTTAGCATACTATTGAAAAGAAATTATTCCTTGATTTCATTTTTAATATATTTCCTGAATATACTATCCTGTTTGTAATAATAGTTAAACATACTAGTAACATTTTCTGATACAAATTTAAGTCATAAATCACAACCTGATGTATATTTATTTATTTATTTAGGGAATTTATATTGCTGCCTATTCGCACATGGTGACTCAAGATGGCTTACAGAATATAAAACCCCATATAAAAACAATAAAACTAATAAAAGAAGTCACATAATAAATTAATATATTAAAATCACCCCCACCCTCCACTCCAGCAACAGCACCTCACACGAGTCATTTAATGGGCTCCATCCTGCTCTGGGTTCCCCAGGCCCCCTGGCAGAACCAGGTCTTCAGCGCCTTCCGGAAGAGTGCTACAGTGGGGGCCATTCTAATCTCTGTGGGGATGATGTTCCAGAGAGAGGGGGCCACCACGGAGAAGGCCCTTTTTCTGGGTCCCACCAGGTGTATCTCCCTAGGGGATGGGACCCGCAACATTCCCTGCCTCCCCGCTCTGATGGGTCGGGTACATGTAACCAGCAAGAGACGGTCCCTCAGATAACCTGGTCCCAAGCCATGAAGGGCTTTAAAGGTGACAACCAACACCTTGAATTGCACCCGGAAGCAAATTGGCAGCGAATGCAGCTCCTGCAGGAGAGGTGATACATGTGCACACGGGTCTGCACAAAACCATGTGGGCCGCTGCATTTTGCACCAACTGGAGCTTCCGGATGCTCTTCAAGGGCAGCCCCATCTAGAGCGCGTTGTAATGGTATTTCCCTCCATAGATCTCCAAACTCAATTATTCTAATTATTTTTGCAGATATCAATGAATGTGGATTAAAGCCACATATTTGCGAACACAGATGCATGAACACTCATGGAAGCTACAAATGCTATTGTTTAAATGGGTACATGCTCATGCCAGATGGCACCTGTGCCAGTAAGTGTCAATGTTAACTTGAGATTTGGGGGTTAAATCTATGTTGTAGGTATTATATGGAAATGACAGTGATGGCATTGTTGGTGATGTTACAAGTTATTTAATTTGTACCTTTAGGAGGCAAACCACAGACTTATTTCTTTAGTTCTGCTCATTTTCCACTGCATATAGAAAAACCATGCTATACTAAATCAGACATTTTAGCTGTCTTCAAAGCATTTCCTGTCAGCTTGAGAGAAGGAAAAAACAAATGTGGGGTTTTGAACATATTTTTAAATATTTGATCTTGCCATTTTTTCCACTTTACATTTGTAATGTACCTTTATAGTAGAATCGAGAAAAATTAGGAACGGGTAAAGCACAAAGTTTGAACCAATTGTTGGCTTTCAATAAATGTTGAAAATGAAACGTAAGCCTGGGAAATGCTCACTAAATTATTTGTGGTACCAACAAATTTTTATTAGTAATTTTACTTTTACTTTACTTTTCTTAGATAGCGACAGAAAAGTTGTTTTTTCTCATGGATCTAAATGAAACATGAAACAAAACGCTGCAGGATGAAATGTCAGGTGGACTTTCAAAGGCATGCAGGGGAAAAAAGTGTACAGATGAGTTGCCAGGGCAACCAGGGAATATTATGATTCCTAATTCTATCTAAAAAAAACATATTGAATGGCTGTAATGTAAAAAATGGAAATTAATACCTATTAAATTATTTACATCAATATATCTAATTCAGAGTTAAACATGAGAAATCATAGAAGCAGCAGTTATACAGATCAATAAATTCAGTGTAGCAAATAAAGGGATGACAAAAATAGCTTTCAAACACAAAGGACAGAAAAATCTAATAAAATAGCAATAGCAATAGCTCTTGGACTTATATACCACTTCATAGTGCTTTACAGGCCTCTCTACGCAGTTTACAGAGCCAGCATATTGCCCCCAACAATCTGGGTCCTCATTTTACTGACCTCGGAACGATGGAAGGCTGAGTCCACCTTCAGCTGGTCAGGATCAAACTCCTGGCAGTAAGCAGTCAGCCTGTAATACTGCATTCTAACCACCGCACCACCATGCCATCAAAGGGGTATTCATGTGACGCTATAAAAACAAATCAAAATCAACCTGCAGCAGTTTTCTAGATGGAGCACTTTGTGCATCTGATGGCATGAACAAAAAGTCTGTATCCTTCGATCTTACTTGCCTAACTTCATGTACAACAACACCTGGAAAGAGCAGTCAGTGTAAGATTCAGATAATGTGCTTCTGGTACATATCAGGTAAAGTGATTCAGGTACATAACAATCCATGTAGGATTGATAGGTCACCACCATTTTGTATTGTGCCTAGAGCCTTCTAGCTATCTAAAAATTAAAATTCAGTTATTTTGAAGCCTTTATCAGTGTGAGCTAACTTTAACAAAAGTTTGTGTCGTTTTGGTAATAGGAATGGCAACAGTCAAAATAGCAATTAAAAGATGCAAAGATGCTGATTTGTGCATCCCAATGTCTTTCTATTACATAGACTTTAAAATACTCCTTTTAGTAAGCATAATTTTCTAAAGTAGGTATTTCTAGTTATGTAGGTGTTGACAAATAATATGTTTTAAAAGATTCCAGAACATGCACCATGGTGAATTGCCAATATGGTTGTGAAGAAGTGAAAGATGATGTGCAGTGCTTGTGTCCGTCAAGTGGACTTCAGTTAGCACCAAATGGAAAAACCTGCATAGGTATGTTAGTTATTTTAATGTTCCTGATATTATTATTCCAAACATTTCTCAAAATCTGGCATGTGCTTCATATAAACATGGAAGAAATAGCAACTTTAATTCTAGAATAAATATTAACCCTAGTGTGCACATCCCAAGTATATGTCAGCATACTGCATGCTCTTGGTTGGTGAGATGCAGGCAGCACACTGTTGAGTTGCACAGTATTATCTAAAGATCCTGGATACAGACAATGTTTGGGGTAAAACTACAGTATGCTTTGCTTGAATATGTGGACTACTAGTCAAAATTTGCAAAATAACAGTACTGTCCTTACTATCAGCCGAGAATGCTGCATGTGACATGAGTGAAGTTAAAGCTGTAACTTCTCTATCTTATTAAAAAAAACTTCAGGTGAAAACTCTGATTAACCAAAGCTACAATGTGCAGAAGAGATAAATATCCAAGGGCTCACGTGGCCTACATGTCCATGGCATATTGAAGATTGCAACTTGAAATGTAGGAGAAATAAATGGAAAAGCACATGAACAAAATCAAGAAAGAAACATAGACGTGATTGGTACCTGTGAAACTAATAGAAGGGAAAGGAGATAATAGAATTGATTCACGTGTCATGATCTTAATTTGATGAAGGGGAAGTGGAGGTGTAGATTTAATTATGAACAAAAACATTAAAATATATTTAAAGGAAAAAAATAAAATATATTAAAAGAATGATAATATGTTGAAGAGAACTTATGCATACATAAAAAACAATTCAGCGGTTGGTAATAGTGTATCTTTTTTTAAAAATCTTTATTTATTGATTAGCCCTTGGCCATATCGAAGTGCAGAGTTCCAGAAACAAATTACTAAAATTTGATAAAAGCAATTTAAAATGGAATTGGATAAAATACAATTTAAAATGAAATTGGAATAAAATACGATTTAAAATGAAATTGGAATAAAATACAATAATTTGAGATATAAAATATGATAAAATTATATTTCGGTATCACCCCTGCAATCTACCCCAATCAGTCTCACATATGCAGATCTCAGCCGAACCATTTTGCTTAAGTACTGTGCTGTGTTAAATGTTATTTTCAGATTCTGGCCGCACATAAAGTAAATTGTTTTGATATGGGGATCCCAATGGATCATTCGTTTGGTATATAGACCAAGGTACCTGTCTCTCACCCTCTTATACAGGCAACAATCAAATAGGATGTGAGCCAGGTCTTCTACCTCTGCCGCTCCACAAATGCAGAGACGTTCATTGTAGGGTATAGAATGGAATCTTCCATATCTGACCATTGTGTCGAGCTGTTCGAATCTCGCTCGTGTAAATATCTCCCTAAGATGTTTTGGCAGTTGTAACTTCAAATAGCTGTCTATTTGAAAAGTACATTTGTATTTGCTCAGCCATTTCAAATTACCCACCTTACTAAGGATAGCTATATCATTTTGTGTTTCTATATCCTTAATTCTTTGGACAGCTCTTTTTTTAAATCGCTCTGTTACGCAAGAGACAGGAAGGCCACAACTTCTTACAAAATTTGTTAATTTGGTGATCCAGGAGATTTGTGATTGTGATTTTATTTGCTCTAATAAACATAACTTGGGGAGTCTATCAGTCTCCAGTTCATTGACTTTGTGCCAGTAGTTATACCGTATGCTCTAATTTTGGATAGTGCATGAATTGTATGAATTCCCAATTCAGCTCTAACTGCTGCAGCAGATGTTCTTAGATCTACCCCCAAAATACATCTCAAATGCTGGGACTGTGTTTGTTCTAGTACTGTGGTTGAGTATAGACCCCAAACTTCTCCATACAAGAGCATAGGGGTAACCTTAGCTTTATATACTTTAATTAATGGGGCTAGGGACCCTGGATAACTATGATTCTTTAGTTTAAGCAGTAAATTCAAATGAGCTTTTGCTCTAAGTGTACTCCATTGATGATGGCAAGCCCAAGATCCAGTCTTGGAAAAAGTTACGCCTAAATATACAAAGGTGTTAACCTGTTCAATTGGTTAATTGTCTAATTGCTATCTATGTCTCTGATGATGTTTTCCAAACACCATGATTTTTTATTTAGATTTACTAATGGTTAGGGAGTTATCCTGGCAATAAGAGCTGAATCTTCTTAATAGCCTACGTAATCCTACTTGTGAATACGATAATCAAATCATATCATCAGAATAGAGCAAGCTGTTACAGTATGTATTTAGGATCATCGATGTACATACAGTATGTACCATGGTAATAGTGTATATTGCATTCCAGTGAATGGTGATAACAGAAGTAACAGAGATGAGTTTTGGGGGGGGGATTACTTAAGTGAGATAAATAGATGGGTGGGAATGACAAGAGAATTCATAAAAATGTGGCTAGGTTTTTGGTCACCAAATTATAACAAATTATAACAGATGAATTTCTGCTTAGAAAAAGATCTATTTCAAACTTATGATTTAATCATGTCCATTGATAAGTATACATGGCAAACATGTACGATTGAAAGACCTGAGGAACTAGGTTAGGGACAGATTGTGTTATGAAAATATATCTACGTGGTGCTAGGAGTTGATAACAATTTGATGCTGCATAATCAACCAGTCAAATGTCTCGCTTAATGAATAGTACAGTATTGATGCGAGAATAAGACAAGTTTGTGTGTGATGTTCTTTTCCTCTGCTTAACAAATAATGACCTCTGTATAAAGAATTCTTGCTGTGACATTAGGGGTATGTTGCGAATATACTGTATATATAAGCTTTTAAATGCAGATGATGCTATGCTATTGCTAATAATACAAATTCTTTGCAGTAAATGTAAGGCAGATTGGATAATGCAATGACAGCATATATCTGAAAATTAATATACAGTAATTAATCCAAAGACTAATAATTTTCAATATAGAAAATTGAATTATTTGATGATGTACATAAATAACCAAAATAATGTGGGGGTTTTTTTGTGTGTATTTGGATGGAATGGCTGTATGCTTCTGCCCACTTTGTTAGATAGTACTGAAAGTTGGCTACGTTAGAAGACACATAAAAGTAAATAGCTATGGAACAGCCTATCCCCACATAGCAGAGGAAGCCAAGGAAGACATACGTCTGTGTATTTTCTCAGGAGTTTAAAAGTTCAGTATTACTGATCTTCAATAGTAGAATATTCCTTCAATTGTACATTTTAAAAGCAATGATGTGGACAGTCTCTCCTCTGGCAATACTATCTCCAGCCCATATCAACCTTTTAAGAAAAAGCTATTAAAAGCCTGTGTATAATCAAGGGTGCTGTTGGATGTTTGAAAACCTCTAAAGTTAGATTTTCTTAGCATGTTGAACTGTATTTTCCTACTGAATCATCCTTGCAAAAGAACTAGCCAAGGTTGGTGTTAATGGTTTCCTTTGTGACATTGATTACATACAGTTAATATGATTATTTCTCCATATTTCTTAATGTTCCCTTTTTCTTGCACTAAAATTGATGATTTGGCAGCAACCTTTGGAAGGACGGTGGGAGTTGTTTCTGAAGCTTTGACAGGGGCTGCATATGGTCTGGGCCTTAAACTGTGAAATCTAGACATACGAGAAATGGGGAGGATTTTTTTTTTTCCTAAAGAGGGAAAGGCACTTCCTCAGCATAATGAACTCTTGGGGACTTTGTAGAGCCTAGGAGAAATTTGACAACACAGGAAATAAAGTTTATCGGAAATTACAGATATTCATAAACTTTCAAGCAGCAAATTCATCAGCTTGGAAGCATGGCTCTGGAGGATTGCTGCCTTAACATACAGCTGCAAAAGCAAGATGCATATGGAATTCATGAATTGAGAATGTTTTTAGGAATCATACAATAAGCCCATGTGGATATTTAGTTCAACTGCTGAACAGTAAATATGCCATTGAAGGACAAAATACAGGTAGTGCTCAATTTATGACCACAACTGAGCCCAACATTTTTGTTGCTAAGCAAGAGAGTTAAGTGACTTTTGTTCCATTTTATGACTTTTGTTGCCACAGTTGTTAAGTGAATCATGCAATTCTTTAGTAGCACGGTTGTTAAGTGAATCTGGCTTCCATTTTAAAACATACTGGTTGAAATATGTTTTATGTAAGTCAACTTAATTAGTTAGTTGCTAAGAAAAAATTAATCTGAAAGGTGACATTTAATTTTTAAACAAAGCTAGCAATTGAGGCTGTTAGAACTGCATTGTGTCTAGCATTTGTAGATTTCCCTGACAATCTTATGCCGTACGTAAATAAATAAATAAAAATTTAAATTAGTAAGTAACCATGACAATTACGCTTGTGTTTGCTCATTTGCTGATCTCACAAGATTTCATCTTCATGCCATAGATATTGATGAATGTGCCACTGGCAGAGTAGTTTGCTCTTTCAATCGAAGATGTATCAACACATTTGGAAGTTTTTATTGCAAATGCCAGATTGGATATGAACTGAAACACCTGAATGGCAGATATGACTGTGTAGGTAAGGATTAAATTTGCTTCTGCCTATATTATGGGAAGACTGATACATCTTTAACTGATGCCAGAAGTCCCTTCAGAATTTGATTTTATTCAGAATTTTGTTTTGGGATTTTCCTAGTTATGTAATAACTGATGACAATAAAAAGTAAAACTACAGAAGGAACTTCCATTTAAGGAGGGCTGTACATGTTTCAAAAATGATTTTATAAATATGGCTTGGAAGATGCATAAGCAAAACAGATACATCATTTTTCTGGCTTCCAAACAAACCTGAATACAAACATGGTAGTTTTAATGAGTTGCATTAAAATAGTCTGTTTCAATGCAACAACATCATGTTCCAAATCATACACAATGCTGCAACTGCTGTGCTTCTGACTAGAGGTGTTAGCCACACAATATTCCCACTTCCCTGGGGAAAATAGACCTCTTTGTTGTAATCAGAGGTAGAAAATGCCAAAATTACAAGGGAAATTTCAGTTATCCATAGGCTTGATGAGTTAAAGCTCTCTTCTACATAATGGAGAAACACTTGCCACATTCTGAATCATAATGCATTGAGTAACTGAAGTCTACAAGATAGTAAGATGTCCAGCAGTTGTTCAACAAATACGTTTAAAAATAGCTGCAAATTATTTCTCCTAACAAAAATATATTCTGATAAGTGAACTTGGATTTTGCTATGATATTTAGCAGTTGTTGGGATTTTTTTTAAAAAATGGTTTCCCCACATCTTGTAGAAAACTTACTTAAACAGATGTTTCTATGAATTACTATCATTGTCCTTAAATCAAGGTTCACATTGTGTATTTTTCTCCTGCCTATGGAATAGTGGGCTCAATGTTTTCCACTCTGAATGAGATAAATGCTTGGCACCTGTCCCTCATTACTGTAAGAGTCTGGGCCAGGAATAGTCATAGGTCATGATAAAAAAAAAAGGCACAAAGTACAGTAAGTACAGATAATCCCCCAGGTACAAAGGTTCATTTAGCAAATTTTCACAAGAATGAATTTATTCAGAAAGGGTACTTATGTTAGAAATTCAAAACTGCGATCAAAAAGAGGCCTTTGTAGCAGGGGTGAAATGCTCCCGGTTCACTCGTGCCTGTCGGTCGCCATAGAGCCGGTCGGCAAGGTAGCACGAGGCTCTGCCCACCCGCCCGGACGCCGCCATTTGGGTTCTTTTACCCTCTGCGCATGCGCAAAGCGTTCTGTGCATGCACAGAGGGTAAAAGAACCCAAACGCCGGCGGGCGGGTGGGCGGAGCCTTGCGCTACCTTGGTGACCGGCTCTACGGCGACCAACAGGCACGAGCAAACCGGGAGCATTTCACCCCTGCTTTGTAGGCATGTGACTTGGATTCAGTTACTGCTGCAGCGGCAGCTGGCATTTTTTTTTGTCCCTGGTCACATGGCCAAGATCTGGTGATTTTGTAGCTGGCTCGGCACTGAGTTTCTTTTAGTTTTTGGTGGGTTTTTTGGTGCTGTATGGGCTTGAGGAATAGTGCTAGAATTGAGTGCTAGAATTGCTTCTGTAAGTATTTTAAAATATTCTTTTTTTGTTATTCTATAGTACTGTACTATTTGTTTGTAAGCACTTTGGGAACTGCTCTGCTTTTTAAGTACTATACAGTAGAACCTGTGGTCACGAACGCTTCTGAGCACGACCAAATCGGGTTCCAACCCAAAAATTCACAAATTATTTTTTTTGCAGCCGATTTCCCCTTCCGCGCCATTTTTTTTGTAAGCGCCAAATTTCCAAAATTAGGTTCGGGTCACGACCAAATCGGTCTGCGACCAAAGTTATGGAACGAATTATGGTCATGACCAGAGGTTCTACTGTACTTTGCAAACTATTGTGTTTGTAAGTACAGTACCATATTTTTTGGTGTATAAGATGCACTCCCCCTCCCCCAAAAGTGGGTGGAAACGTCTGTGTGTCTTATAGAGCGAATGTTGCTGAAGCCCCACCTGCCGGCCCCCACCCTTTGGCCTCTGCCTCCCAGCAATTTGCCTCCTTGCAGCAAACAGCCTGGTCAGCTTCAGCACAGCCTGATTTAGCACGAGCAGCTGATTGGCGGTTGGATCTGCCTCCCAGAATACTGCCGATCAGCTGTTCCAGGCTGTGGGGATCACCACCGCCCATCGCCGCCGCCCATCGCCGCCTCTGTGTGCCCCATTTTCGGCCTCCACACGTCCCATTTTTGGCCTCCATGCGCCTCGTTTTTGGCCTCCACGCCAGGTCTCATTTTTGGCCTGTTCCAGGCAGGGTTAGGTGGCAGTGATCCCCACCACCTGGGCCGAAAATGGGATGCACGGAGGCCGAAAATGGGACACGCGGAGGCCGAAAATGGGGCACGCGGAGGCCAAAAACGGGATGCGCGGAGGCTGAAAATGGGGTGCATGGAGGTGGCGATAGGTGGCAGTGGCGATGAGCGGCAACAGCGGTGATGAGTGGCGGCGATCCCCGCAGCCTGGAACAGCTGATTGGCGGTATTCCGAGAGGCCAATCCAACTGCCAATCAGCTGCTTGTGCTAAATCAGGCTGTGCTGAAGCTGACCAGGCTGTTTGCTGTTTGCTGCAAGGAGGCAAATTGCTGGGAGGCAGAGGCAGAATTTTTTTTCTTGTTTTCCTCCCCAAAAGCTAGGTGCATCTTATAGCCCGAAGCGTCTTATAGTCTGAAAAATACGGTACTTTGCAAAGATAAAGTTTGTTTGCATTTGCCTTGAAACTGCTTGTAGAAATGCTAGCCAGCATCTACACAAAGCATTCTATAACATTGTGTTTTCTTGCTTTTATTTTGGAGATTAGTGTATATTATTGTAGTTCGTAGGTTTTAAATTTAAATTGCCTCCAGAGGTTGTGGATGCCCCCTCAGTGGAAGCTTTTAAGAAGAGACTGGATAGGCATTTATCAGAAATACTTTCTTGTGAGAGCAGTGTGTTAGACTAGATGATCTCAAGGTCCCTTCCATCTCTGTTACTGTTGCAAGCCAAGAGTTCTGTAAAACCCCTTCCCCATCTCCCTCTGGGTGCCTGGCTGGAGACGCTTAAGGTAATTAGTGGCAAGTGTTTTTTTTTAAAACAACTGCAATCGGAGAGTTCTGTAAATTAACCCCCACCCACCCACTAAATTGCTTGGAGGCAATTTAGTTCCTCAGCGGGAAAGCCTCTCAGTTCAGTTAAGGATGGCAGCGATCAATTAACGAATCAGAGGAAATAGTAAGTCAGATCTTGGTTCATTTAATGAGCCATTTGATTCAATTAATGAATTTGATTTTAAAAATTTGTAAAATTGAGTCTGATTCATTTGATGAATTATTTGACTTATGAACCTAATGGGCAGGCTCCATTAGGTTCGTACCTCCAGGACTACCTGTATACAGTAGGTGGGAAAAGTGCACCTAAATATTTATGAAAATGGCTTTCAGGTTTTTTTTAGACCAATGTAGAAATAGTATAAATCATGTTAGTACTGGAAGAGCAAAATATCTATGACACTTATTCATCTTTAAAATGCAGTGGCGATTATAATCTGTAAAAAGCTATTACGTGTACATGTTATTTGTAGGCTTCTCATAGGCACCTTCATAACTACTCCAAGGAAGTTTGTACTT
This sequence comes from Thermophis baileyi, assembly GCA_003457575.1. NCBI lineage: Eukaryota > Metazoa > Chordata > Lepidosauria > Squamata > Dipsadidae > Thermophis > Thermophis baileyi. The sequence goes on from QLTV01002840.1 coordinate 2,116,625, forward strand.
CCTGAGCACTAAATGAGGAAAACTATAGAAAGATAAGGACTAGTATTTTATTAAAGGAGAAGTTAACAGTAACAATAACCAACATTTCATATCTGTATGCAAGAATTAGCTGTATCTTTTCACAGTGTAAGGAAACTGCTTTATTTTCAATTTCCAACTTCAGTAATACATTTTACTTAACATTTCCCTTTTTAGATATAAATGAATGTATAGCAAGTACACCAAAATGTAACTTACATGCAGAATGCCTGAACATTCAAGGTTCCTTCAAGTGTAAATGTAAACTGGGCTATAGAGGCAATGGTTTTGAATGCTCAGGTAAGTTGAAGAACAGTAGTATAATATATATATATAGTCTCATTCCAATATTTTTCACAGATTTTAAAAAATCTAGGCATTTTCAGAATGTGTCTTTTCAGATGAAGGGTATTCTACTCTTCTTTTATGTTTAAAACAGTAGGCTAGAGCCCATACAAAGACATTAAAGGAATCAGCTCAAGCAAAATGAGCTGGCTGTTGTTTTTTGGTTTTGTTTTTTTTTTTTACATTTTTTGAGCTGCAAAATTAAGAGGACAACACTGGGATCAGGTTTTCCTTTACTGAAAGAGTAAACTGCTTGTTTAGATTATTCTATTTGCATTACTTCTCTCCTTTGGTTCCTATTGGGGCCATAAGCCATCAGGTCTTTTGAAGGCATGAAACTTGAGCCTCAAGGTGATTGCCTCCCCAGCCTTCACCAACAAATCCCTGACTTCTTTTATATTGCCTATGAAATATAAAAAGCAAAGTTCAATCATTGGGAAAGTGTTTTTTCCCATTTCTTCTTCAGGGGATTACTAGAAATGCAATCCCCTTGTGGTTATATAATCTTGCAAGTTTTGCACAACAACTCAATAGAGAAATTCCTGGGAAGGCAATTGCTGTCTTTGAAATTGATATGACCCCACCCCCAGCCTGGGACTTCGTTAAAAAGCTTGTCTATTGCTAATTAATTTTAGTAAATTGCAGCTCTGCTCAGTTATTTGGATTACTGTATCATATATGCAAGAAAAAGAGAGGACTACAAAGCACTATGAAACGGTATTAAGTGCTATTGCTATTGCTAAAAAAGGAAAACAAGGAATAGATCTGCAAAAAATAAAAATAGCCTAGAGCAATTATCTTGGGTACATTTTATACTAGAGAGGGTTATCTACAAAGTTGTTTAGAAATGGCCCTGATTTCCTGCTAGGTGCTATATTTTCCTTTGTCTTACAATTGGCTAGCACTGTATAAGGAACTTGGTTTGGGGTTCAATCTCAGGTCTATATGGAGATATTCTGCTTCACTGGTCAAACATCATTTGTGAACTTGTTTATTAAAGCACTGGAGATTTAGCTTCTTGATTGCTAAGAACAGATTTGTTGCAAATTAGGATTTCCTGTTAACTTCTTCTCATCATATCCTGAGTAGAGATTCAGTGAACTGTGTCTGTTAAATTACAGTATGTTTTCTTATAACATCTCTCTCTGAGAAAAAAGAATTCAAGTGGACTAAACATTAACATTATATTGTCATATACTGTAGACATCTGGATAAAAGTAATTTGAACATATTATCCATAGGATGGAGATATGTGTGATTTCTGGAGGAAAAGAATTTTAAGTAATTATTAACATAACATTGGCATGTAGACTTTGGATAAAAGAAATTTGAACGTATTATTCATAAGATGGACAGATGCATTTGTTTTTATTCAGGTTTTCTCTTGCTAAAAACTGTAGCTAAAGCTTCATACAATGAATACAGTATTACTAATAAGTAATATTGAATCCGTACTACTACTAATATTGAAAGTGAAATGCGTTCATTGGAAAGCCATGCTATTGTTTCTCTCATATTAAATTTTGAATATATTAGATTTTTAAAAAAACATAGAAGTATATGCTCATTTTGATTTTATATGGGTAATGAATATGTTCCTTCATAGTTACAATTTAAGTCAAAAGAAGAACATAAGAAATATTCAAAAATAAGTTACAGAAAACACTACCATCTCTGTCTTCTTTTTTCATCTATATTTGAACTACAGACATCAGGATTTCGGAGAAATTGAGGTGTCCCAATGTCAGATTGTTCCAAATTCAACATGGAATGGTTTTACTATGTTTATGATAATTTGGACACATTTTGTTATTTCTTTTTCCCTAGTTGCTCATGAAAATTCAGTGAAAGCAATTCACAGAATGTCTGGCATTACCAAAGAGAAATTCAAGAAACTGCTTCTTCACAAGAAAAGTGCAAAAAAGCATGACGACATAAAACATACAATCCCAGCATCTAAAGCTCATGTGAGTCCTTTAGACTATGAAGATGACTTGTATCCGGAGGGTGCCTTCAGTAAATGGGGGGAAAGCACTGAAGACATCAGAAAAGACAGAAAAACAATAGAACAAGAAAGTGTTGAAGAAGGAGAAATTGAACACCTCAAAAACCAGACTGTCCATGAAAAGAAACTCAGGGGAGATGTATTTTGTAAGTGTCACTTCCCCCACACCCCAAATCCATATGTTTATGGCAGTTTTTTATAGCCCTCGTCCAATAAATTAAAGGCAAAGGACTTTAAACGTAAAGTTGGTATATAGATCCTACCAAATAAGGCAACACAATATTATGCCTTTATTATATATTATATTCTTTAAATCTCATATAAGTTAGTATTCTGTACTCTAGAGCAGGGGTCCCCAACGCCCGGTCTGTGGATGGTACCGGTCTGTGGCCAGTTGGGAACCAGGCTGAGCAAGCAGCGGGTGAGCATGTGAAGCTTCATTTGTGCATGTATGGGATTAGGTTGTATGCATGAAACCATCCTCTACCCCCCCCCCCCGCCTCCATTGCCAGTCCGTGGAGCCAGAAAGATTGGGGACTGCTGCTCTAGAGCATTTCTCATATCCTGAGACCAGGGGTGGGTTCTAATTTTTTTTTACTACCGGTTCTGTGGGTGTGGCTTATTTTGTGGGCGTGGCTTGGTGGTCATGTGACTGGGTGGGAGTGGTTTCGCAATCATGTGACTGGGTGGGAGTGGCTTTGCGGTCATGTGACTGGGTGGGGGTTGCTGGGTGATCATGTTACTGGGTGGTCATGTGACTGGGTGGGCATGGCCAACTTGACGTCACTCACGTCAAGGGTTAGGGTGCCTGGCCTCTCTTCGCCTCAAAGGCCTGAACAAGATACAATTTCCCTGTCTATTTACTACTACTGAACATCCAAAATATACTATTTAATCCTATGTATATATGCCATATGTGTACATACATATTACACACAGGCACACAAAAATATACATTATCTACTATACTGTATATACTGTATGTGTACACACACACACACACACACTCTTCTAAAACTATACACATTCAACCTCACATACTACATTTGGAAAAACACACCCAGAGTCCACCTTCTCC
>QLTV01002840.1:2120727-2138307 GCA_003457575.1 Thermophis baileyi
CGCCCCCCCTCATGCCCCATTTTGGGCCTAGCAAGCCTCCCTGCCGCCCCCTGGGAGCCAAAACGGGGCACAGGGAGGGCACCGCACACCCTCACACCCCATTTTGGGCCTAGCAAGCCTCCCTACAGCCCCCTGGGAGCCAAAACAGTGCACGTGGGGACCCTGGAAGCAGGGGTGGGTTCTAACTTACCTAGCTGCCGGTTCGCTTCCTCCCATGCTGCATGGCAAAAAAAAAAACAAAGCCGAAAAAAAGATGGCGACCGCATGCACAGTGCCAGAACTCGGCTTCTGCGCATGCTCAGAAGGGGGAAAAAAACCCAATTTTTTTTTTAAAAGATGGCAGCGCCCACGGACCGGCACCGACCGATCCAGTTTGGTGACGTCATCATGATGTCACCAGCCGGTCGCTACCGGTTTCGGGCGAACTGGTCCGAACCGGGAGGAACCCACCCCTGCCTGAGACTATAGCTATAATAGCCATTATGGTAGCTGGGTATTAAATGATGATCAGTCTGAAATGAAACTTTGCAGACAGCTGCAGGAAAGGTGGGGAGAGAGAGCACAACCACAAAGTTCCTCTATACTTATTCCCATAATGCCAATATATTATTTTTGTCTCAATACACCCATTGGTTTTCCATGTCCCTTATGGCAATTGCCAGAAGTATGTGAATGGACTTTGATGGCTGCTTCAACAAAGCTGAGAACAGAGCATATGTTATAGTGACCATGACCTCAGAGGAAATATATTCACAGCAAAAGGAACAAAGTAGCTTTTTAAAAATGAATGTTAATATTTAGCTACCCACAAAGAAACAGTGGGTGTGCAGTAACAATCTGACCTAAGTCTCAGATGCTGGATGTACTGCTAAAGATGAAGGCAGATCAGAGCATCTTGTTAGTTGTTTTCTTTTTTAAAGGAGATTGATGTATACATAACCTGGCTTTGCTAAGGCTCATGACTTTGTATCTCTGCCAGATATGTTCTAGGATTTCTTCCTTATATGGGTCAAACTGTCTTTGAACCAGAGGATTATAACCACACATGAGATAGGCGGCTATATAAATGGAATAAACAAATATATATGAATAAACCCCTTCTAGCCAGTCAATAGGAGAGAAAAACAGAAAAAAAGAAAATTTCTCATTTTCTTAAATAAAACTTGTACTGAAAAACAGGCTGTGTAAAATAGTAATTGATACAGTTTAAATGAGGTTTGGATGAGATCTTTTGCCCTAGCCAAAGGGCAAGTTTGGTCTGTATGTTCTTTGCCAATAATTATTTTACTGTTTCTGTATCATATTCCATCGAAGTGTTTAATTTTTATTTATTTACCTGGACAAACTGTTAGTGAGTAATTTGATCAAATCTTTAACAGATCCTGCCTTAAAGATTTATTTTGTGTGGTATTTAACATTCCAGTGTCAGGGTCCCTCAGATCTCATTCCAAAATTATGTTCTGAGGTAATTTTGATGCTGAGAATTTAACAAAAATCAGGCAACAGAAACCAGTTAAATAGAAAATGAATCGCCATCCACGATAGTTCATGGAAACTGATACCAGGGCTGTGCTGCCAATTTGTTAACAAGAGATTCATCAGTCACAGATGTTGGGAGCATAGAGAAAATATTTATCTGGTGGTCTGCAAAAAAAACAAAGGCGTCTTCTTTGTCCTGCTTTCTCTTTCGTGCTGGTCATCTGGAAAAAAATGTTTAAGAGAGATGAACGTGATTAATGCCACCAGATAATGATGTGTGAGCCTGGCCTCTCAGGTTTTTTTTATTTGTTTAGTAAATTTATATGCTATCGTCTCATATACACGAGGTGGCTCACTATTAGAATAAAAAACAATTAATAATCAGAGTTTAAAATAACAAAAACAATATAAAAGTAGCAGCCAAAAACCTCACAACCACTCAAAAAAGCCATGAATGATATGGGCTCACCCATCCTACCAGAGTCCTAGGCTTAATGGGAAATCCAGGTTTTAGTGCCCTGTCACAGACCAGCATGGTCAGGGCAAGTCTAATTTCTGAGGAGATGATACTCCATTGAATGTGCAGAAAAGGTTTTCTTCCTGGGTCCTGACACTGTCGCATTAACTGAACCTGGAGCATACCTGTTCTGTCAGACAGGATGGATAGACACACTGGAGAGATGGTCCCTTGAGTAATCTGGGCCTGACCCATGAAGGGACTTAAAGGTAACCACCAGCATCTTGAATTGCACTCAGAAGCATACTGATAGCCAGTGTAGCTTGTGGAGCACCATCTCATTGACTGAGATGGGCGGCCATAGAAATCAAACAAATAATATAAAAATAAAATAAAATAAATAATAAAATAATAATAAAATAAAATAATAAAATAAAATAAAATAAAATAAAATAAAATTATTAATACTATTATAATTCCATGTTTACCTATTTTAAAGATGTGGATGTACATCCTGCTCATCTTGAATTGCACTCAGAAGCATACTGATAGCCAGTGTAGCTTGTGGAGCACCATCTCATTGACTGAGATGGGCGGCCATAGAAATCAAACAAATAATATAAAAATAAAATAAAATAAATAATAAAATAATAATAAAATAAAATAATAAAATAAAATAAAATAAAATAAAATAAAACTGCAGCTTCTGAATATTGTTCATGGGCAACACCATGTAGAGCACATTGCTGTAAACCATCTGGAAATGACTACGGCATGAATGCCTCCCACCCCAATCCCCAAAGTTGGTTTAAAAGGATACCATGATTGATGGTGCTTGTGATGACTCCCCTGGACGATTCCCCAGATACCGCTCTAGATGTTAGCTCGGGAGGATGAACCAGTTCCTGGCATGTCAGGAGCTGAGTTGATTGATGGCTCTGAGCAGCCATCTGTGAGGAATTTGGTTGAAGCTCCAGGTGGGGAAAGTATGCAGCTGCAGCCAGTCAGAGGGGAAGAGGAGGAACTGCCTTCTGCTCCTGATCCAAGAACACATAGGGCAGAGAAAAGGCAAGAACAGAGAAGGTCAGCCAGACTACTCATGAGAAAGCCTCACTCTTCTTGATGGGATGCACCAATTTAGCACAGCAGACAGATGGAGGTGATGCTGGGAACAATGTGTTTGTTTCCTAACTGTTTTCTGGTCGTTGTGATTCCTGCCTTGCTTTGGATTGATGCCATGCCTTGACTTGGATCGTGCTTTAGAAACTCTGGACTTTTCTTGCCTCATGAATTCTCTTGTGTTGTGGATTTTAGTTTGCCTGATGGATTTATTTTGATTGTGAAACTTTCAAGTGCCTTGTGGACTCTTTGGCCGTTGCTCTGTGGTCTAGCATTGGTCTGCTCATGGCTGAACTTAATTGGGACAATTCTGGGTTTTTTTGGTGAAGGGAATTGCTGGGGAATATTAATAAACTCACTAAACCACAGTTAAGTGCATGTGTGAGTAAGAGGACATCACAGTACTAAAAGCCACTGAGAGGTCAAGAAAAGCAAGGTCAGATGCACCACACCTGTTCCACTCCCTTCAGAGCTCGTCCAAGAGTTGGAAGGGAAGGTTGGAAATTGGAAGAAAAATGTCTAGTACCATGTGTCCAACAATGGCCTCTTGTAATGGCAAGGCTGAAACTTCTTGAGGATGAGGTGTACCACCACTTTCTTAACAGACATGGAACTAACCCTTTAAAGAGGAATTAATCATAGCCAAGACCCAATCCCATGTCACTTCTGGGTTGCCTTAGCCAACAGGGACAGACATACTTCTAATACAGAGACGGGCCTTGCTAACAGCCAACAGAACCTGCCTATTTCCTCAGGCCTACGAAGATCAAACTCTGCCTCAAATGTACCCCAGACTTGCATACCATAAAAGGTTTGAATATAAGCTTTGCAGATCTGACTTAGCTTCTTTGTCTGCAAAAATAACCAGGTCCTTCCATGGATCTCCCCTCTGCATCATCCTGCTATCCTCTATGGTTGCAATTTGTTAGCTCCAATAGGTAGACCAGACTAAGAAATCAACTCCACAGGATGATTAAATGACTTTTATTGAGATTGGCTATAATAAGAGAATCTTCCAAAGTTGATTGTGCTACACCTCTTCCTGTTTTTGGATCCATGCCCTCCATGATTTGGATTTTCTCTAAACACAACAAACTGAAAGCATAATTTGAGTATAACTTCATAACAATGATAATGATTGGCAGGCTCGTTTGATGAAAATCTATGACTGACTTGCACACTACACTTGTTTTCATTTTTAAAACCATGCTTTGTTAAATAATTTGCAGATAACTGAGTTGGTCCATTGCACAAAGCCATAAAGGTTTATTTACAATTGCACATACATTCTGTGATGAGTTTTCTTATATGCTTTTTCTGTAATTCTTCATAATGTGAAATTTTCTGTTGGATAGCGTGTGTATATGTGTGTGTTTGTTTAGCATTGATACTAATAATGTATGCTTTAATAAATTAGACAAAGAAGCTGCTGTTTTTGGTCCTCACATAGCATACAAAAAAATTCCAGGCTTAAAAGAAAACATACAAGGTGAGCAAATTTTAATTTAGGAGGTAAGTTTTGATCTGCTAAAGTTTGGTTTAACTTCATTAAAATTGCTTTAAATGATCTTGTCCTGTATCACATTTATCAGAGCTAATCTGATAAAGCCATTTAAGGATTAGCAAAATTTTATTTGGATACGTTTATAAAATTTATATGCTTTTAAAAACAAGCTTCTAGTCATTTTCAAGGCTTTCTTCAGTTTCATAATTATCACTTGGTTTGTAAGGTATCAGGTTGGTGACAACTGACTAAATCTTGTGCTTTCTTCAAGGCATACCACTGGTATATTTAATTCTAACTTTTTGTCTGTGTCATTTCACTTTTTACCTGTTGAACTTGCTATTAAAAATATTCCTGAAAATGTAAAATCAGTTTTGTTTTGTTTTGTTTTGTTTTATTTTGTTTTGTTTTGTTTTAAAAAAAGACTGCTTTTGAAAGCATATCCTACCTTTGGTTCTATGCATGTTATTCTATGCAAAACAAAAAACATAAAACTGAGCAAAAATATATTAAGCAAGCATCTATCTGAAATTGTGTTATTTCACATTGAGCTGGTGTGGAGGTGGACAAACTTAAAATAAAAGTTTTAAAAAATAATAAAATGCATGCATACTCTTTCATATTATTCATATTATGGTGCATGGCCTGAAGTTGTCATTGTGCAATCGATATATTCCTCTTTTTTTTTTTTTGCTTAGTTATAGTTAAAAAATATTTTGGGATTATAAGCAGCCCATTTCAAGACAATGCATTTTGTTTCCAAAATCCCTAGTAATAAAAGAATGAAGTAACCACACCAATGGCAGCATGATTTGACCTCATATGTCAAGTCCACCATCTTCGGCTTGGCACCCTGCTGGCACCCTGCCATCAAAGGACTAGGGGGCTGGAGGAGGGGAGGGAATCAAATGGGGAGCAATAAACCTGTATTCATTTTTGTGTGGGAATTCAGGAGGGGGATGACAGCTGGGGGGGGGAAATCAGATCACCATGGGATCAGTTTGTGTCAAGGCGTCTTCAAGGCCGTTTGCCCTGAGTGTGGAAAGTTAGCAGCCGAAACACCCCAGTGATCCCAAAAAGTCCAGGCTGTATCGCATTGGCTGGGTTTGGACTGGTCATGGGGGGAGGGACAAGATTGAAGGAAATAGTTTTGTCATTTTGTGCGGGAAACTCAGATTCCGCCTGATTTTACTGCAACCAGCATCTCTTAGTAAAAGTATCTTTACTTCAACCAAATGGAGTCCAGGGTTTTTCTTCCGTAAGGGATCAGACTGGGGCTTGCTAAAATAAAGAAATCTGAGTTACATGAAACATCATGAGATGATTGCTTCTTATGCAACAATATACTTTTATTTGGGGTGTATAGCATTTGTTATATTGTAACAAATTGTAGGTAAAATTCTTTGGTTATATTTTAAATTAAGTTTTATTGTTGCAGTTGTAGATTAATTTTTCTTACCTTTCTGTCTCTGAACGTCAATCACTGTTTCTGGACATCACAGTTGTAGACTGCAGCTTTGGTCGAGGTTCTTGTGCTTGGCAACAAGATGCAGATGACGACTTTGACTGGAATCCTGCAGATCATGAGTTTGGTAATTAATTATGTCCTGATTTAATGAAGTTCTATTCATTAGCAGGAAAATAAACCAGCTTTTATTCATAGGGTTGGAGGTTTATTATCAAAACTTGGCACCATATTGAGTCTTTCTCTGGAACGATTTCTAACTTATGAGGGAGCCCCTTGACCTACAGCATATTTCAGATAAGAACATTCATCTAATCCAAACAGCTCTCCAGAGTGACGAACAGAATCTTTCAGTTCCTTGCTTTCTGATCTTATTTAACTGGAGATATCTGAGGTTGAATCTGATTTTTTTTTTCCTTAAACAGCTGTGGCCTTTTACTTTTGGGGAAGTAACCATAGCATTCAGGATGAAACAAATGTCGCATGTTTCCCCTTGTTGTAATTTTCCTTCTGTGTGTTTTTAGGTGATGGATATTACATGACAGTTCCAGCCTTCATAGGTCACAAGAGAGATGTTGGGCGTATGAAACTTCTTCTTACCTATCTGGAGCCAAAGAGCATTTATTGTTTGATTTTTAGTTATCGACTTGCAGGAGAAAGGGTGGGAAAACTACAAGTATTCCTAGGCAACACTACTAGCAGTCCTTCCTGGGAACAGAGTATGGGAAATGATGAACGATGGAGGATTGGACAGATTGAAGTGCATACAGGGGCTGAAACAGCTATGAATGTAAGCTAAAGTTTAAAAAAAAACCCCAGCTCTTGTCAGGGTTTTGCCTTATGTATAGAGTGCAACAGGACTGGGTGTGTCAAATAAGTTGCATACTATAAATGATCACTTATAACTATTTGTATTTTGGTTTGCTATTCCTTAAAAGCTGAAAACAGTTATTCACAAAATAGCAAAAAACAATTGGAAAACAACCTTCAGCAGGAAGATTGACTAAATCAATTGCTACAAGAACAGAAAATAAATGTGAAATATAATATGAGTAAATTGTTAATATTCATTATTTTGTGAGTGCTTTAGATGTGTGTTTTCTAAAATTTCATTATGAATTATTGTTAATGTAATCCAAATATTTAACTTGTGAAAATCCAAATATTTAACTTCTTCATGACTGAGACGAAAACCAATCAGAAGATTGAAGACATTCAAGTGTTGGACAAACTTCAGTTGTTATTCAGGGATACTTACAGTTGTATGAGATAATCATTTTTTTTCTTTTTTATTGTTAGATAGGCAAACTAGTTCACACAGGTTGTGGTATGCTTTTGAAATGCCTTAACACAGTATTGGAAACATTCCTACATGACAGCAGATTATTGTTTCAAGAAAAGAACAACAGTTTGTAGCAGTTGCCTATCTGGCTATCCCACATAATTGCAGTATCTGAATCTCAGAAGTACTGCAGCCATCATGGATAGCCTTGTGAAAATTGTGGAATTTCTTCCCCCTCCTTTAGCAGAAGATAACAATCTAAAGTAGAGAAAGAGTGCATCCAAGCAACAGCTGCCAATAAACTTCCTTAGTATTTAAATTGAACATTTATTATTCTGTTATCACATAAAATAATTGTAGCTGAATATGTAGGATTTAGATTCTTATAACGAATTAATAATGATGCAAAAGATAGCAAAATTCTATGTCTTCTATTTTATCTCATCCCTTATATAGATAGCATAATTTTATTAATCGTTATTTTCTTTCTTCCTTTTATCAGATCACTTTTGAGGCAGAACGTGGAAAAGGTAAAACTGGAGAAACTGCAGTTGATGCCATTCTACTATTTTCTAATTTATGTTCTGAAGACCTCTTAATGTTGGATATCTGAACAGATTATTTTAATTTCTATTATATTATATATAATATTATTTTAAAATCTCAGACAGAGATTTTATAATGCCATAACCTAGATAAAATGTATATCTGGGAACTGCATCTTTAACTGTGATACAGATATTTAAAAAAAAATTGATAGATTTAAATGTTGCTGGTTAGTTTATTTGTACCTAAACATTTTACATTTTCCAGTACATGTAACTATACTATGTAACTTGTAATTGTGTTATACAAAAAAATGTCTAGTGGTTTTATAAGAGTAATTTTTGCATAAAATCCATTTAAGATAAATTTTGCTTTATTTGAATGTTCCCTATGTTTTCCTATAATATTGTGATGTTTTAGAACAGGGTGAACACTGTAAGGCCTTTGGCAAAGTACAACTTGACACTTATTTTATGGCCTTGGACCTTTTTTTAAACATAGTTGCTGAAACCTGATGGCATGGCTTCCTGACATTCTGAAGAGCAAATCATACAAAATATGTTAAAAGTTCTAAAATAAATTTCTAACAACAATAAAAAAAAAGAGAAGGATCCTGCCTTCAAATAAAGTCTTGGTCCTGCTTACTGTATATATGTATGTGACTATCACATGACTGCTGATTTTGCAAACTTGTTTCACATAATATGGCTGTCTCAAAGAACATTAAATATGGCCACAACCATACAAGGCACACCTACTGCTGTCTTAGAGATTGCACCAGTTTATGGCAACTAAAAATGGCCTTACGCTGTGGATGTTTATTGCTGTCACTTAATGCAATAAATATGTATAGTACACAAGACACGTCTCTCAAAACATTTAGAAACTCACTGTTCAGGTACTTCATGTTTTTACTGACACTGGTACCAGTATATGTACAGTATACTCGTACATAAGCCCATCTGTGGATAAGATGACCCACAAATGTTTAACCAAAATACCATGAAAAGTGTGCCACCCACAGAGAAGCCAACCTGGATTTTTCATGGTATTTTGGTTAAATATTTGAGGGATTGTTTATCCACAGATGGGCTTAAGCAATATAGATAGTCCTTGATGTATGACAATAGGGACCAGAATTTCCATTGATAAGAAAGACAGTTGTTAATTGAGTCATGCTAAGTTTTACAATCTTTTATGCCATGGTTATTAAGCGAATCACTGTAATTGTTAAGTAAATGATGCAGTCATTAAGTGAGTATAGCTTCCCCCTTAACTTGCCTGTTGGAAGCCAGCTAGGAAGTTTGCAAATGGTGATCAAATGACCCTGGGATGCTGCAACCACCATAATACATGCCGGTTGCTAAGTGCCCAGATTTTGATCACATAACCATGAGAATGCTGCAACAGTCATAAATGTGAGGACTAATTGTAAGTCACATTTCAGTGCTCTTGTAACTTTGAGTAGTCACTAAATAAATGATTGTAAGCCATCAAGAACTACCTGAAGTATATACAGGAAATACAACTATTCTTTCAAAGTATTATATTTGTACTCACAGATAAGCCTATTCGGGAATATGCTAAATCCGATTTTTGGTGCATTTTGGCACCTAACTTTTTTGGCTTATCCATGAGTACATATGGTGATTATTGTATTAAATAAATGGGGAAATTATGCTTAGAAGCTAATAATATAATACTACTTTTCTGCTAGAAACATTAAACTCTCTGCTTTGGATAGTGCTTTTCTAAAATTTGTGAAAGTAGTATGCTCCTCTGGTGTGGTGTTTTGTTTTTTTTTTGCAAAGCCAGATACAACTATTAAATGCTACTTTGTGTATGTGTGTGCATATTTGTGTATATATACATTCACATAAATACTGTACATGCATACTATAAAGCAACATACCAAGATAATTTATCAAGGTTATGGTTCATGCTACAGGGAACATATGACGCTCCAATTTTTGATCATAATAGACTGAAACATATTTTTACCTTATGGAGTTCTCTCCCCCCCCCCCCACACAAAGCAACTGGTTCTACTTCTAGGCATATGGAGATGAGATTCACTGTGTATAAACTTTCTTTTTCAGTGAAGAAATAGCTCTGAGTACCCATTCTTATGATTTCTCACATATAGGCTCTGCCTCTGTTTGCCAAGAATTTATGTCCAACTTCAGAGTGTTTCCAGATTTTTGGATCAGGTTCAAAGTATTTTGGTATATCATGGCAGAAAAATATGCAACCCAAAACCCAGCTGGGAATTATATACATTTAAAAGTAGATATATATTTTTTATCAAAGGGCTTGAAAGCATAAAACAGTATACATATGTGTCTATGATGTATTTGGGAAATGGAAGATAGATTCTCTCTTTTATAAATGCACTTATTCATAATTTGATAATCTCGTATAATCTATATAGGGAAAAATATGACAAATTGTCTTCTAAAATGAAAATCCATTAAAGCTCTATTATTAAACATTGAAGTTTTCTTTTCGAAATATTTTTGTAAGTATTTATGATTCAGAGAACAATATGCAAACATTTTTCTGCTGTTAATTGATTTGTCTTTGGTAAGATGTCGGTCTTGAAACTTTAAATTTATGAAAAATTGGATTTGCCTTTATATGTTTAATATTACAAATGAATGTCAAATATCTACTAAGAGGCAAAACATATTACACATTACAATTATACAAGCTATTAATGATGAACTTTTATCAGACCTTGAGAAAACTTTAATGTAAGTTTGCAAATATCAGGTTTTAATTAGAAATAGATTCATAATGTATAAAGAGGACAATAACCTTTAAAAAAGTTTTTAAAAAGTTGCAAAAAGAGTCAAATTTGACATTTGTTTTCTCTGTAATGCATAGCATTGGAACATACATAAATACACTGAGTTCCTGCTTTTGAAATAAAAATTCAGTGTGTTGTGATCCCCAATTTCTTAGGCATATTTCAGGGGTCAGAATGAAGATGATCTATAAGATCGTGAGGAGACACATCCTCATTCAGCACCCTAACCTGTCTTCTTTTCCCACAGGCATCCTATTTTTGTTTACACTGTCCAAAGCCTTTTAGATATATTAAACCAAATCCCATAGTCCATAGTCAGTTTAGGTTGGGAAGACTCAGATTAATTTAAACCTTACTTAGGTATTAATCAGGACTTATTAACAAGCTGGGATATCATTATGAGAGAACAGCAACATCACTTCTGCATTGTTGCTAACATTCAGCAACCAAATTCACATACTGTATGGTGCTACCTTATGATTTGCTTTAAGGTTTATCAAATCACAACTGACTGCTTCATATCTCAGATGACACCATAAATCATGATTTAAGTGTGGGTTCTTACTACATTAATAGCCAAAACCAAATAAATCATTGCATTGCTCAACACAAATACTCTCTCCCAATCAAGTTTATCAAATCAAAGGCAAGGTGTCATCTCACAGTGGCTTTACTTAATGCTGTAACTTTGGAAATAATTATGAAATTAAAGAATTATAAGACAGCATGAAAGAGTTTTAATCTTGCTCTCAGTATGTTTAGCTTTCTGGTAGTTTTGTATAACCTATGAATTCATTAGCAGAAACATGGGTCCAATGCTATATCTTGTTACATAGTGCAGAAAGTACTTTCTTTTTATAGATGGGCTATTTTATATCTTATATAAATGTTGCACAAGAGGGGTATTAATTCAAATATATCCTACTTATGTCCACTCTTGTTTGTGGGGTAGAACTGTTATAGAAGTTATTGTAGACTAATCTACTTTTTGCATGATTGAAGCATGGGGGGTTAGTAAATGATTCTTCCTTCTTCACACTGAGCGTAAGTGTTTCATAGCCATCTGTTAGCAATCTTGCTGTTAATATTGTCTATGAAGGGCACATGCCAGCTAGACTCCTCCTGCCCACCTCTGTCACTGCTTTACTTGGGCAATGGTGTTTGACTGACATCCTGCTACAAATTACAGTCCAAGTGACAACTGATTGGCAGACAGCAGAAGACACAGACCAAAATGAGCAAAACAGTATTTGTGAGATTGGACTGAAGAAGAAAAATGGGCAACTTAAAACATCTGCTTGCTGCTTTTATATGGCATGTCCTTTTGTGTTATGTAAACCTTATCAGTGTGATTAATGTTCAGTGCATCAAGCAAGCCAGATAATTGAATTGGTTGAATAAATTTGAATAAATTTCATTAAGCATAAGTAGTCTGCGAATACAAGGATAGCAAGCACCAGGAGAGCAGATAAAACAGCACCAGTAGATAAAACATGCTAGGACCAGATAAAATCAGACAGGAAGGAAGTGGAAGACAGGAAGGAGTCATTTGAAGCACATTTTATGTGCTTAGTCTTCATTGTGCTGTGCTTGAGGATGGATTGTTGTATACTGCCCAGATTACTTCTTGTGAATTGATTAGCCATATGAATTTGATAAATAAGTAAAATATCCAGTTCCAATGTTCTTTGCTATTGTTTATATTTTTTGCACATTTTACATACATATCTGACTTTATTAATACATATTAGAGAAGGAGCTTGTTTTTGGATCAATGTAGTAGTTGCAAAATATATCCAATGCTACCCTCTTGTGGTCATTAGTAGGTTTCAGCTCTATCCTACTCTTATAATTCGGTATTATTAAGGAAGAAGAGATATCAAAAGATCATCAAAATGAATTTGAAATTAAAATTAAAATATTGGCTATATGAAACAACCCATATTTATTTTGTTCTGTGAAAAATGAGGCACTAGAATAGTTCGGTTGAAAATAAAATGTTGCCATGTATGCCTTTAAATGCGTATCTAATAAGGATTATGTGTTTTTTTAAAAATCCAGAAGAGGTGATTTGGCACACAAAGAAACACAGGCAGAGCATCAGACTTTTTTCTATAAGTTGACAGGTTTTGAAGATAGATTGTTGAAAGCCCCACTAGGCAGTCCAGACCACAAAATCAACTCCATGGAAAGACTAAAACTACTTTTATTACAGGTAGTTCAGTCCATTAATACTGCCACTGAAAGTGGCAGTTGAAACTGGGTATAAATTCTGGAGACCTACCGTAGATATGAATGCGTAGGGTAGCCAGCGGATTGGAGAAGTTATAAAAAAATCTTGGAAGTTCATATATTGTTGGTGAGAAAAACTACATAGACCTATTCATGTAGTTTAAAAGTTGCTCAACTAAAATGATATTTATTTAAAGAGTTTAAAAATATATCATTAAAGTGATTATTATACAAAGGCCTTCACTATGTTACATATAATACATAAAACATGTTGAAGATCCATTTACCCAGTGGTGAAATCCAATTTTTTTTCCCTACCGGTTCTGTGGGCGTGGCTTGGTGGGTGTGGTGTGGCTTGGTGGGCGTGGCTTGGTGGGCATGGCAGGGGAAGGATACTGCAAAATCCCCATTCCCTCCCCACTCCTGGGGGAAGGATACTGCAAAATCGCCATTCCCACCCCACTCTGGGGCCAGCCAGAGGTGGTATTTGCCGGTTCTCCAAACTACTCAAAATTTCCGCTACCGGTTCTCCAGAACCTGTCAGAACCTGCTGGATTTCACCCCTGCATTTACCCCAATGAAAATTAAAACTGAAGGTTATATGAAACCTGCACCAGCAGAAGGCAGCAGAAAGTGAAGACAAAATGCAAAGGCAGCAATATAAGCCATAACAAAATGTATAAGCATGTATGAATAATTAAAAAATATTGTGCAAAGTGTTCTTCAGAATAAGCCAGAGATAAGAGTTTCTTAAACTGAAATAGAAATAAAGATGCCAAAGCAAATTTCTAGGGAGGAAAACAATAGTTTATTAAAACAGCAAATACTGTACTTTTAAAATTATTTTATGTTGCATATTATTTTTACATTGACCCAAATGTATGTACATCTGGTGAACCCTTTAATATGCCTTGAAGCCTATGAATTGTTTCTTAGTCGCAATTCCATTAAATTATCTTGAATGTACTGCCAAATACACATACAGATTTGACTTCAGTGTGTTCTCATGTATATAAAGGGTAGCAAGTATTTTATTTTTCTTTCTTTAGTAAATTTGTATTTTTAATGTAAACCTCTTCTTGGGAGGCTGAATGATAGAGTATATTTCCTTTTCAACTCCAGTATATGATGGTAAACATTTTAATATTTCTAATTAACTGAAAAATAAATTATAAATTAGACTTCTTAGACCCAATGTTTATTAATTCAATTTTGTGGATTTACATAATGCATAGAATCCAATTGATCATAACACATGAATTTGCACAAGGCTAAAATGAAGTTGGCTACTTCATTGTAGACAATGTAGAGTGTTCCAGGTAACAGTCAATGGAACTAAGCAGCACTAAAATTAATTTGAATTATTTCTGAATATTTACTTTGCGCTGCTAGAATCCCACAACTACCGCAATCTCGAAGAAATTGCAAATAGCGTACCATACGGTATAGCCTTCTTCAGTCTCCAAATATAAAAACTTCAAGTCCCATACTTCTCAGCATTGGCTGTACTCTGGGAATTGTGGCAGCTTGTCCGCACCTCTAGAGGGCGCTGTAGTTAGGTCTGAGCCAGAGAGAGAAGCCGCTCGTTCGCAATGAGGGTATAGAGGCGCGCGCATCTTACGTTTTCTGATTGAAGGGCGGAGCCGCAGGCGAAGGGAGGCTGGAAGGGCGGAAGTCTTGATCCGGTCCTGTTGGGAGTCTGCAGGTGAGGAAGAAGCGATGCCGTAGTGGGGTTCATCTTGGGTGGGGAAGAAAGTGCCCCCTGAACCTTGGGTGACACCACAGGAGGCCGCCCTATCTTGTTACTTGGCTTCGGGAAAATCTTCTAAAAACAAATTATTTGTATACTTAGCAGGATACTGTTATGTAGTTTAGCCTGATAAACCTTAAGCCATACATGACAAAAATGTGGATATTAGCTGCAATAGCAGCAGCGTTTTCAAACGAAGAGCTCGTGTAAACTCTATGGAAATCGCATCAGGTGGATTTTCTTTTCTTTTTGGCAATACTTAATTTAGAAAAGCCATTTCTGTTGGGACCCCTTGTATCTGCATCTTCTGTCTCTCCTGTGTTTCAGGCTCAAGCCTGTATAGAAGTTGCACTCTGTATAGTAGAATTCCCCCCCCCCCGTTTCATATTTTCCTCGTTTTGTAAGTTCATGCTAAAAGTTAAGGATAATTATAAGCTGCCACTCCCAAACATCGTTAACTAAAACTTCCATCATTTCTAACTACCATGAGCAATGTTCACTGAAAGTGATGGGAATTGTAGCTCAAAGCTGAAGGCTGTTTTGTGTGTTGAGGATGAGCCACATTCATGCAATATGTAATACCTCAAACTGCTTTTTGGTTTGCTTGTTTGAGGCATCACGTTACAAATCCAGGCGTAGCTAAAACCAACTACTTGTGGCTTATTCATTAAACAGTGATTAGGAAAGCCATATTTTAGAGCATGCTTCTCAACCTTAGCCATTTTAAGATGTGTGGACTTCAACTTCCAAAATTCTCCCAGATATTCTGGGAGTTGAAGTCCATACATCTTAAAATGGCTAAGGTTGAGAAACACTATTTTAGAGGGATATGTAAGTTCTGACATATTTTCATGTGTGGTATAAAAGTAGAAGAGTCTAATCATTCAAGATGATGTGAAAAAAAATATAGCTCAGAGAGCTCTGTATTAGAGAAGAGCCTCATTTTATGCCTCCCAAAATTCTGATGGTGAGAAATGCAAATAACCTGCAGTGTAACTGTTCAGATATGCTTAGTATAGGTATAAAGAAAAAACAACTGGCCAAACCCAAGGGAAAAAATATAAAATTCTAATATTTTCCATATTGGATGTGTTTGGTACAATCCTACCAAGTGTGATCCAAGCTCTCCCTATCTCACAACTAAATTGTTCCCAACTATTGATTGTTCAAAAATATTAAATAACAGCTGCTTTAAAAAAAATTAAAAAGATAATCTGTTTTATGGTAAAAGTTGTAGGAAAATTGTAAAGTGTAAATAAATGTTTATACATAAATATTAGTGGTCCAATATTAGGAACTTTAGATTTCCTTTTCATTATTTCCAGCCCAACAGAACATTGGAACAAATTATATAAAGGCACTTTGCCCATTATCAGAAAAACGTGCAAAAAACAAAAGGAAAATGAACCAGATTTGTCTGGGGAGAGTAACCAGAAAAAGAAAAAAATACATTTTAATATATACATACACAGAGAGAGGGGGGGAGGGGGGCAGGGAGAGGTAAATGTTCAAATGTGAAGAATTGTTTGAACCAGTTGTCTTACGTTATACTTTACTCTCCATGCAAAATTATATGGTGCACTGTAGTTTAAAAAATGCTTTTGCTACTTTTATTTCAGAATTTGCAATGTCTAACAGAAGCATTATCATGACTACAGCTGGTTGTATAGAGAATCTACTGCATAAAAAAAATTACCAAGATATTGGAAGTCATCTTGAATATCTTGAAACTGTTGATATGACTATAAATAATCTTCAAGAGACTGATATTGCCAAAGCTGTTTTCCAAATCCTCAAGAACTGTCCCTCTGTAGTACTGAAAAACAAGTCTAAGCATTTATTGTCAAAATGGAAAACACTTTATAAAAAATACCAATCAATGCATATTAAACCAGGACCCATGGAAATATCTTTTAAGAATGATCAGATAGTCTTGGAGAATAGAAACTTCTGTGAAAAAGGTCAGCTTGAAAAAGTAGATTCTGTCAGTTCCAACAATTGCCTGCCATCAGAAAAGAGTTCAAAAGCTGTTAGAAGTAATGTGCAAGAGGATTATGCAATTCAATCAGAACATCTGGGAGTCTCATGCTTGGATAGCAAAATAAACCCATCTGAGGATCCCATTACACCTCTAAGGTCTAAATGCGTAGAACTTCTTAACAAAGCTTTGCAAGACTCTTCAACAAGCAATGAACAAAATGAAAAGCATCACAAAATAGCAGAAGAAATTGAACAGCACATTTTTGCAATGTATGTAAAAAATAATAGAAAATACAAAAACTGTATCAGGAGCAAAGTTTTAAACTTGAAAAATCCTAAAAATTTTCATTTAAAGACTAACTTGCTTTCAGGGGCTCTTAATCCCAAAACATTTGCTGATATGTCTGTGATGGAAATGGCACATGATGAACTGAAAGAGCTCAGGACTTCATTTACAGAGTCATCTGTTCTGGAACATCAGCTCCCCCAAAATATCAGTGGTACACATACAAGCAAAATAAAATGTAAGCACTGTGAAAAATATGATTGCACTATTACTGTCATTGCAAGGGGAGCCCTTTTCCTTCCTGGTTGGGTGCAGAATACAAATCCAGATGAACAAATGATGACTTATGTGATTTGTAATAAATGTGGAGAGCAGTGGTACCATAGCAGGTGGATCTGTTTATGATTGTACATTACTTAGAAGAAGTAAATATAAAATATGAAGATAACCCAGAGCAAATATTTGAATGTGGAAGTAGTGAAAATGCTTAAATGGTTTTATGCTGTAATAAAATGTGGATGTGAATTACTGAACAAATGATTGTAAAATATTGGAAATTGTTTAGAAAGCAGAGTATGACTCAGGCCAGTTCGTAATAACAAATCAGCATTACTATAGTACAGTGGTTCTCAACCTTTCTAATGCTGCGCCCCCCCCCCGTGACACACACA